>CM070020.1:530861-1025841 GCA_036247105.1 Cirrhinus mrigala | reverse complement strand
TTTCTCTGTCCTCTGTGCTGCAGCTGATACAGTGTCATGGTTTTTATGTTCATCCATCACACACAGCACACATATACATTTCTGATCAGTGCGACAGAAAACCTCAAGGATCTTCTCATGTTTCTGGCAGATCATCTCCTGCAGTCGTCCAGTGGCATCAGTCAAATTGTGTCTCTTTCCTTTAAAGAAACTCTCATGTTGTTCAAGGTGATTCTGACAGTAAGAGTTCAGACACATCAGACAGGACTTGACGGCTTTGTATTTTCTTCCAGTACAGACGTCACACTGCACATCTCCAGCTCCAGCGTAACAGTCAGCCGGAAGTTTGGTCTTCTTCAGTTTCTCCACCACTTCAGCCAGCATGGTGTTTCTAGCTAAAGCAGGTCTTGGACTGAAGGTCTGTCTGCACTGAGGGCAGCTGTAGACTCTCATCTGATCCTCCTGATCCCAGCAGTCTGTAATACAGCTCTTACAGTAACTGTGTCCACAGGGAATGGCCACTGGATCCTTCAGGAGATCCAGACACACTGCACACAAGAACTCATCTTGAAAAAACTGGGCTCCTGCCATTTTACTGAATGAACACAGAGACACAAACACACAACAGCTCAACTACACTTCAGTTGGTCTTTCCCTAAAATCAGGTGATTCCTGTTTCCAGGTTCTGTGTTTGAGTCATGTGTAAATCAGGTGTGTCTGCAGCAGGTTCCTCGTTCCTGGTCCTGTAGAGTCTTGTACATTCGTTTAACGGGGACACTCCATAGACGTAACCGTATTTCCACTGTACAAACTGTATTTTTTATCCCCTTACCCTAACTCTACCCTAAACCTACCCCTTACATAAAACTTTCTGCATTTTTAGATTATCAAAGAGTTTAGTATGTTTTTTTACACCATTTGCTAGGACACAGGGAGTCTAAACCTCATAAACCCTGTTCATGTTGTTATACTGATGTCATTATACACATTTGTGTCCTCATGAACCATATAAACCTGTACACACATACATATTCACATAAATATACACATTGACGGTGTAATGCAGCGCATAGTGAGGATGATTAGAAAGAAGGATCATCACACACACAAAAAAAATGGAACTTCGCCTTACAGCATGGAACACTAAGACTGGTTAACACACTGACCAAAAGAAGTTACCATCAAGGAACTGTCAGCGACCAAGATCTTGATCTTCGCCCTGTCCGATCTATGACTCATCTTCAAGACCAACAATCAAAGAGATCTCGATGCTGTTCTTGGGGTCAGTTTCATGATGAACGGCCAGTCAACCAATAGCATTTTGGCTTTCCAACCAATATCAAATTGTCCGGCCATGTTGACCATCGACGGCATTGACGAATGAATGAGCGCATTTATATAGCACTTTCATTGTGTACTGCCATGCACCCAAAGCGCTTTTACAATCATATGGGGGGAATCTCTCCTCAACCACCACCAGTGTGCAGCATCCACTTGGATGAGGCGACAGCAGCCACAAGACAACAGCGCCAGTGTGCTCAACACACACCAGCTACAGGTGGAGAGAGTGATAGAGCCAATTCAATGAAAGGGGAGTATTAGGAGGCCATGACTGACAAAGATACACCCCTACTCTTTACAAGAAGTGCCATGGGATTTTTATCGACCACAGAGAGTCTGGACCTCAGTTTAAGTTTCATCTGAAGGATGGTGCTTTTTACAGTAGAGTGTCCCCATCACTACACTGGGGCATTAGCACCCACATAGACCACAGGGTGAGCACCCCCTTCTGGCCTTACTAAAGGGCCCGATATACTTCAAACGAAGTTCATTTTCATTTTTCTTTTGGGGGCAAAAAGAAGTTTGAAAAGGCTGAGCGCCACTATACTATTTTTGAACATTCTGACACCCCCGTGCTGCTGGAGGCGGGCTCTAGATAATGTGAATATGTGTTGCGCCGCTCGCACGTATTCCCAAACACAACAACGATGCAATGATGAAGTGTATCTAGGTGTAAGATGGGCACTAAGCCATTTTTATTTTATGTGGTGTCGTGATTTAATTTTGATAAGAACAAATGTTTATTATTCTATGTTGTTTTGGCATTTCATTTATTGCATTTTAAATCCGCTTATAGAAAAAACAACAGCAGCAGCAGTATGTTGTAACAACATTTATTTGAAACATATATTTGGATTCGCTGCCTTATCTCCACTATTTCCTTTCATTCTTTTCATGGCTTTGGAAAACTTGTCTTGGATGTTTCTCTACGTCGCTTTTTGCATAAATCCAGGTCATCAACATCAAGCTTCGTTGCAATTTCTTTTTGGGATTTAACACCCTTCTCCGAATCTTTAAAGACTCTCCACGAGCGATCGTACATGTGCGGATACATTTGTATCAGCTCAGCTATTAGACACTTCAGTATGTGGTGGTGATGTTGTTCTCCTGTCTGACCTCCACAGAATAAGAAATGAAACCGGAAAAAAAAAAAATCTCCTGTCAAAGAAGGTGGAGTTTTAGAACACACCCACCGAATGCGTACTTTGGCCATGGACCAGTGGTAGCCCAGAGGTGTTTAGGAGCCAAATGAATTCCCCCAAAAAGTTCAAGGCCTAGGATGAATTCTACAAGCAACTGAAACACACATTAGATTCGATCCCTCAGAATCAATTGATCATCCTGGCGGATGATTTCAACGCCTACTGTTGTTCGCATTGGCCAACAACCCTGTGGTGGGCAATACTCTATTCCGACATTCCAAAGGCACCAAAAGTTGGCCATCTTGGAATACTTCCTAGTCAACTGCCGAATTCAATCGTCACTCAAAGATGTGCCGAAGATATGAGGACTGGGGCTGCAACCATTTTCTCGTCTGTGCCTAATTGCCAGTTACATTTAATACTGACTGTGGAATATGAATGATTACTTGATAAAGCAGTAATCGGGGAACAGGACAAAGCACAGGATATCATCAAGTCCCAGGTCCAGTGATCATGCTGTCAAGTACAACTCAACGCATAATCAATTCATTGGGGAACCAACAAATTAAAGTGATAGCAGATATGAAGCACACAGTCTACTATTACTCAAAGGAGAATTAGTTGAGGAATTACTAAAGTAGGATTTGGTTTATTTAAGCACGTTAATAACTTTTTTGAATAAATGCATCTAATTACTGTAAACAAACCTCTAAAACAAAAGAATAGACAAACGATTAAGTAGATGCAATAGTATTTAAAATTGTACCAGAGCATCAATTATGGCACTTTTCTGCTGCTGTCACGAATCTGGTCGGTGTCCCGTTATCCGCTCACCACCAGATGTCACTCTCACCTCACCTGCACACTCTGACTGTTGCACCACACTCCGGACTGCATCTCCCATCCTCCACCGCACTGATTGCGTCAGCCCCTGTGACCAATCAGGCGTTCTATAAAACCCCCGGTCCTTCACAGTGCACTTCACGGATTGTTAGATTGTTATTGTTGTATTCCCATTGTTAATGTTTTCCTAGTTTCTTGTTCCTTGTTCCTAGTTCTCGTTCTCCCGCCTGGTTATCTCATTATCGACTGTCTAGCCGCCTGCCTTTTTGGACTATCGCTCGTCTTACTGGACTATTCTCTCGTCTCGCCTCCGATATTCCTGTTTATCGTTCTCTGACCCTGCCTGTATGACCATGTATCTGTCTCGTCCATATAATAAAAGCTCGCATGTGGATCCGCTCGCCTCTCGTCATTCACTCCCCGTTACAGCTGCATGGTGTGACTCGGCTCGGCACAACTTGACTTGGTTTGGTTTGCTTTTCCACTGCAGTTTAGTTTCAAAGTAGATGGGATTATAGACTGATCGATATATTTGCCACCACCTCGTTTACTGACCATGATACAGCCATTTCTTTCTTCAAGTTGTATGCGACGGTCATTTAGAGAAGGACGTTCAAAGCAAGTTGTGCAAACAAATGATACTGCAGTGGCTGTTGCTGAATATTTAAATCTAGTGGATTTGGTGTTTCATGTTGCAAATCCAGTGACGCTTGTAGTGACGATTCTCTCTGACCAATCAGTGATCTGCAGTGTTTAGACATCACATTTTAGTATCGGTATCGCTCGCTTGGAACCTCAACTGAGGTGGTACTAAAAAAAGAACCAGGTAGTAGGTACTGTACACATTTGAAAACCCCAAAAGTGAGTCAAACTGATCAGTATCATGCAGTGGAAAAGCATCATTAGACTATTGAGAAGTGCACATGCAGAGCCAAACTGTGTGCTTCTTGATCAGTGGACATTTTCAAATGACAATGGGTGTTTTTAGCTGCATTACCTGAAGGCCCACTCCTAAACAAAACCCCCAGTGGGTCAGAACAAATGCTGAAAATGGCCACTGAATGAGTAACACTCACTAGTATTTGCAAAAACATACTTTTATGAACTGTAGTCATCAACAACAAATTACTGTTAGTTCAATATCCCTTTCTCCTAGAGTTGGGGTACTCGGACTTGTACTTGGATTCGAGTCTGGTCTCAGTGCAATTTTTAGCGGACTCGGATTTGTCATGGACTCGGATGCATTTCTACTCTGACTTGACTCGGACTCAAGCTTTTCGGACTCGGAAAATATTCTGTCCATCCGAGTCCAGGGACAGTTGAGGAAATGTCGCTGACTCGATGCATTACCACGACTGTGATATTTAGTATTTGCATGTGTTTTTAAGTCTTTTCCTGTAGGCTACTTGAAACCCGACGGGCTTATGTACACACACACTCAAAGTGCGCTCACAGAATGCTACTCTCAGTCAGTGTGTGAATGCCGAGTTCTCTTTCGCTTAAGTTCTATTATGTTCTGTTATTACTACACACATGCTCGTCGGAGACTATTCATGTAAAAGCAGTCGGTTTTGTCTTAAGTAAACCTGAACAGTTGGGAGAAATACTATTGCGTCAAAATATTTTATATTATATTATAATATATTAGACAGATCTTAAAGCGACAGCAGCGTAAACCTGCAGCTGCAGACCGCGTCATAAATATTAATCAAACAACAAAAGAAAAAGAGAAAAATCACTCACTGTTCTTGACTGAATCACTTATTAACTTTAATAAATCATATTTAATGTATACAGTGAAGATTTTGCAGTGTTTTATTTTTACATTTATTACTTAATGAAATGTCTGCAGTAGGCTTTTTCTGTAAAAGCCTTTAGATCTGAAAAACTTAAAACTTAAAATTATTTATCATTTTGCTTGTAAATAATACTTGTAGTGTTTACTTGAGAAGTTTGAGAATGTTTTACTTACATTAGTTTATTAGTTTTTGCTGTATTGAAATTATTGTTATTTTTTAAACATGGTGGCAGTTTCTAGCTTCAAAGAACACGATTTGTGCGGCAATAGTTTTAATGGGTCCAAAACCATCTTGGGTGTGCATGATTTTCTAATAATTCAATGGCCATCAATTATTCCTTACATAATGTAATTTATTATAATCAATGTAACTATAAATGCATTAAAAAATAAAACAGGTGTGAGTTTGCTGTGACTTATAGAAAGTATATGTAGGACTTTATACACAGTGTGTGCCATTGTAAAGATTATAAGTTTATCCCTCACAGCCTCATTTTCATCCAAGAAAAAAATTTAAATGCCCTCTCTGGGGTCTAACCATTTGTCATTTAAAAACCAAAACAAACATAGTCACAATCACAGATAAGAGGTGCATTTTCTGCTCTTAAGGTCCCATTCACTAAGATATCTACTGCTTTACCCTTAATTTATACATTTACTATTACGGTGAATAAAGTCCCGCCTTATAATTTTTCACATTCTACTGTATCTAAAACATATTTCACTCTGAAATATGTCACAATATATGTCAGCCATAACTTGTGTTACATGACTTTAAGTTTGCTAAGCAGAGTAGGGCACTAATTATGAGATGTTTTGAAATCAAAAATCAAAATGGCAAGATCCACTAGAGATTTGCTTTTCTTACATTTCAGTTGACATTGTGTTTTTCTAGTTGTAAAGGTTATAAACTGGTGTGCCCAAACTCGGTCCTGGTCCTTGATTTAGCTGTGACATTACATTATAAACTACATGACAGAAACACATGTTCACTCAGCAGGACTCACACACACACACTGATCTTACCATCTATATGAGGATTTATTACACACATTTATTCTGACATGTTATTTCACTGACAGAAGTTCAGCTGCAGTATTAATGTCATGAAGAGAAAAGAAGAGACTCTACAACATCTCACTGTTACTGATTCATCATCAGCTCAAAGCATTATGGGTAGAATCTCTCATCAGTCTATTCTGATTCATCAACACAGTTTCACTGATGATCCAGAACAAACATTAAACCCAGGATAGAGCGGCTGAGTGAATGTGGTCTGGACTGTGTGGATGAGGCTCATTGTGTCAGAGACGCTGTAGAAGGACAGAGTTCCTGCACTGTGATCCACAAACACTCCTATTCTACTGATGATGGACTTTACAGGGACATCAGTCCATATGTTATTGTGTACGAATGAGTATCTGGAGGGAGAGCAGATCAAACTCCAGGACTGATCATTAAATCCAAAGAAACACCCATCATCATCTCCCTTCCTGCTGATGCTCTTATATGACACTGATATAAACACACCTCTATCTCCACTCCACTCAATCTCCCAGTAACAGCATCCACACACACTCTCTCTACACAACACCTGCCAATACTCATCAAATCTGTCTGGATGATCAGGATACGGCTGATCTGTGATAGTGACAGTAATCACTCTGTTGTTCTCAGACAGACGGAGGTGTTTATTCACTGTGTTCAGATCCAGAGTGAGCTGATGGGAATCTGATGGAGATAAACACATCAGAATCAGGAATTATGAATCTGTTTGATGTTTTCATGTAGCTGAACTCTTCATGTTCAGTGTATCATCAGTGTCTCAGTACAGATGAGCAGATATCCTGTGCAAATCATCATTTACATCATCAATTATAAAACTCTTCTTTCACCTTCTACAGGAAGAACATGAACACACTCAGTGAGTTTTTCTGCTTGTTTTCTTACTGACTTACATTGTAGGAAGTCGTTCCTGGTCCTGGGAACAATGTTGGTGAATGTGACTGTGGAAATCAACAGACATGAACAGTGTGATTCTCATGATCCTGCATCCATTCCTAACACATTTCTAATATGATGTTCTCCATGATATGAGATGATGATGATGGACTCGTTTCTGAGAGCAGATGAATCTCCAGGACTTTACCTCTGTCTGAGATCTTCTTGAGCTCCTCTTTGCAGAAATCCTTCAGTTTGTCTTTCAGCTGATGAACAGATTCTCTCAGACCATCAAAAGAGACGAGAGAACTGAAGAGATCATCATTTATGTCTGTAGATTCAGGAGGTGCTGAGAGAGACTGGAAACTCTACAGAAAACAGAAATCAAAACTCATCAGCTCCACACTTCACCCAATAACCTGCACCAACATCAGATTTGACTTGACTGATCTTTAGTAACTCACCTCAATCCAGCACTTTCACAGCATCAGCTTCATTCTTCTCATATTCATTAAATCACATTAGAGCTACAGATTCTAGTATTTGACACTTACACTCTATGTGAACTTTCTAGGAAATAGTTTTAATGATAAAACATCTGCTAAGAACATAAATGTCCATCTAACAGCTCAAGCACATCAATGGAGTCTCATTGTGGTGTTGAATAGATTTGATCAGGAAAAGGATTAGACTGACTATTATTTATAACTATAGAGCATTTAGAGACACTGAAACTTCACAAGGACCCTTAAGACACACTCAGGTTTAGTTTGATTTCAATACGCTGAAGCATTGTCCACTATGATGGTGTTCTTCTAGATCTCTGTTACCTGCAGGAACTGGATGTGATCCTGTGTGTGTGAAAGCTGCTCCAGCTCAGCGTCTCTCCTCCTCAGATCATTGATCTCCTGCTCCAGTCGCTCCAGTCGTCCTTCAGCTCGACTCACCGCTCGCTTTTCCTGATCTCTGATCAGCCGTATCAGCTCAGAGCGGCTTCTCTCAATGGAGCGGATGAGCTCAGTAAAGATCCTCTCACTGTCCTCCACTGCTGTCTGTGCAGAGCGCTGTTAGGACACACAGTGATTCAGGCTTCAGTGGGACTGAAAGAGACAAGAGAGTCTGAACTGAGACTGAGACAAACTTCTCTTCTTCTCCAGACTCACCTTATGAGACTCCACAGCCTCTCTCAGCTGCTGAAGATCTTTCTCTCTCTGCTGGATTCTCTGCTGGAACGTCTTCTGTGTCTCCTTCAGCTGATTCTGCAGGACAAACAGATGATAGTGAATGTCACAGAAAACTACTGGCACTAAATCATCATGTGAACAGATGAATCCAGTAAATGCAGGGTAAGGCAGTTTAAAGATTACATATCTGAACTGATAACTAATGGCTTTAGGGTCAAAGTCCAGAAGTGATGATCGGTTACAAATATTGTACATAAACTAACATGGCACTGCCTTGAAATTACAGTATAAGATTCTATCTGACATTTTTGTCAAAATTGAGTTATTCATATATTCTTATTTGGTGACAACTTATTCAAATTATGTGATTTGTTTCTTTTGTAAGTTGTGTTGTGGTCTATCTACAGAAGTCTATGGAACGCAAAAAATCCAAGGCACGATGGAGCATATAGGAATGTTTCACACTACAAGCAGTGAAACTGACACAGATGTGGAGCTTCACACTGACAGTATTTCTGTGTTTTGTGTAAAAAACAGACTATTAGATCAATACACTGAGTATTAACTTGATCTCTAGTTCTAAATACCTGTTTCTCTGTCCTCTGTTCTGCAGCTGATACAGTGTCGTGGTTTTTATGTTCAATAATTGTACACAGCACACATATACATTTCTGATCAGTGCGACAGAAAACCTCAAGGATCTTCTCATGTTTCTGGCAGATCATCTCCTGCAGTCGTCCAGTGGCATCAGTCACTTTGTGTGGCTTACGTGAATGAAACTCCTCATGACGATCAAAGTGATTTGACAGTAAGATTCCAGACACACCAGACAGGACTTGACGGCTTTGTATTTTGTTCCAGTACAGACGTCACACTGCACATCTCCAGCTCCAGCGTAACAGTCAGCAGGAAGTTTGGTCTTCTTCAGTTTCTCCACCACTTCAGCCAGCATGGTGTTTCTAGCTAAAGCAGGTCTTGGACTGAAGGTCTGTCTGCACTGAGGGCAGCTGTAGACTCTCATCTGATCCTCCTGATCCCAGCAGTCTGTAATACAGCTCTTACAGTAACTGTGTCCACAGGGAATGGCCACTGGATCCTTCAGGAGATCCAGACACACTGCACACAAGAACTCATCTTGAAAAAACTGGGCTCCTGCCATTTTACTGAATGAACACAGAGACACAAACACACAACAGCTCAACTACACTTCAGTTGGTCTTTCCCTAAAATCAGGTGATTCCTGTTTCCAGGTTCTGTGTTTGAGTCATGTGTAAATCAGGTGTGTCTGCAGCAGGTTCCTCGTTCCTGGTCCTGTAGAGTCTTGTACATTCGTTTAACGGGGACACTCCATAGACGTAACCGTATTTCCACTGTACAAACTGTATTTTTTATCCCCTTACCCTAACTCTACCCTAAACCTACCCCTTACATAAAACTTTCTGCATTTTTAGATTATCAAAGAGTTTAGTATGTTTTTTTACACCATTTGCTAGGACACAGGGAGTCTAAACCTCATAAACCCTGTTCATGTTGTTATACTGATGTCATTATACACATTTGTGTCCTCATGAACCATATAAACCTGTACACACATACATATTCACATAAATATACACATTGACGGTGTAATGCAGCGCATAGTGAGGATGATTAGAAAGAAGGATCATCACACACACAAAAAAAATGGAACTTCGCCTTACAGCATGGAACACTAAGACTGGTTAACACACTGACCAAAAGAAGTTACCATCAAGGAACTGTCAGCGACCAAGATCTTGATCTTCGCCCTGTCCGATCTATGACTCATCTTCAAGACCAACAATCAAAGAGATCTCGATGCTGTTCTTGGGGTCAGTTTCATGATGAACGGCCAGTCAACCAATAGCATTTTGGCTTTCCAACCAATATCAAATTGTCCGGCCATGTTGACCATCGACGGCATTGACGAATGAATGAGCGCATTTATATAGCACTTTCATTGTGTACTGCCATGCACCCAAAGCGCTTTTACAATCATATGGGGGGAATCTCTCCTCAACCACCACCAGTGTGCAGCATCCACTTGGATGAGGCGACAGCAGCCACAAGACAACAGCGCCAGTGTGCTCAACACACACCAGCTACAGGTGGAGAGAGTGATAGAGCCAATTCAATGAAAGGGGAGTATTAGGAGGCCATGACTGACAAAGATACACCCCTACTCTTTACAAGAAGTGCCATGGGATTTTTATCGACCACAGAGAGTCTGGACCTCAGTTTAAGTTTCATCTGAAGGATGGTGCTTTTTACAGTAGAGTGTCCCCATCACTACACTGGGGCATTAGCACCCACATAGACCACAGGGTGAGCACCCCCTTCTGGCCTTACTAAAGGGCCCGATATACTTCAAACGAAGTTCATTTTCATTTTTCTTTTGGGGGCAAAAAGAAGTTTGAAAAGGCTGAGCGCCACTATACTATTTTTGAACATTCTGACACCCCCGTGCTGCTGGAGGCGGGCTCTAGATAATGTGAATATGTGTTGCGCCGCTCGCACGTATTCCCAAACACAACAACGATGCAATGATGAAGTGTATCTAGGTGTAAGATGGGCACTAAGCCATTTTTATTTTATGTGGTGTCGTGATTTAATTTTGATAAGAACAAATGTTTATTATTCTATGTTGTTTTGGCATTTCATTTATTGCATTTTAAATCCGCTTATAGAAAAAACAACAGCAGCAGCAGTATGTTGTAACAACATTTATTTGAAACATATATTTGGATTCGCTGCCTTATCTCCACTATTTCCTTTCATTCTTTTCATGGCTTTGGAAAACTTGTCTTGGATGTTTCTCTACGTCGCTTTTTGCATAAATCCAGGTCATCAACATCAAGCTTCGTTGCAATTTCTTTTTGGGATTTAACACCCTTCTCCGAATCTTTAAAGACTCTCCACGAGCGATCGTACATGTGCGGATACATTTGTATCAGCTCAGCTATTAGACACTTCAGTATGTGGTGGTGATGTTGTTCTCCTGTCTGACCTCCACAGAATAAGAAATGAAACCGGAAAAAAAAAAATCTCCTGTCAAAGAAGGTGGAGTTTTAGAACACACCCACCGAATGCGTACTTTGGCCATGGACCAGTGGTAGCCCAGAGGTGTTTAGGAGCCAAATGAATTCCCCCAAAAAGTTCAAGGCCTAGGATGAATTCTACAAGCAACTGAAACACACATTAGATTCGATCCCTCAGAATCAATTGATCATCCTGGCGGATGATTTCAACGCCTACTGTTGTTCGCATTGGCCAACAACCCTGTGGTGGGCAATACTCTATTCCGACATTCCAAAGGCACCAAAAGTTGGCCATCTTGGAATACTTCCTAGTCAACTGCCGAATTCAATCGTCACTCAAAGATGTGCCGAAGATATGAGGACTGGGGCTGCAACCATTTTCTCGTCTGTGCCTAATTGCCAGTTACATTTAATACTGACTGTGGAATATGAATGATTACTTGATAAAGCAGTAATCGGGGAACAGGACAAAGCACAGGATATCATCAAGTCCCAGGTCCAGTGATCATGCTGTCAAGTACAACTCAACGCATAATCAATTCATTGGGGAACCAACAAATTAAAGTGATAGCAGATATGAAGCACACAGTCTACTATTACTCAAAGGAGAATTAGTTGAGGAATTACTAAAGTAGGATTTGGTTTATTTAAGCACGTTAATAACTTTTTTGAATAAATGCATCTAATTACTGTAAACAAACCTCTAAAACAAAAGAATAGACAAACGATTAAGTAGATGCAATAGTATTTAAAATTGTACCAGAGCATCAATTATGGCACTTTTCTGCTGCTGTCACGAATCTGGTCGGTGTCCCGTTATCCGCTCACCACCAGATGTCACTCTCACCTCACCTGCACACTCTGACTGTTGCACCACACTCCGGACTGCATCTCCCATCCTCCACCGCACTGATTGCGTCAGCCCCTGTGACCAATCAGGCGTTCTATAAAACCCCCGGTCCTTCACAGTGCACTTCACGGATTGTTAGATTGTTATTGTTGTATTCCCATTGTTAATGTTTTCCTAGTTTCTTGTTCCTTGTTCCTAGTTCTCGTTCTCCCGCCTGGTTATCTCATTATCGACTGTCTAGCCGCCTGCCTTTTTGGACTATCGCTCGTCTTACTGGACTATTCTCTCGTCTCGCCTCCGATATTCCTGTTTATCGTTCTCTGACCCTGCCTGTATGACCATGTATCTGTCTCGTCCATATAATAAAAGCTCGCATGTGGATCCGCTCGCCTCTCGTCATTCACTCCCCGTTACAGCTGCATGGTGTGACTCGGCTCGGCACAACTTGACTTGGTTTGGTTTGCTTTTCCACTGCAGTTTAGTTTCAAAGTAGATGGGATTATAGACTGATCGATATATTTGCCACCACCTCGTTTACTGACCATGATACAGCCATTTCTTTCTTCAAGTTGTATGCGACGGTCATTTAGAGAAGGACGTTCAAAGCAAGTTGTGCAAACAAATGATACTGCAGTGGCTGTTGCTGAATATTTAAATCTAGTGGATTTGGTGTTTCATGTTGCAAATCCAGTGACGCTTGTAGTGACGATTCTCTCTGACCAATCAGTGATCTGCAGTGTTTAGACATCACATTTTAGTATCGGTATCGCTCGCTTGGAACCTCAACTGAGGTGGTACTAAAAAAAGAACCAGGTAGTAGGTACTGTACACATTTGAAAACCCCAAAAGTGAGTCAAACTGATCAGTATCATGCAGTGGAAAAGCATCATTAGACTATTGAGAAGTGCACATGCAGAGCCAAACTGTGTGCTTCTTGATCAGTGGACATTTTCAAATGACAATGGGTGTTTTTAGCTGCATTACCTGAAGGCCCACTCCTAAACAAAACCCCCAGTGGGTCAGAACAAATGCTGAAAATGGCCACTGAATGAGTAACACTCACTAGTATTTGCAAAAACATACTTTTATGAACTGTAGTCATCAACAACAAATTACTGTTAGTTCAATATCCCTTTCTCCTAGAGTTGGGGTACTCGGACTTGTACTTGGATTCGAGTCTGGTCTCAGTGCAATTTTTAGCGGACTCGGATTTGTCATGGACTCGGATGCATTTCTACTCTGACTTGACTCGGACTCAAGCTTTTCGGACTCGGAAAATATTCTGTCCATCCGAGTCCAGGGACAGTTGAGGAAATGTCGCTGACTCGATGCATTACCACGACTGTGATATTTAGTATTTGCATGTGTTTTTAAGTCTTTTCCTGTAGGCTACTTGAAACCCGACGGGCTTATGTACACACACACTCAAAGTGCGCTCACAGAATGCTACTCTCAGTCAGTGTGTGAATGCCGAGTTCTCTTTCGCTTAAGTTCTATTATGTTCTGTTATTACTACACACATGCTCGTCGGAGACTATTCATGTAAAAGCAGTCGGTTTTGTCTTAAGTAAACCTGAACAGTTGGGAGAAATACTATTGCGTCAAAATATTTTATATTATATTATAATATATTAGACAGATCTTAAAGCGACAGCAGCGTAAACCTGCAGCTGCAGACCGCGTCATAAATATTAATCAAACAACAAAAGAAAAAGAGAAAAATCACTCACTGTTCTTGACTGAATCACTTATTAACTTTAATAAATCATATTTAATGTATACAGTGAAGATTTTGCAGTGTTTTATTTTTACATTTATTACTTAATGAAATGTCTGCAGTAGGCTTTTTCTGTAAAAGCCTTTAGATCTGAAAAACTTAAAACTTAAAATTATTTATCATTTTGCTTGTAAATAATACTTGTAGTGTTTACTTGAGAAGTTTGAGAATGTTTTACTTACATTAGTTTATTAGTTTTTGCTGTATTGAAATTATTGTTATTTTTTAAACATGGTGGCAGTTTCTAGCTTCAAAGAACACGATTTGTGCGGCAATAGTTTTAATGGGTCCAAAACCATCTTGGGTGTGCATGATTTTCTAATAATTCAATGGCCATCAATTATTCCTTACATAATGTAATTTATTATAATCAATGTAACTATAAATGCATTAAAAAATAAAACAGGTGTGAGTTTGCTGTGACTTATAGAAAGTATATGTAGGACTTTATACACAGTGTGTGCCATTGTAAAGATTATAAGTTTATCCCTCACAGCCTCATTTTCATCCAAGAAAAAAATTTAAATGCCCTCTCTGGGGTCTAACCATTTGTCATTTAAAAACCAAAACAAACATAGTCACAATCACAGATAAGAGGTGCATTTTCTGCTCTTAAGGTCCCATTCACTAAGATATCTACTGCTTTACCCTTAATTTATACATTTACTATTACGGTGAATAAAGTCCCGCCTTATAATTTTTCACATTCTACTGTATCTAAAACATATTTCACTCTGAAATATGTCACAATATATGTCAGCCATAACTTGTGTTACATGACTTTAAGTTTGCTAAGCAGAGTAGGGCACTAATTATGAGATGTTTTGAAATCAAAAATCAAAATGGCAAGATCCACTAGAGATTTGCTTTTCTTACATTTCAGTTGACATTGTGTTTTTCTAGTTGTAAAGGTTATAAACTGGTGTGCCCAAACTCGGTCCTGGTCCTTGATTTAGCTGTGACATTACATTATAAACTACATGACAGAAACACATGTTCACTCAGCAGGACTCACACACACACACTGATCTTACCATCTATATGAGGATTTATTACACACATTTATTCTGACATGTTATTTCACTGACAGAAGTTCAGCTGCAGTATTAATGTCATGAAGAGAAAAGAAGAGACTCTACAACATCTCACTGTTACTGATTCATCATCAGCTCAAAGCATTATGGGTAGAATCTCTCATCAGTCTATTCTGATTCATCAACACAGTTTCACTGATGATCCAGAACAAACATTAAACCCAGGATAGAGCGGCTGAGTGAATGTGGTCTGGACTGTGTGGATGAGGCTCATTGTGTCAGAGACGCTGTAGAAGGACAGAGTTCCTGCACTGTGATCCACAAACACTCCTATTCTACTGATGATGGACTTTACAGGGACATCAGTCCATATGTTATTGTGTACGAATGAGTATCTGGAGGGAGAGCAGATCAAACTCCAGGACTGATCATTAAATCCAAAGAAACACCCATCATCATCTCCCTTCCTGCTGATGCTCTTATATGACACTGATATAAACACACCTCTATCTCCACTCCACTCAATCTCCCAGTAACAGCATCCACACACACTCTCTCTACACAACACCTGCCAATACTCATCAAATCTGTCTGGATGATCAGGATACGGCTGATCTGTGATAGTGACAGTAATCACTCTGTTGTTCTCAGACAGACGGAGGTGTTTATTCACTGTGTTCAGATCCAGAGTGAGCTGATGGGAATCTGATGGAGATAAACACATCAGAATCAGGAATTATGAATCTGTTTGATGTTTTCATGTAGCTGAACTCTTCATGTTCAGTGTATCATCAGTGTCTCAGTACAGATGAGCAGATATCCTGTGCAAATCATCATTTACATCATCAATTATAAAACTCTTCTTTCACCTTCTACAGGAAGAACATGAACACACTCAGTGAGTTTTTCTGCTTGTTTTCTTACTGACTTACATTGTAGGAAGTCGTTCCTGGTCCTGGGAACAATGTTGGTGAATGTGACTGTGGAAATCAACAGACATGAACAGTGTGATTCTCATGATCCTGCATCCATTCCTAACACATTTCTAATATGATGTTCTCCATGATATGAGATGATGATGATGGACTCGTTTCTGAGAGCAGATGAATCTCCAGGACTTTACCTCTGTCTGAGATCTTCTTGAGCTCCTCTTTGCAGAAATCCTTCAGTTTGTCTTTCAGCTGATGAACAGATTCTCTCAGACCATCAAAAGAGACGAGAGAACTGAAGAGATCATCATTTATGTCTGTAGATTCAGGAGGTGCTGAGAGAGACTGGAAACTCTACAGAAAACAGAAATCAAAACTCATCAGCTCCACACTTCACCCAATAACCTGCACCAACATCAGATTTGACTTGACTGATCTTTAGTAACTCACCTCAATCCAGCACTTTCACAGCATCAGCTTCATTCTTCTCATATTCATTAAATCACATTAGAGCTACAGATTCTAGTATTTGACACTTACACTCTATGTGAACTTTCTAGGAAATAGTTTTAATGATAAAACATCTGCTAAGAACATAAATGTCCATCTAACAGCTCAAGCACATCAATGGAGTCTCATTGTGGTGTTGAATAGATTTGATCAGGAAAAGGATTAGACTGACTATTATTTATAACTATAGAGCATTTAGAGACACTGAAACTTCACAAGGACCCTTAAGACACACTCAGGTTTAGTTTGATTTCAATACGCTGAAGCATTGTCCACTATGATGGTGTTCTTCTAGATCTCTGTTACCTGCAGGAACTGGATGTGATCCTGTGTGTGTGAAAGCTGCTCCAGCTCAGCGTCTCTCCTCCTCAGATCATTGATCTCCTGCTCCAGTCGCTCCAGTCGTCCTTCAGCTCGACTCACCGCTCGCTTTTCCTGATCTCTGATCAGCCGTATCAGCTCAGAGCGGCTTCTCTCAATGGAGCGGATGAGCTCAGTAAAGATCCTCTCACTGTCCTCCACTGCTGTCTGTGCAGAGCGCTGTTAGGACACACAGTGATTCAGGCTTCAGTGGGACTGAAAGAGACAAGAGAGTCTGAACTGAGACTGAGACAAACTTCTCTTCTTCTCCAGACTCACCTTATGAGACTCCACAGCCTCTCTCAGCTGCTGAAGATCTTTCTCTCTCTGCTGGATTCTCTGCTGGATCGTCTTCTGCGTCTCCTTCAGCTGCTTCTGCAGGACAAACGGATGACAGTGAATGTCACAGAAAACTACCGGCACTAAATCATCATGTGAACTGATGAATCCAGTAAAAGTGGAGCTGATGACTAATGGCTGTAGGTTCAAACATCCAGAAGTGATGATCAGTTACAGTCATCATACATTAATTAACATAAAGTCTTGTTTCACACTGCAAGTGTATGTATAGTAAAAGTGAAACTGAAACAAGCATAGAGCTTCACACTGACAGCGTTTCTGTCTAATTAAGCTGCAGCTCTACACAGAAAATAGACTATTGGATCACTGCACCAAGTATTGATCCAACTTGATCTTTAGTTTTAAATACCTGTTTCTCTGTCCTCTGTTCTGCAGCTGATACAGTGTCGTGGTTTTTATGTTCAATAATTGTACACAGCACACAAATACATTTCTGATCAGTGCGACAGAAAACCTCAAGGATCTTCTCATGTTTCTGGCAGATCATCTCCTGCAGTCGTCCAGTGGCATCAGTCAAATTGTGTCTCTTTCCTTTAAAGAAACTCTCATGTTGTTCAAGGTGATTCTGACAGTAAGAGTTCAGACACACCAGACAGGACTTGACGGCTTTGTATTTTGTTCCAGTACAGACGTCACACTGCACATCTCCAGCTCCAGCGTAACAGTCAGCAGGAAGTTTGGTCTTCTTCAGTTTCTCCACCACTTCAGCCAGCATGGTGTTTCTAGCTAAAGCAGGTCTTGGACTGAAGGTCTGTCTGCACTGAGGGCAGCTGTAGACTCTCATCTGATTCCCCTGATCCCAGCAGCCTGTAATACAGCTCTTACAGTAACTGTGTCCACAGGGAATGGCCACTGGATCCTTCAGGAGATCCAGACACACTGCACACAAGAACTCATCTTGAAAAAACTGGGCTCCTGCCATTTTACTGCATGAACACAGAGACACAAACACACAACAGCTCAACTACACTTCAGTTTCTCTTTCTCTGAACTCAACTTCCTGTTTCCTGGTTCTGTGTTTGAGTGATGTGTGTAAAACAGGCGTGTCTGTGAGACTGTAAAGCAGCTTTCTCATTCCTGCTCCAGTAGAGTCACACACACTGACATTCAGTAATTCAGTAAATCAATGCATGGTGAGTCTTTACAGTGTCTGTTCTGTCAATGTCAGTGTTGTGCATCCTTCAGATGAACTGAGAACATCTTTAAATTACAAACCAATTAATGATTTTGAATTGAGGAGATACATAAGTACATAAGTACAATTTGAATTATGTTAGGAAGTAGCCAAGTATGGTGTTCCATATTCGGTGCCCAGGGAGCAGTTGGGGGTTCAGTGCCTGGTATTGAAGGTGGAAGAGAGCGCTGATCATTCTTTTGTGACCTTTGGGTTACAAGTCTGACTCTCTAACCATTAGGCCACAACTGCTCCAATTTTATATCTGTTGATGTTCAAAGCCATTTTTGATCAGAAAAGAGAAGCTTTATTAAACAGACTTTATTTCTTTGAGAGATTAAAAATTTTGAAGGTTGATAGATACATTTGATAGATACAAAAATGCCCTGTTGGTTTTATTTAGTAAATAAAATAAAACAATAATGTAATAAAACTGAAAAATGTCACTGTATGGAGCAGCTCAAGCAGTGAGCTCAGTCTGATCAAAGACATTCATATGTTCCTCAACGTCGCCCTCTAGTGCTTCTTTAATTCACTGGATGATGTTTGGAACATCTGAGAGAAAATTCAATAATAATCCATCTAATTTTGTTTTTTAATGATTTACATTAAAGTCAAACAGCAGAGCAGCAGCAGGTAGACAGCTGTCAAATATAAGTGCGCTGTTTCACGCTGAAAGTATTTCTTCTGTAAAGAGCATCATGATGTTTGTGTTTGTGCTGATGTGTGTCAGTAGGCGGCGCTGTTCTGTGAGTCACACCAGGCTCTTGGACAGAAACCATGCAGCTCTCCAGCTCTCTCACCCTTTACCTTTACCAATAAATCATCCATAAAACATCACTAGCAGTGCTGGACTGGTAATCTGGCATACTGGCATTTTCCCAGTGGGCTGACGCACTTTTGGACCGTTACATTTTTTTTCCCCCCACAAAGGACCGGCCCATTACAAAGCACTATATAGACGGAATGGATCTTGCTCCCCCCATGTAAATATCGCTTCACCTCTCTTCCATCTCCTCTCAGTCTCTTAAAATATGTACAGACCAAAGCGAAACGGTGGTGCTGAAAAGCTCAGGGAAAAGTAGCAAAATGTGCCTCGTCGTCTGCAATTGTGAAATGTACACAGCAGAATTATCAAGAACAGACTTGCTGATTTTTTGTCCCAGTCCAGCCCTGAGAGTTCAGCTTTCTGCAGAAAAAAACAGGCAATTACAACTCACCTGTTGTACAGTCTACCAAAGATTATGAACAGTGTCTGATATCAGACACACCAGATATCAGACAATCAGACTCATTTACGTATCGGAAAATAAAATAATTAGATAAAAAATAACAAATCTATTTGTTAAATCTATCTGGTCTATTTTAAATGGCAAACACTATTAAAAAACAGGTAAAAATCAATTTAAAAAAATAGATATATATATAAAAAAAAAGAATAATTATATTTAAAAGTGAAATTACAGACATGATTTTAAATGATTTTGTTTTTTGTTTGTTTTAATAATCTTTAAACACTTTACTAATCGTCCTTTAAAGAACTTTCTGAATCAAACCATTGTCTGATGACATTAAAGGAATTTATTCTGTCATGAGTTGCATGTTCCGGTGAACTGATCAGTGTTAGTACAGATACCTGTGCACAGAACTGAGACTGTGGACTGAATCGATGGCCATCAGCATCTCAGTCAGGTAGAACTGAGCCATGTCCTCCAGATACGATCACCAAACTTACTCAGCAGCATCAGATGATCTCCAGCGACATAGTAATCCATGAGCAGATCCTGCAGAGCAGAAGAGGAGAGAATGAACAGATAACACTGAACATCTGACACATCAACTGATTCATGAACACTGAACAAAACACCACACAAACTGAATCATTCTCAGTGAATCAACTCAACTCAAGGCAAGGCAAGTTTATTTATATAGCACATTTCATACACAAAGGTAATTCAAAGTGCTTTACATAAAAGGAAGTAGAATAATCATAAAAGCAATAATAAAAACAATAAATCACAAAAAAGGAAATAGAACAATCATAAAAACATTGATCACAACAATAAAACAAAAAACGTAAAATGTAAAAAACTGATTGATTTAATAATTTAAAAATGATTTAAAAATTGATTTAAAATAAATTTAAGACAGTTAAAAACAGAAAAATGATTATACATAGTGCAATCAGTTTGGGCGAAGCACAGTGCTCATTCAGTAAATGCACAGCTAAACAGATGAGTCTTGAGTCTAGATTTAAATGTAGCTAATGTTTTAGCACATTTGATCTCTTCTGGAAGCTGGTTCCAACTGCGGGCAGCATAATAGCTAAAAGCGGATTCCCCTTGTTTTGTGTGAACCCTTGGTATTTCTAACTGACTCAATCCTAATGATCTGAGTGGTCTGTTTGGTTTATATTCAGTGAGCATATCTGCAATGTATTTAGGTCCTAGGCCATTGAGTGATTTATAAATAAGTAAAAGTACTTTAAAATCAATTCTAAATGTAACTGGAAGCCAGTGTAGGGACCTGAGGACTGGTGTGATATGCTCAGATTTTCTGGTTCTGGTCAGAATCCTGGCAGCAGCGTTCTGGATGAGCTGCAGCTGTCTAATGGTCTTCTTGGGAAGGCCAGTGAGGAGACCATTACAATAATCCACCCTGCTGGTGATAAAGGCATGAACAAGTTTCTCCAAGTCTTGACTGGAAACAAAACATCTAATTCTTGCAATGTTTTTGAGATGATAGTATGCTGATTTAGTTACTGCTTTGACATGACTACTGAAACTAAGGTCTGACTGCAGAATCACACCAAGATTCCTGACTTGATTTTTGGTTGTTTGACCCCTAGCATCAAGGTATGCATTCACCTTAAGAACTTCCTCTTTGCTTCCAAATGCAATGACCTCAGTTTTCTCCTTGTTTAACTGAAGGAAGTTCTGGCACATCCAACTGTTAATTTCATCAATGCATTGGTAGAGGGAATCAATGGGGCTGTAGTCATTTGGTGATAAGGATAGGTAAATCTGGGTATCATCACCTGTGATAGGCAATTTGGTTCTTTCTCATTATTTGACTTAGTGGGAGCATATACAGGCTAAACAAGAGCGGCGCAAGAATTGAACCTTGAGGGACTCCACATGTCATGGACGTCCACTTAGACTGATGCTCTCCTATACTCACATAATAACCTCTCCCTTCTAAGTATGACCTGAACCAATTGAGAGCCATCCCAGAAAGCCTTACCCAGTTTTCCAGTCTCTCTAGAAGAATGTTATGATCAACAGTGTCAAACGCAGCACTAAGATCTAGTAATACCAGCACTGATATTTTGCCAGAATCAGAATTTAGGCGAATATCATTTATTATTTTAACGAGCGCTGTCTCTGTGCTGTGATGCGGTCGGAAACCAGATTGAAAATTGTCCAGGTATCCATTTGAGTTTAAGTAGTTGTTCAACTGATTGAAAACTACCTTTTCAATAATCTTGCCTATAAAAGGAAGATTAGATATTGGTCTATAGTTACTCAATGTGGTGTTATCAAGATTGCTCTTTTTCAGAAGGGGCTTAACAACTGCAGCTTTCAGGGAGTTTGGAAAAGTCCCAGAAAGAAGTGAGGTGTTCACCACTTCTAAGAGATCTGCTTCTAAACAGTTAAACACACTTTTAAAAAAAGATGCGGGAAGTGTGTCGAGGTTGCAGGTTGAGGATTTAAGGTGTTGTACTATTTCTTTCAAAGTTTTGCCATCAATTGCTTCAAATACAGACAAAGTGACTTCTTTTTGAAATTGCGGTCGAATCTGTGTGACCTCTGCATAACTTGAGGATGTGCTAATCACCTTTCTGATATTAATGATCTTCTCGGAAAAGAAGGAGGCAAAGTCATTGCATTTGCTGTCAGAGAGCATTTCACTGGGAATCTGACTAGGGGGGTTTGTTAGTCTCTCAACGGTAACAAAAAGAGCGCGAGTGTTGTTTAGGTTACTGTTTATAAGGTTTGAGAAGAACTTCTGTCTTGCTGTGGCTAGTTCCACATTGAAAGCATGAAGGCTGTCTTTATAGATGCTATAGTGAATTTCAAGTTTTGTCTTCCGCCACATCCGCTCAGCTTTTCTGCATTGTCTTTTCATACTCTGTACTGCTGTTGATTTTCTCCAAGATGATTTTTGTCTGCCAGTCGTCTTACTGACTTTCACTGGTGCAATGTCATCAATGACATTCTTAACTTTTGAGTTAAAGGACTCCAGGAGAAGATCAACAGAGTCTGCAGAAATGCTTGGCATTGAAGATATAGTCTTCATAAACAGCACACTAGTGTTTTCGTTAATACATCTCTTTCTGACAGAGACGGATCTAGATTCAGTGGTAGCAGAGATCAATATATCAAAGAAAATACAGAAGTGATCAGATAGTGCTACGTCCTTAATGACAATGGATGAAATGTTTAGACCCTTACTGATGAGTAAATCAAAAGTGTGTCCATGATTGTGTGTAGGTCCATGCACATGCTGAATCAGGTCAAAAGTGTTTAGAACGGTTATTATTTCTTTTGTAGTTTTGATTTCTGCATTTTCTATGTGAAAATTAAAATCCCCTGCAATAGGAAAACAGTCAAACTCTGAGGAAATCATTGATAACAGTTCTGTGAACTCTTCAACAAAGGCTGGAGAGTATTTTGGAGGCCTGTAAATAATGATAAATAGAATTCGTGGAGCACCTTTCAGCACAATCCCTAGATATTCAAAAGACAAGTACTGACCAAATGACACTTGCTTACATTAATAGACATCTTTAAATAGAGCAGCTACACCGCCACCTCTCCTAGCAGCTCTGCAGACGCTCATGAAAGTAAAGTTAGGAGGGGCTGTTTCATTGAGGACTGTTGCACTGCAGCTGTCTTCAAGCCATGTTTCAATTAGAAACATGAAATCCAGGTTGTATGTGGTAATAAGTCATTGATCAGAAATGATTTATTTTTTAGTGAGCGAATGTTTAAAAATGCTAACTTGATGCCATTACTTTTTGTCTCTAGAGCCGTTCTATTTTGATACCTAATAGGCCGCAGATGAGATGGGTCAGCTGTACGGCTTGAGAAGGCCTTAGACTTTCTATCATGTGATAAAACAGAGATAGAGAAAGCTACAGGCACACTGGGTTCCCGCTTGTTATGTAAACATTTCTGAATGTTGCTGCTATCGTAGCAGGGACCCGACACATATCACTGAGAGCTGTTATCAGTTGTTTTTGGTTCACCTACAGCAGATGGAGGAGGGTTTGGGCCCTGGCGTTGTGGCAGTGGCCGGAGAGCTCTCGAAGGAGGAGGAGGGTGAGCTGGACCCACAGGCTTTGGTGGTTGTGGTGCCCGCCGTTTTTTAGTTGATATCTGGGGGCTTGCAGCAAAAGAGTGGGAGAGTCTGGTTCCAGCATATACCAGTTCCTCCATTTTCTGTGAGAACCTTAGAAGTGGAGATGCTGGAGAGAGGGATAATGTGTCTGGTGTGCGGGGCTCTGGCTCTGGTGTTTCCGGTGGCTGGAATATGTTGTCCTGGCTTTCCTGGCTGTTTACCAGAAAGTCGTCCTTCGGCGCTGAGTCTTGGAGCTGTTGTAGTACGTCACAGTCTGTCTGTGATGAGCTCTGTGGGCAGGGCTCAGCCGGGATGGTGTCCATGAGCAGTGCTTGTTGTGGCTGTGTGGCGTTGTCAGTGTCCTTGTGGGATGTGTCGATCACATGACGACTCTGAAGCTGATGTGAAGTCCTGTGGTCACTCATACTTTGTCGAGGTGTATGAGTGCCATTCATGTTGGGTGGACTGGCACACTCCACTGAAGGATGACGGAGTGAAAAATAGATGTTGTCCTTTAGCACTCTTGCACCAAGTTTGTTAGGGTGGAGGCCATCCAGTTTAAACAGTTGTCTATGACCCCAGAAAAGAGTGAAGTTGTCAGTAAAGTTGACTCCTTTTTGACTGCAGGTTCTTTGTAGCCATGTATTTAGCCCGAGCAACCATGAAAACATGTTAGTTCCCCTTGCTGGGAGTGGTCCGCTGATGAACGGCTGAGCTTCGGAGTGTTTCGATGAGTTCACTGAAATCCATCTTTAGGAGTTCTGACTGCTCTTTCCGAATATCATTCTTCCCCGCATGGATGATGATTCGATTTGCAGTCTTGTGCTTCATTAGGATGTTCCGAAGTTCCCTGTTCACATCAGAGATGGTTGCTTGAGGAAAGCAGCATGTAGTTGTAGTCCTGCTACTGATATTTCTGATAATGGAGTCACCCACTATCAGAGTCCTGGGCTCGGGCGCGCTCCGAGCTGAATGCCGCTGTCTGCTCGACCTTGAGCGCCTGTTTGTAGCGATGTTAGCTGCTGGCTCATTCGCTCCATGTTCAGTCACATTTGGGGATTCTTCACCCACATTCATTAGTGCTTCAAATCTGTTCTCAAGCTGTATAGGAGGTGGTAAAACACCAGTTTTTGCAAGCCTTGTCATAGCCATATCAGGGGTAGAGGATGCTACCGCAGCAATACGAGATACTCGTGACAATCTGATGTCTCGAGTGCCTTTGGGTCTCACTCCCTGTTTGTGCCATCGATTAGTGTGTCGATCAGTTTTGGCTTGTTCCTCTGCACTTATAAACTGTTGAGATTCACTGGGTTCACGGGACTCACCGGCTGTATGCTGAGGGGGTCCGTGACGTCGGTCTGCTGAGTGTTCCGCCTGTTTTGGAAGTCCAGCAAGTAACTTTGTTTCAAGAACCACAATCCTTTGTAGAAGTCTGTGGTAGTTTGTGCAGCAAGTAGATTCCAGAAGAGGCTGAAGAGGCATTTTCTTTCTCGTCTGTTGAAAGTAGGCAGTTGTGTTTTCCCGTCTCCGGAATGTAAACTGCTGGCAGTGGGAGGCAAAGAGTCTCCTTTTTCGCAGTATTATTCCAGTTACGAAAAGTTTTTAATTTAGTGTTTGTGCCAAAAATGTGTTGTTAGATCACTGTGCTGATCTGCTGAGGTTAAAGTCTTAGAAAAGTCTGAGAAAAGTATATAAACAGTGAGCAAAGTGCGGAGCAGTAAGCAAAAGCGTCCGAACAGTAGCAAAGCCGGAAGCTGCTCCGGCAACAAATTTCACCCGTTTGGTGTCTATTTGCTCTTTTTATATTGACTATCACTCTATATAAACTAAAACAATCAGATACAACAAGAATTTCTTAAATGTTTATTACAATATATACTGATAAATTTAATATTCACTTCAGTGGTATGAGACGACTGATGCTTTCAGTTGATTTCCTATTGACCTGTATCAACTGAATTGCAGTGGTAAAATATATTAAGCTACAAACTCGATCATAATGCACAATGTTTCCATCTGACATACATTTTAAGGTGCAGCTCGTCATTTTAATAGTGTTTTCACTAGTTAGCAGTAAACCGGTTACCTCACCTGAATATATTCGTATTCGTGTTTGTGTCTTCGACGTGGAAAACAGTTCTCTTCGGAATGGAAATATATGGATATTTTATTTGTAAACATTGCACTTTTTCGCTTATTTCAGTTAATCTCATTAAACTAGCGAGCTAAGGCAGTAGTAGTTTTGACAGTGTCCTTTAATCATGGCTGATGACGCGGAAAGCGGAACAGACAAATTGATTCAATTCAGTGAGTCATTTACGCTGGAACCGCTTCGATTGATTCAAACTCGATCATTCAGTTCAAGCGATTCACTAGCAAAAAAAAAAAAAAAAACAGTTCAAAAGAGCCATTAATTCTGGAATTTCGACATCGCAATGATTTTAAATAGCATGTAGTAATGGGCGAAACGGGGCTTTTTGAAACTTCGAATCGGTTAAATGATTACGTCGCAAAATGATTCAAACAATTTGGATCGCGTACCACGAATCATTTGGCTCAGATCGGAACTTCGGAGCGCATTCGTGAATCTTTTGATTCAAATCGGAACTTCCTTTAAAGCAAATATCCAGAATAATTTGCTTTAGATCAAAGAACAAAGATAAAGAATGTCTAGGAAACTGAGGAAAGGAGATTAATTTTTGTCAAACCCCTGGTGAAAAAAAAAAAACAAAAAACAAAAAACAAAAAGAAACAAAAAAAAAAAAAAAACAGCTAAAACCAGGTTGGCTGGTTTTAGCTAGTCATCCAGCCTTGTCTTAGCTGGTCAGCAGCTGGTTTTAGAGGGGTTTTGGCCACTTCCTTAGCTGACCAGGCTGGAAGACCAGCTAAAACCAGCCATTTCCAGTTGAAACCAACTAAGACCAGCCAACCAGCCTAGGCTGGTTTTAGCTGTTTTTTTTTTTTTTAAACACTTAATTGCCTGCTTCTTTATCTTCTAATGAAATTACTTTATTTAGATTCATACATTCAATAAGTATTGGCTGAATTATCACCATATCCTGATGTATACTAGTTATTTATAGAATTTGGAACAATAAGCAGTTATTTTGTTCCCAGTAAATTTGGATTAGCTTGTGAATCTGTTGCTTCATCTTTTCATATTTAAACAGATAACTGTTTAATTTACAAAGTATCGCTTTAGAAGTATTAATTGTAGTATTTTGTGATAAATTAACTGAAATATAAGGCAAGATATTATTATTTCTTAATGTTTTAGAAATCAACCAATAATCAATGGATTGTCTTGAACAGTCTTTTTTTACACCAGGTGTACTGTATTACATCCAGATACATTTTTCTCCAGATGTCAACTAAATCAAATTTATCCATAAATGCTATTAGATTTGAGTTTGAAGAAGCTGCTTTCCTTGGAGGCTGTCAATCTAGCATGTTATTCATTATTATGTTAAAATCACCACCTAAAATCAGAGATTTTTTAAAATTGCCTAATGCAGATGAAAGTTTAGTATTTAACATGTTAAAAAAAAAGGAGTTTTCCACAACAGAGTTGTGTTAACAGAGTTAAATCTTCTAGCTCCAGACTTAAATTAGCGGATTACTACACAGTCTGTTCATCCTGTCAGAAATTAGTAATTTAAAAAAACAAAACCAGTTTGAGCTTACCTGTATCAGGGAACTGGGTATCAGAAAAGGTCATTTGGTGTGCCAAAACTTCGATGAGGATGCCAGAGCATCATTCAGCCTAACTGATCTTTTACCATCCACATTTGCAAAGGGAACTCTGAAGGCTGCTCTCTTCCCCTCCTTTCTTGCTTGTTTTACAAGAGGCCAAAGTTTGTTCCTGGCGTCTTTGGTGCTTTGCGTTAGGCCTTCAAAAATCCTGACTTTCCTTTCTTTGAGGACGGTCACGGTTGTGGCATCCCGGACATTGCGTGAAAAAAACTGTACGATGATGCGGTGGCTGGAGCGAGCTCCCTCAGAGCACAAACCGAGTCTATGGGTGAAGTTAAGTGTGTAGATGAGCAGGTCTGCCATTTCAGGAGAAACTTTGTTGAACAGATCAATTAGAATCTTCCGGACATCTTCTCCTCGCTGCTCCTGAATACCGGCAACTCATAGATTCCACCTCCTCTTGTAAGCATCCAGTTCTCCGCATTTCTCACGTAGCACACAGTTCTCCTTCCTGAGTGATTCCACCCTGTTCTGTAATAAGCCCACCTTGCTTGTCATCTCTTCTACTTGATTGTTCATAAACAGGCCTATTACCATTCCTATCCTAACCTGTGGGAGGTACTCTGGGTTCAGGCCAAAATTCAGAGTTCGGAGCCCCCTCAGACAACACGCCAAATACGCATAACCTTTACAATTAATTATGATGTTTCCAAGAGGTTTACATCCACAATCTCACAGTGAACCTGATTTGATGACAAAAAAAGCACAATGAATCTTCTGAATGGTTTGGAATGATGGTTTGTGAAAGATGAATGGATTTTGTCTGAACCCCTTTAATGAAAACCCAAAAGAACTGAAGAAAACAAGCAATTTTCTGAAGGACAAGAATTGCTGAATAAAGTTATTTTACTTTTTTGTGCAACAAAAAGTATTCTCATAGCTTTATCAGATTGTCTGGACCTTGAAAGTGGTAGCACCCTTGCTGTATATGGAGGGTCAGAGAGCTCTTGGATTTTGTAAAATTTGTGTTACGGGTTTGGAACGACATGAGGGTGAGTAATTAATGACAGAATTTTCATTTTTGGGTGAACTATCCCTTTAATCATATTGTGTACTTTTGTTTTCTGAATGAGAACATGGTCAAACCTGTGAAAATGACGGCATTTTGTGTGTAGTTAGTTTTACAGAAAACATCGAGCAAAGTGTGTGAAATGAGAAATGTGTCTGTGTCGAGAACTGAATGAATGGTTTGGGAAATTGGGCCAAATGAATCAGTTACTGTGTGTTAGCAATCGAGAAAAACAAGTTGTAACGTAAAAATAAAAATAAATTCTGAGGTTAACGGCTATGATCATTTCTGGCAATACTGATTTGATTGCATAGATACTATTTGAACTGAACTGATCTGGATGTTGACATCACTGAATCAATGATGAACTGACTTTAACTGAAAATTGAGTGTTTACTATTGTCATTTTGCAATATCGACACACTATATTCCTGTTTAACACTGTAAAGCTGCTTTGACACAATCTGTATTGTAAAAAGCACTGTATAAATAAAGATGATCTGACATAAAAACAGCAGCTCATGACGCTGGAAGACAAAAAAAAAAAAAAAAAAAAACACAAAATGCTGAAAACGGCCGGAGCTCCATAAGATGAATAATGAAAATGATTTATTGACTCTGTGTGATCATTCAAATTGAAAAGTCATTTTGAAAGCAATTATACAAATTGTGACACTACATTAAAAAATAAATGACTGATTTTCATCAACGCAAACAGAAACACATGATCACTCAGCAGGACTCACACACACACACTGATTTACTGTCCATAAGAGGATTTCTTACATTTATTCTGACATGTTATTTCACTGACAGAAGTTCAGCTGCAGTATTAATGTCATGAAGAGAAAAGAAGAGACTCCACAAGAGGAGTCTGCAAACTATGGCCCGCGAAGGAATAAGAGCACAATAGCAGCAATAGGGAAAACTGCATAATGATGTATTTTTTAGGTAATCACTCCTCATAGTTACACAACAGTCACAAAAATCTGTAACATTTATGGTAAAAAAAAAAAAAAAAAAAAAAAAGCACCAGCCGTGGTTGCCAGAATTTTGTACAATAGCAACGTTTTAGGTTTTATGGTTTTATCTTACATTTACATTTAAATGCTGTAATTTCATTAACTAATATAACGTTTATATACCAACCTATTGAAGTACTGAAATCTGTTTTGTAATACACTGATAACCACCAAAAGCAAGTGGTGATGAGAAAGTCACATGATAAACCAAAGCCCATCACGAGCAGCTTTTAAATAATGTATTTAGGTGCACAGTGTCATTCACAAAAACACTAAACACCATCATGGTAACCAGTGTTGGGGAAACTTACTTTTAAAAGTAATGCATTACGATATTGCGTTACTCCCTGAAAAATTAACTAATTACATTACTTAGTTACTTTTTCTGGAAAGTAATGCGTTACGTTACTTTTGCGTTACTTTTTAAATCTGGGAGGGCTTGCTTCTATGTTTTTAATATAAAACAATTCTAATATAAAAGCCCTTTTACACCAAAAGTGAAATGAATTCACCTCAAGCTGAAAGAAAAGTACATTTAATGCAGGAGATCACTCTTCAGCTATAAAAAAAATGAAGCGAAAATGTTAGTTTATCTAAAGAAATGTTTGCTTATTAGTATTGCTGAATTGCATCATTGAAGTTCAGCAGCAAAGACACTGGTTAATAAAATGGGATTAAATACATAAAGGATATTTGTTTTATGTAACATATTTAATTATTGCAGGGTTGCGTCATATTCTGAGTTTGCATTTCACTGTTTTTATTCATTTTGAGGAATACTGAATCTGTTTTTTTGTGAGTGAGATGAATTAATGCATGTTCACATTTAGTCTAGAATACAGTAACATCATGTTTACTCCTAATTTCCCAACAGGAGACTTGTCAATCAATAAATGGGGAAAAAAGTAACTAGCATTACTTATTTGAAAAAGTAACTCAGATATTTTCTTAGAATTTCAAAGGTAATGCATTACTTCACTAGTTGCTTGAAAACAGTAATATTATTACGTAACTCGCGTTACTTGTAATGCGTTACCCCCAACACTGATGGTAACACATGAAACTGAAACTGAAATAATGCAATAAACATTAATTTAACAACATTAGATGTAACATACAACCCTAATGTACAAAACTGATTAAAAAAAAATAAATAAATAAAAAAAATAACTAGGAAGAAATGGTTATTTTAACAAAAAATGTAAAAAAAAAAAAAAAAGAGTGTAACGCAGGGAATTCTGGGAATGTTAATTTATGGTTATTCACTGTAAATGTTATGATCTTTTTCCCTTCTGAAAACAGTATACTACCGTAAAATTACATGCAATATCCAATATAGTTTTTCACCGCATATATTAGGGGAACTCACTGTTAACCATTTAACAGGTTTTTACTGTAGCATTTTTACAGTTTTTTACTGTTAAATTCACAGCCATTTTTTACAGTGTAGGAACTATAAATACAGCTAAAGTATGAGAATGAACCTGGGCTAGTCTACAGATGTGCATGGCTCCAGTAAATCATTTGTGTGACTTCTGCATATACGAGTCTCTTCAGATCAATGCGCTCTAACAGCGCTCCTCAATATCAAAATGACTGAGATGGCTAATCAAATCAAAGTAGGTGAATTTTACTGTTCTCGGAAGCAGAGCATGAATTCTGGTGCGAAGCGCCAGTTTAACATTGAAAGAAAGCGAGGTAAGATGGAAGTTGCAAATACTTTAATAGTCAGTTGTTTTACAATAGAAATGTTAAGTAAGGACAGCTATATCCAGTGATGCAAACTACTCTCCTTTTTGCCTCAAATGTGACCATTTTGAGAGAGAGAGAGGAGAGAGAGAGAGAGAGAGAGACAGAGACAGAGACAGAGAAAGAGAAAGAGACAGAGAAATTCATTTAAAACATACTTTTATTCCATATTTAACAATTTATAAACATCATTATAAAATTACATTTACATAATCCTTAAATTATTAAAAAGAAAAAACCAACTGACCATCACTATTAATAGCACAAATAGCACCATTTTTCAACAAAAGCCTGTAAATTACTAGTTAATTTATAATAAATATACTCAATTCGGAGGCGAGCTTCTAACAACCCCCCGAAAAACCTGATCAACCTCTTCTGACCCTTTATTCTGTATTTTGTTTTTCCTGGAAAGCCATATAGAAAGTTTAGGTATTCCGAACACAAAATTCATCAAAACACGGTTTTTGTTTTTTCTTAACAGAATACTTTGGTCCAAAAATAAATAAAGGAAAAGAAAAACATTCCCCCAATTTAAACACCATTGTTCTAACAAATTAAATAACATCCCCAATCTACCACAACCACAAAATAAATGCACCAAAGATTCATTTTAAATACAAAATGGACATTCCACTCCTTGACTAGGATCTATATGGGTTACATGTTTATTAGTGGCTATAGCCCCATGAACTATTGAAGATCTCATGTCCGTTTATCAATAGGCATCTTATACAATGTTCTCCAACATCCTTTCACTGAATGATCAGGGCCAAAAAAGTCAAACCACTTTGATGTTTTCATTCCTTCAGAAGCTCTGCTATGAAGTAAATTTTACACACAATATATAAGCCTCCTTCTTACTCAACTCTTCAAAAGTACCGAGATGTAAATTTGTAAATGAAAGAAAACCATCTTCCAAACCAATCCGTTCATTCACAGTTAAGGAGATATCAAGATATGGGAAAATATACTCGCACTCATCCTCCCACTGATTAACCAAATCACAATCTTCAGCAAACTCTCTTAATGATTGTGGTAACGATTCATAAACTTCTACCACAATCCTTTTCATCAATCTTTCAGATCTTATGTTTGCCAACTTGTCCTAATTCAACAAGAGATGAATGCATAGCTTTTAAAAGACGGCCTAACTTTGTACAACCAGCCTCTCTCAATGCTGAGCGCAGCTAGCAGAATTTAAAGAATTTACATAAAGGAATTCATTATAAAAGAGGCTCTTCAAAGATCCACATACCAGGCAAAGCACCAGAATCTCCTGATACTTTCAAACTTTGCCATGCCTGCAAAACAGAATCATAAGAAGATGGTAAACCTGTGACTTGTACCTCATCAAGCTCCAACAGAAAAAAATTGCTTACTATAACCCAACCTTCCCACCCTCTGTAAAAGCAATTTTGCAGTTTCATGCCATCTCAAACCATTTGCATACAAAAATCTTTGTGCAGTTTTCAGTCTAAAAGCCACAATTTTGGAAGACAAATCAACAAGTCCCTGACCTCCTTCACAAAGTGGGAGATATAGAGCAGCGGCTCTAATCCAATGATACCCAGACCAAAAAAAGTCTAAAATTATCTTCTGCACACTTACAATCAAATGCCTTTGGTGGATTTAAAACCATAACTTTATGCCAAACCATAGAAGCAACCAAGTTATTGATTACTAAAACACGTCCTCTATACAACATCTGAGGAAGCAACCATCTCCATTTAGAAATTTTTGCACATACTTTTTCCATTATCCCTCCCAATTCTTTTCTTGGAATTGTTGTGTGCCCAAAAAAACACCCAACATTTTTATTCCATTACTTCCCCACTTCAAACCACCAGGCAAGCAAGGTATCTTTTCCTCTCTCCACTGTCCCACTTTAAAAGCCTCACTTTTATCCCAATTAACTTTTGATGAAGAAGCCTTCTCATAACACTTCAAAGCCTTTACAACTGTATGTATATCTTTTTCACTTGAATAAATATATTAATATCGCCTGCATAAGCAGATATTGCTAAAGGTGAATCAGTTCTACAGCCTGGTAAAATAAAACCAGTCAAATGCTTTCTTAAACAACATAAAAGAGGTTCAACAGATAATGAATAAAGCTGTCCAGAAATAGGGCAGCCTTGCCTTATTCTCCTCTTTACTGGTATTGGTCGACTAAGGCCCCCTCCCAACTTGACCATACAAGAAGCATTATTATAAAGAAGACTCACCCATGCTATAAATTTCTCTCCAAATCCAAAAGCTTTGAAAACAGAAAACAAAAAATCATGATCTATTCTGTCGAAGGCTTTCTCTTGATCTAGGGATAAAATTCCAACATTTTGATCTTAACTTAGATCTGAGCCCTCCAGTCTAGCTGTGCTCACTCTTCCATCCACAGCCTTCACCCTTCACTTATATTGTTTCACATTTGGAAATTTAATTTTTAACTTTTAATTTTTACTGGATTGTAAATGTGGCTCTTCACTAAGCCTATCAATATTAAAATCAACAGTACAATTTCAGTCTCCAAGACTTTGTTCAAGACTTTTCTTTATATTATTGAAAAAGTCTATTCTTTCAGTCCCAGTATTGGGTGTGTAAATATTAATAAAGCAGTAAATTGATCCCTCTATATCAGCTTTAACCAATAAACCTCGACCATTAACTAACATACTAGAATTTAAGATCTTAGGGACAGATAGAGAAAAAGAGAAACCAAAAAGTGCAACATGATCAAGACAGACATCACTTATTTTTTAAAACCTTTTTACATTTTCTAGTTTTATTTGACTTGGAGACGTTTTTCAATGCAGTGACACGTTTCCTCAATTGATACCTTTTCCTTTCATCTAATAAATCAAAACTGAATCTCTTGTAAAATTGCAACAGACCTAATGAATTTTTCTGTGTCAGCAAAATAGTCATCAACCCTGACAGACTGTCCAAAAGTATCATCAAGAAAATTAATTTCCTCCAATGAATACAAATCTGTCGACCTGTTTGACCCATCAACTCCTTCTCCATCTGACTCATCCTGTTCCATTTCTTCAGCATCACTTTCTACTTGATTTGTTTCATTTGATACAGTTTCTACATGCTCCTGATTATTTTCGACAACAACATCCTGCAAAACAGGCACACTTTTACCCATGACTTCACTTACATTCATTCCTTCTCCTGTGTTGTCGACATCTTTTGAGCTCACCGCAGCTTTATCAGCAGAAACTGAAAAGGCTCTAAAAGCCCATCAACTTTTTCATTTTCCCTATTAGACTCTACCAACTCATGAACCGCACTTAACATCTGTTCACCCTGAGAAGCAGAATTACTACTGGAAGCTACAACTCATTGTCCATCAACTTCATTCGGTTGTTCAGTGGGTCTCTCTACACGTTCCACTTGTTCTCTATGAGGGCAAGAAAGACGCTTGTGCCCCACGTCCCCACATTCAAAGCACTTCATGCTCCCTGAGCTAGCATACACAGTGTAATATCCTCCTCCATACTTTATCTCAAATGAAACATCCAAAGACTGTGTCGGAGAATCCAAAAACATAAACACTTGCCTCCTAAGTGAAATTACATGTTTTAAGCGGGCATCTTTACATGCGAGATTGACCGTCTTAAATCCACTAGCAAATTTTCCAAACCTACGTAACTCCTGTTCAATCAATTCATTCGGGATGAAGGGTGGAACACCTGAAATAACCACTCTAGTTGAGGGCACAGATAGCGGTGAAACTTGAACAAACATATCTTTAATAAAGACTCCGCTTTCAATCAAAGCATGAACCAAACGTTCCTCTTTCAAAAAAAAAACAACAGCAGCTTTATTCATCCAAGAAGCATTAGATATATTATCATATCCAACCTGTTCACCTACCGCAAGCAAAGCCTCTTCCATTGTGACCCCGGGATCCGTAATAAACCGAACCCCGTGTCCAATGGACAGCGGCGGCGTCACACAGGACACCATTTCCCGCAAACTTTCAAACAATACTAACAGCACACTTCTCTGCCGTATTCAAAAACCGAAAAAAGCAATAAATGATGTCTTACCTTTCTCATGCGTGTGAAAAAGAAGAAAAAAGGCTCACCACTGCAGTGTACTAAAAAAAATAGCAAAACGCTAGCTCTCCATTCACAACACTCACTCACTCACACAAACGGAAACCAGAAGCCCGAAAGAGAGACAGAGAGTTTAGTTACGTTTAGTTATGAGTTTAGTTGCTTCAAAAACAGTCCTCGTTGCTAACAAATATAAAATGTACTGATTCAGTGTAACGCCACGCCAGCAGAGGGAGCCCTCACCCATTGACTGCCTGTTGCTGCTCCCTCTGCTGCTTCTCTGGTAACTTCCTGTTTGGTGGCCTTAAAAGGAGGCCATTTACAAACAGGCTCTTGCGAAGTATTGTTTTGCTCTTGCGGACTCTACCAAGCGTTTATCCCTGTTTTCTTTGCCTTGTTTTTGTCATTGCCACGGTTTTGTTTATTGTCATAGTTTTGCTTTTGTTTCACGCCATAGTTCTGTCTAGTTTTGCCATCGTTCCTTGCCTTGTTTAGTTGTTACTTTTCGGACTGCTCTCTCCGGTTATTGGACTGTGCCTGTTTTGTGGATTACGCTATTGTTTTGTCTTCGTTACACTGTTTGTCGGATATTGACCCTGCCTGTTGACTACGATCTGGTTATTAAAGCTCGCACTTGGATCTTATAAGCTTCCTATGAGTCCTCATTACATTCAGTAATGATAAAGTAGCCAGACAGACAAGTTCCTGCACTCCTGAATGTTTCTGTGTGTGCGGCGTGATCTCTGTCAATTTATGAAAAAATCCTTCAAAAACAACTTGTATGACAATCAAATATAGACATAGGATGCATTTTAAAAAAAAGAGTGGGGGGTACTGGCATAGTAGTCAACCAGAAAATGAAAAAAATAAAATAAATAAAAATAAATAAAAAAGGGCACTTTGTAACGACGGGTCAACAGGGTTGAGATCCATTTGCAGCGTTTATTGACAATCAGCGTAGACAGGCAAGGTCAGTACACAGTAAACAGGGATAACGTAGGTAAGACAATACTCAGAGTCGAAAAGCAGGCAGGAGGTCGGGGCAGGCAGCAGACAGAGTAAACAATAATCCGTGTAACAAAGCAGAGGGTTCCAAAGGCAGGCAGCAGGGTTCAGTCAACGGGGAAACAGTCCAGAAATAGTCCACAATAATCCAACACAGAAATAAACGCTCAGAAATGTCAGCCGGGGCAAAACAAGACTTCGCGCTGGAGAAGCGAAACCCGGAAGTATTTATAGGGGAAAGACAGGAAGTGATAGTCCATGGGGTCAGAACCAGGTACGGGGCTTATGGGAGATGTAGTGAGGGATGAGAACTAGTACTCAGGCGATGATGACCTCTGGTGGCGATCGGGGGGAACCACAGAGGTCGGGATCGTTACAGAGCCCCCTCCCTGCGAACGGCTCCTGACGTGAGGAGGCTGTTGACGCCGGGGTCTTCCACGAGGACGAGGGGCCGGCTTACCCGGGTGATTTTGATGAAATTCTGCGGTCAAAGAGGGGTCTAAGATGTCCTTGGCATTGACCCAAGATCTCTCCTCGGGACCGTACCCCTCCCAGTCCACAAGGTACTGTAGTACTCCACCCCGGCGTCGTGAGTTGAGGATCTCGTTGACCCGGTACGCCTCCTCATCGTCGATGATCAAAGGAGGGGGTCCCTGTTCCCGGTCCTCGTCTAGGTCGTCCACCCCTCTCGGAGCACCAGCGGCCTTGAGCAGAGACACATGAAAGGTGGGTGAGATACGGTATTCAGATGGTAAGGCTAAACGGTAAGAAACTGGTGTGACTTGTCTTATAATCTTAAATGGACCCACGTACCTGGGACTGAGCTTGCGACATGGAAGCCTGAGACGGAGATCCCTTGTGGAGAGCCAGACCCACGAGCCAGGGGCGAACTCAGGGCCAGGACGACGGCGGAGATCCGCAAACCTTTTTTGTCTCCGTATAGCAACTTGTAGGTGTGTGTGGGCCGCATTCCAAGTGGCCTCGCTCCTCTGCATCCAAGTGTTGACAGTGGGCAAATCTGAGGGGTCTCCAGACCAAGGGAAGAGAGGCGGCTGAAAGCCCAACACACATTGGAAGGGTGTGAGTCCAGTGGCGGGTTTGCGGATAGAATTCTGGGCATACTCGGCCCAGAAGAGAAACTTGCTCCAGTCGGCCTGATTGCGGTGGCAGTAAGTCCTCAGGAAGCGAATGATCTCCTGGTTGAGGCGTTCTGACTGGCCGTTGGATTCCGGGTGGTATCCTGAAGTGAGACTTATGTTGACATTGAGACTTTTGAAGAAGGCTGACCATAGACGGGAGGTGAACTGGGGACCCCTGTCAGAGACGATGTCCTCTGGCAGTCCGTAGAACCTGAAGACATAGTTACACAAGGTCTCAGCGGTCTCAAGGGCAGTGGGCAACTTGGGAAGAGGTATGAGCCGGCATGACTTGGAGAAACGGTCTATTACAGTGAGGATGGTAGTGTGTCCTGCTGACGAGGGTAGGTCCGTGACAAAGTCTATGGCAATGTGAGACCACGGTCTTTGCGGTATGGGTAACGGTTGTAGCAGGCCTGCTGGGAGCTGTTTGGAGGGTTTGGTGATGCAGCATGTCTCACAATCTCTTACATAGTTGACTGTGTCAGTACGGAGTGTTGGCCACCAGAACTTGTTGGACAGAAGTTGTAGCGTTGCGGTGATACCCGGGTGGCCAGAACTGGGACTGTTGTGGACGAGCTGCAGAACACGCTCTCTGAGGGCTTGAGGTACGTAGAGCTTATCTGGTGGACATTCTGCTGGAGGTGGACTGGTGGCTTGCAATTCCGTTAACTCTGTTACGATGTCCCATTGTACAGGAGCGACGATGAGGGTGTTAGGTAAGATGGGGTCCGGACTGAGTGGTTGGTACTCGGACTCAAACAGACGGGACAGGGCATCTGCCTTGGTATTTTTGGAACCCGGCCGGTAGGTAACCGAGAAGTCAAAGCGAGTGAAGAAGAGCGCCCACCTGGCTTGCCTGTGGTTGAGTCTTTTGGCGGAACGGAGATATTCTAGGTTGCGATGGTCTGTGAGGATGGTGAACGGAAATTTGGCTCCCTCGAGCCAGTGGCGCCACTCTTCCAAGGCCGCCTTCATGGCCAGCAACTCACGATTCCCCACATCATAGTTCTGTTCAGCCTGAGATAACTTGCGTGAGTAAAAGGCGCATGGGAAGAGCTTGGGAGGATCTCCATGACGCTGGGACAGCACAGCCCCGATCCCTGTGCTGGAGGCGTCGATCTCCACGATGAACTGACGCTCAGGATCCGGATGGTGGAGTATGGGGGCAGTTGTGAAACGCTCCTTGAGCAGTTTGAAGGCCTGAACGGCAGCTGATGTCCAAGACAGCCGTTTTACTCCCTTCTTCACCATAGACGTCAGAGGAGCCGCCACAGTGCTGAAGTTCCTAATGAAGCGCCTGTAAAAGTTGGAGAACCCTAGGAACCTCTGTAATTCCTTAAGAGTGGATGGTTGGGGCCATCGCAGCACTGCCTGCACCTTGCTGTCATCCATCGCTACCCCCTCTGAGCTCACCACGTAACCCAGGAACGTGGTTGCGGTCTGATGGAACTCACACTTCTCGGCCTTGGCGAACAGATGATGAGAGATTAGGCGCTGAAGAACTTTCCTGACGTGTGAGACGTGTGACTTGAGAGAGTCTGAGTACACCAGGATATCGTCCATGTAAATGATGACCCATCTGCCCAGCATGTCTCGGAATACATCATTTATGAAGGATTGAAATATGGAAGGACTATTGACCAGGCCGAAGGGCATAACCCGGTATTCATAGTGGCCAGTTGTAGTAGAGAAAGCCGTCTTCCACTCGTCCCCCTTCCTGATGCGGATTAAGTTGTAGGCATTGCGGAGGTCAAGTTTGGTGAAGTATCTGGCAGAGCGAAGTTGTTCGAGAGCTGATGGAACCAGAGGGAGTGGGTATCTGTACTTCACGGTGATATCGTTAAGGCCTCTGAAATCAATGCAAGGGCGCAAGCTGCCATCCTTTTTCTTTACAAAGAAGAACCCTGCTGAAGCTGGAGAGGTTGAGGGCACGATGAATCCCTTGGCAAGTTCCTCTTCAATGTAGGTTTTCATGGCCTCTGTTTCTGGCTGAGAGAGGGGGAAGATCCTGCCCTTTGGTGGGGTAGTACCAGGAATCAGTTCAATAGCGCAGTCAGAAGTCCGATGAGGAGGTAACTGAGTGGCTTGGGTCTTGCTGAAGGCCTCCGCCAGATCATGATAAACTGAGGGTATGTTGTCGGCGATGGGAGAGTCTACTGAGACTGAGGCCCCGTTGAACGTTTTGAGATTGAGAGTGGGAAAACACTGTGGGAAACATCCGTCTGACCATTGTGTGATCTCTCCCTCCGACCATGAGATCTGTGGTTCATGTAGTTTAAGCCAGGGGAGTCCTAAGATAACTGGGTGGCAAGGAGCTTGAATGAGGTAGAAGTTGATAGTCTCAGTATGAAGAAAGCCGGTGGTGAGTTGAAGATCGCTGGTGGTGTACTGAACCCGACCAGCACCCAGCGGTCTTCCATCTAGTGCTGCCACTGACAACAGAGATGAGCAAGGTTTTAGTGTGAGATCATGAGCTTTGGCAAAATCTAAATCCATAAAGTTCCCAGCTGCGCCAGAGTCAATGAGAGCGATCGTACTAATCTGTTTATCAGCCAGAGTAATAGTTACGGGAGTTTTTACAGTCTGAGAAGAGGCAGAGTAATGACTCACAGCAGTAGACGTGCGTTGTGAGGGTCTGGACGGGCAGGATGCCTTCACATGACCTGGTTTGCCGCAGTAGAGACACAGGTTGAGCAGATGACGCCGTTCTCTTTCCTCAGTGGTGAGGCGAGTGTGGGCTATTTGCATAGCTTCGGGTTCGGGAGTGGCGGACGCTGGAGGGACTGAAGGTGGTAAGTTTTTGCCGGTTCTTCTAGAGCGAACAAGATTATCGATGCGAATGGCCAGGTTAATCAGTTCGTCCAGGGATCTCCCCTCATCCCGGCAAGCCAGCTCAGCCTGTAGTTCGTGACTCAGCCCTTTGCGGAAATGTAGTTTTAGCGGTTCATCGGGCCATCCCGTTTGTGCCGCAAGCGTGCGAAAAGTGAGGGCAAACTCGGCTGCCGTGTTCCTCCCCTGGCGCAGCGTCAGAATTTGTTCACCTGCGCCCTCTCCTCCTTCCGGGTAGTCGAAAACCTCCTTGAAGCGTCGAAGGAATTCTTTGAAGGAGGGGAAAGAAGGGCGATTCAAATCCCACACTGCTGTAGCCCAATCCAATGCCTTGCCAGTGAGCAACGAGCAAACAAAAGCGATGCGGCTATCTTCTGTGGGATACAAAGCAGGTTGCTGAGTAACAAACAATGAACACTGAAGTAAAAAACCCTTACATTTGGCTGGCGAGCCGTCGAATTTGTCCGGGTATGCCAGTCGGGGGCTGGCTACAGGCGTGGCAGGAGAGGCGGGCTGAGTCGGTGTCGTGACTGGTAACGGGACTGTTTCAGCTGAAGGCAGTTGCAGCGAACGCAGCGTCTTTACCATCTCTTCCGTGAGAGCAGTTAGGTGAGCGAGCTGCTGTTGGTGAGACGCTAGGACGTTAGCTTGAGCTGAGACCTCCGTAGTCAGTCTGTACATCGCTGCTGGATCGATTGGTGGCGAAGTCTTCTGTAACGACGGGTCAACAGGGTTGAGATCCATTTGCAGCGTTTATTGACAATCAGCGTAGACAGGCAAGGTCTGTACACAGTAAACAGGGATAACGTAGGTAAGACAATACTCAGAGTCGAAAAGCAGGCAGGAGGTCGGGGCAGGCAGCAGACAGAGTAAACAATAATCCGTGTAACAAAGCAGAGGGTTCCAAAGGCAGGCAGCAGGGTTCAGTCAACGGGGAAACAGTCCAGAAATAGTCCACAATAATCCAACACAGAAATAAACGCTCAGAAATGTCAGCCGGGGCAAAACAAGACTTCGCGCTGGAGAAGCGAAACCCGGAAGTATTTATAGGGGAAAGACAGGAAGTGATAGTCCATGGGGTCAGAACCAGGTACGGGGCTTATGGGAGATGTAGTGAGGGATGAGAACTAGTACTCAGGCGATGATGACCTCTGGTGGCGATCGGGGGGAACCACAGAGGTCGGGATCGTTACACACTTCTTGTCCAAAAGGTTGCAGAACCTGCTATATAACGTCACACTGTTTTGTTTATCATGCAGCTCAAAGCATTATGGGTGCACTGAAAAAAATAACGTTTAGGATTTACTTAAAAAAAAATCTTACTTAAAAACACATGTTAGGTCAATTTTACTGCTACTGCTTTGTACAATCTACTTACTACTGAACTTACTATTCATAAAACAATTAATATTAAATAATTATTTAAAATTACACATACAGTGTAGGTATAAGTAAAATCTTCTTACCCAAGTTTAGTAAATTTAACAAAGAAAATACATAATTTTAGCTTGGCCTGTAAAAGTCTGAGTCATTTTTACTTTGTCAAAGCTTACTTGACAATACTTTGATTTTACTTAATATAGCACCTAATTTAACCACGCTTTTAGAGTGTATGTTACTTAGAAACATTCAAGTTAAAAATACAATAGAAATCATGTAGACACCATATCTACATAACTAATAATACAGCACTCATCTAAACACAGAGATTGCAATACTTGGTAAACACAAACAATGATGGTAAGATTCTGTGGTTCATTTTGGAAAATGACTATCATTTTGAGTAGACAAAAATCACAGGTTACTAAACCTAACAACAAAAGCAATGATAAAATAGTGTAAATACAGCTTGAAAACAGCAACAACAACAACAAAAAAAAAAAAATTAATTGGTCATGTCCCAGTGCAAGATGGGAAAACCAGCATCAGAAAAGTTGAGTAGGTTTTCCTTAATTTTATAACATTTATATTTACACTTTAACTTCTGCAAGCTTGAATTGACTACCAGTTTTTAAAAAGTACTTGTTTCTCTGTAGTATTTACTTCGCAACGGAATATTTTTATCAGTGTAGAATCTCTCATCAGTCTATTCTGATTCATCAACACAGTTTCACTGATGATCCAGAACAAACATAAAACCCAGGATAGAGCGGCTGAGTGAATGTGGTCTGGACTGTGTGGATGAGGCTCATTGTGTCAGAGACGCTGTAGAAGGACAGAGTTCCTGCACTGTGATCCACAAACACTCCTATTCTACTGATGATGGACTTTACAGGGAGGTCAGTCCGTGTGTTATTGTGCCAGAATGAATATCTGGAAGGAGAGCAGAACAAAGTCCAGGACTGATCATTAGATCCAAACACACACTCATAACCCCGTCCCTTCCTGCTGATGCTCTTATATGACACTGATATGTACACACCAACATCTCCACTCCACTCAATCTCCCAGTAACAGCGTCCACACACACTCTCTCTACACAACACCTGAGACCACTGATCAAATCTGTCTGGATGATCAGGATACGGCTGATCTGTGCCAGTGTCAGTAATCACTCTGTTGTTCTCAGACAGTTGAAGGCGTTTATTCGCTGTGTTCAGATCCAGAGTGAGCTGATGGGAATCTGATGGAGATAAAACACATCAGAATCAGAAATTGTGCAAATCATCATTCACATAATCAATTATGAAACTTGACTAAACAGCAAGTTTTTCTGCTTGTTTTCTTACTGACTTACATTGTAGGAAGTCCTTCCTGGTCCTGGGAACAATGTTGGTGAATGTGACTGGAAATCAACAGACATGAACAGTGTGATTCTCATGATCCTGCATCCATTCCTAACACATTTCTAATATGATGTTCTCCATGATATGAGATGATGATGGACTCGTTTCTGAGAGCAGATGAATCTCCAGGACTTTACCTCTGTCTGAGATCTTCTTGAGCTCCTCTTTGCAGAAATTCTCTAGTTTGTCTTTCAGCTGACAGACAGATTTTCTCAGGACATCAAAAGAAAAGAGAGAACTAAAGAGATCCTCATTTCCGTCTGGAGATTCAGGAGGTGCTGAGAGAGACTGGAAACACTACAGAAAACAGAAATCAAAACTCAGCTCCACACTTCACCCAATAACTTGATCCAATTTTGAAGAACGTTACTTAGAATCTGTACTATCAAGTTCACTGATTTCACCATGACTTAATAAATAAGAAAATGAGCTAAAAGCTGACAGACACGTTCACAAGGCTCTGAGGTCCAAGTCAAGTCTCAAGTCTTTATAGTGGAGTCCAAATCAAGTCTTAACTCTTTGTTCTATTTTTAGAAACTTTCAGCTAGTTACTGTAATTAAATTAACAGTGTGTGAGACTAAATCAGTTGAAACATTAAAACTAATTACTTCTACAGTATGTCTTGTTCATTTGTTAAAAGCACAAAGTTTTATTGAAATCATTCATAAATCGTTCCCTTCTACTCCAGTATGAGCCAGAACCCAGAGAAAATAAACCAGTAACCTTAACTGTCTTATCCTATATATACTCTCTAGCGGTGTGATGAGACACTTATCCCACGAGACGAGACGAGATTTTTAAACTTTTCTTAAGAAATCCTCAATGATGAAATATATAGGGAAAATAGTATTTTATTCAACTGAAAGGTGCATTTTGAACTTTATGAAATTCATTTTAGTGAATTATATGCAGTAATAAACAACATTTAAACAAGAGCTTCACGATTGTGGATAAATTGAGAATCCCAGTTGTTTTTTAATAAATTGGAGACCATGATTCTCTTACGATTCTGGAGAAAAATGAGGGGGTCAGTGTTTCACTTCATTAAGACTTGTTTGACTATTGGAATCTCCTGAATGAATGATTCAATGACATACATTTTTTAAATGGGCAGTTGTCGCCACCTCCTGGCGGAAGACGATAAGCATTACAATACATACATAAGTGTTATACTTTCGTTTTGATTGCTGCTGTGGACTATAAGTGTTTATAACCAAACTATAAACTTTATTCCCAGTATTTCTATTATTTAAATGTCTGTAACACATAAATAATAGCTATAATGTGGTTGAAAAGACTGTTTGTGTTGCTCTTTCTGCGTTCACATTTACCCCAACCCTCTGATTCATTAACATGGGCAGCGACAAAAGGTGCTTCTCACGCTCCACGCGATGTGAAACAGTCTTAATAGACATAGCTAAATATTTGTCATTCAGGAATAAGACTGCCTGGGTGTTTGAATCAAGAGCTCGACATTGTAAAGATTAATCGTGCAGCTCTAATGTAAACACTGCAAAATGTTTTGTGAGGATATGGTCACGAGATCACTAGATCTCGTCACATCCTTAATACTCTGTAATATTTCATATAATATGTATTGTCTAGCTTCTGATTTTCCACTCTGTAAACTTGTCAGAGTCGCCATTGAATCTGTGCAAATCACAGAAGTATAAGGCTGGATCTCTTCAACCCATTGCAGGGCAAGACATATGGCAGGTATATACAGATACATGATCAGAGATTCTTCTAGCAATTTTGATATTAAATGTAGGTATATATACACTGCAGCTGCTGTTCTTCCCGTCCCCTCTGTCTTTAGATCCATCTGTGTATATCTGCAGTACTGAATAATATGCAACACTGACACATTGTTGCACAACTGAAACTATTGGGATGTTAATGTGGATGCTTTTAATTTCTTTATAAATGTTTAAATCAACAAATGGCATTGGGAACAACCAGGGAGGTATTGCAGGGATCGTCACTGTTGGTGCAATATCAGTCTCATCAGGACCCATTCTCTGTGCTTCCTTCCCTACAATCCAACCAAAACTTGCAAACTCTTTATATTCATACGCCCAGCATTCTCTTAAAATATTCTTGACCGGGTGACTTTCCAAATGCTTCACAAGAGCCTTTTTGGCATGGCCCTCTTTATATGGCTGCCAAACAGGAGGTTACCATAGAGGAAGCAGAGGGAGTGGTAACAGACAGTACTAGGCAAGAGCTCCCTCTGCTGGCGTGGCGTTACAGTGATCTTATTTTTTTAATGAAATTCGGTGGGGGTGGGGGAGATCTGTATTTAATGAAAACTTTGTGTTTTTTAACAAAGTATGTAACAAAGTATTTAACAAAGTAAGCTTGTTTCCTTCTGGGCCTGAAAGGGAGGAATTTTGGTCAATATTGACAATTAAACAATAGGTGGGTCTCCTTTTACAATGTGGTAAATTGTGTGTAGTAGTGAGCCTTAAACGTATATCCTTTCCCTGTCAATGTTATGTTATTTATTAGTGTCTTTTTTATTTGAATATGTTTACTTTTTCTCCTCACATTCTCTGTTTTTTTTAACTAACTAAATTTGGAAATTGATTATTTAATTCATATAATAAAACAAGCTAAAAGTGGTTAAAGCAGGGATGTCGAAACTCAGTCCTGGAGGGTCGGTTTAGAGTTTAGCTCTAACTCCAATTAGATACACCTGAACCAGTTAATCAAGCTCTTACTGGACATACTAGAAACGTCCCAGGGTGTGTGTTTAGTTACGTTGGAGCTCATCTCAGCAGCACACCGGCCCTCTGGGAACAAGTTTGGGCACCACTGGGTTAAAGGGAACTTTAACAGAATATCTGCTATATGAGTTTCAGCTGTGACATCTATTGACAACACCTGACAGGCTTTTTGTACTGCTAATTGGCATTGTGTTAGGGTTAACATAATAATATATTCATAATCAAACATAATATCACTTGAAAATACAGTTTTACACATAATGTCAAATTAATGTTTATTTATAACGAAGCGAAAATCGTGAGTTGGCTGATATAGCATTAGATATACTCTTGACAGTTATGGGAGTCATAGTGAACTGACAGCCTGTTCACTAACTTTCAACATTTTTTACAGTAAACAGTACTTTTTAGAGAACTAAAGTAGTCAACATTTCAGGTGGATCAAAGTTGTCCTAAAACCAAAACAATGCCCATTCTTGTCTTAGGACAACTTTAACTTTTTTGATCCACTTCAAATGTTGACGACTATATAACAAAAAATAATAGTCAGAAGAGGTGTTTTTTTTCATGTTTTCAAATATGTTTAAAATAAATTGTTACACCACTTGAGGAAAAGGAGCATGTGATGTTATGGGATAGGCATGGGATGATTCATGGCGTAGTAGGTGGGGATGCTAAGAAAAAAATAACAGGGTGTAAGGGCCAAACCCTTCATCTTTGTAAAGTTGACATATTTAGGTGACATGCATAAGTACATGTAGGCTTAACTAGGACACTGTAAACATTTTTTTTTTTTTTCATGGTATTTTAAGGTAATGTAATTGTTTGGAAAAACAAATTATTCAAAGCTCTGATTTTGTAAAATAATACTGGTTTAAAACTATATTGTAGATGTTGTACTGAACACACAAAAAAATTTTCAATTCTGTTTAAGAGGAGTAAGTGTAAGTATATTATTTAATTTAGAAATCCAGACTCAGACCAGTACTGGCTAAGTGTAGTATTTTCTAATCTATATTATTTTCTAATCTCAAACAGAAGTTATTTCAAACACTCGCTGCTGTACAAAAAAGTAATTAGTTATAGTTACTAGTTACTTCTCACAAATAGTTATTGAGTTAGTAACTGAGTTACATCATTATAAAAGTAGCTAATTAACAGGGAAAGTAAGTATTGTGTTACTTTTAAAAAAAACAAATGTTCACATATGTCAAATAACTGCCCCCAACATTTAAATATGTTAAATGAATGAAATTTAAATTAAATTAATTAAAATTTTCCAGACTAATATTAAATATCTGATATCCTGTATGTATATATAAAGCTTACGGCACAGATTTTTAAATATCTGAAAGTACATTATAATATGATATTATGATAATTTAATATTACACTTCAGTAATTACAAATTGTAGTACTAATAACAATATAAAACACACTAAGGATTAATGAGCTGCTGGGTTTATAAATATATTACTCACGCAGCAAATCACATTCGCTCAAACTGATTTGCTGAAATCATAACAGGCATGAAAATAGGTGAGCGCCAGCCAATCAGATTGCCGTTTGCGCATTAGTTCCGCCTACTACCAGAGAATAGTTCTTAAAAGCTGAAGAATTCCAAAGAAAAATACAACAAAGAATATTGTTTACATGGTGCATGTCAATTCTGCATGGACTCTCAGTCTCGTTCTGTATCTGTGTTTTCATGTGTATGAGACAAAACGACGGCTCGTGTGCTTCACACTAGAGTTTACGGCTCGTCAAATACAGGCATGCTGATGAACTGAAAAATAAAATGTAATAATATTATAATAGATTATAGTAACGCCACATTTTATTGTCAGTTATGGTAACGGCATTGTAACGGGGGAAACAGTACTTCATTTGATTACTCATTACTGAAAAAAATAATGCCGTTAGTAACACTGTTTATATATAACGTCATTATTCCCATCACTACTATTGTTATAGCTGTTAACTATATGAAATAATCCATGGCGCTGACGCTCTCCAGACACAGAGAAACTCTGCCTTTGTTTATAACCACTCCTCAAGCCCCGACGAGGCATGATCAAGGCCTGGAAGTGACAGTGGAAATGTGGCAGGCCCTGGCACGCACTTGCAAGCCCACTTTTGGACCGACAGGAGAAACGTGGCTATTCATATAAACTCCCACCCCCCGTTGTATCGTGAATCATTTTACATCTCAACAAATTGTATCAATTTTTTAACTGGCTCAGAGTGCATTGTTACATCCCTACACTTCAGATTTGGTTTCTGTGGCGCATTTGGTGTGCAAAAGATGCCTTTACTCTGTGTAGTTTATTTACATTGCGATCTTATATTAATCATAATTTTAAAATGTTTCTATAGTGTCATATGTGCATGTAGTAATGCTGGCTTGGTGTGTTTAGAGATGAATTGTTGTGACATTTGCTAATGCAGGAGATTGATAGGGAATGAATGGATTAGGAATGAACAGACAAGTGTGTATGATGCTGTCATGTGGGGTAGTAAAGGAACGTCATACAGAAATGACTTTTACGAGTCATGAGTCCAAGTCAAGTCTTGCGTCAGCTGTTCACGAGTCTAAATCAGGTCGCAAGTCTTTATTTATGTGACTTAAGTTTGACCTTAAGAGTCCAAGTCGCAAACTCAAGTTTTCATCTCTGAAAGCTGAAATGTGACTCTGGACCACAAACCATTCTTAAGTATCACAGGTATATTTGTAACAATAGCCAACAATTCATTGTATGGGTCAATTTTTATTTTTATTTTTTTTGTATTTTATGGCAAAAATTAGGAAATCAAATAAAGATCATGTTCCATGAAGATATTTTGTTATTTAAAATTCCTACTGTAAATATATAAAAACTTTTTGCTTAGTAATATTCATTATTAAGAACTTTATTTGGACAACTTTTCTCAATATTTAGATTTTTTTGCACCCTCACATTCAGATATCTCAGCCAAATATTGTCCTATCATAACAAAGTTTATTTATTCAGCTTTCAGATGATGTATAAATCTCAATTTCGAAAAACTGACCCTTATGACTGGATTTGTGGTCCAGGGTCACATATGTTAGAGAGGTTTTAATCTGTTGGTGGCGCTAGTGGTTTTTGAAAAAAACTCATATGATTCCTATGAGAAAGCCATTTTAAAGAGGTGTGTCTTTCAGAAGAAGATGATCAGATGAGAGTCTGACTGATGATTATATAATAAGACACTGATGAAATGTTTCTCTGTGAGTCTCCTGTCACAGCAGGATGTGTCTCAAGTCCACTATGATGGTGTTCTTCTAGATCTCTGTTACCTGCAGGAACTGGATGTGATCCTGTGTGTGTGAAAGCTGCTCCAGCTCAGCGTCTCTCCTCCTCAGATCATTGATCTCCTGCTCCAGTCGCTCCAGTCGTCCTTCAGCTCGACTCACCGCTCGCTTTTCCTGATCTCTGATCAGCCATATCAGCTCAGAGCGGCTTCTCTCAATGGAGCGGATGAGCTCAGTAAAGATCCTCTCACTGTCCTCCACTGCTGTCTGTGCAGAGCGCTGTTAGGACACACAGTGATTCAGGCTTCAGTGGGACTGAAAGAGACAAGAGAGTCTGAACTGAGACTGAGACAAACTTCTCTTCTTCTCCAGACTCACCTTATGAGACTCCACAGCCTCTCTCAGCTGCTGAAGATCTTTCTCTCTCTGCTGGATTCTCTGCTGGAACGTCTTCTGCATCTCCTGGAAGACAAACGGACGACAGTGAATGTCACAGAAAACTACTGGCACTAAGGACGTGTGTGCTTCTTTAATAATAATAATAATAATAAGGCTGGGATGTTTTGGTTACAAATAGCAGCTGAGGGCATCTTTTGTTGCTATAACAACAGCTGCAACAGTAGTCTAGTGCTGTGTGGTGCAGAAATGTTGAGAAAGAGGAAGTTGGCTCTTGCTTTGGCTTTTGAAGTTAACAGGGAGGAGAATGTCAATTCACAACGTTATACAAGGAAGAAAACAGTATGGTGCTTACAACAATTTAGTTTGTGGCATATTTTATACTAAACAAAAGTCAGTTTAAAGACCTGCTACAAATCATTTCACCATTGATTATCATACAAAACAAGTACAATAAGTCTATCTACCGGCTCAATTTTCTCAATTTTTGTTGTAGTTCTTGTTGTTATGGAAATAACAGGTCTTGCTACTCACTTGTCATTGGTCAGCCGTCAAAATGGTGCTTATTTTATTTTATTTTATTTAAAAAAAAAAAAAAGTAATGTAAAACAGACACTGGCAGCTTCAAAAAAAAGATGCTGCATAAGAACTTCATCATCATGTGAACAGATGAATCCAGTAAAAGTGGAGCTGATAACTAATGGCTGTAGGTTCAAACTCCAGAAGTGATGATCAGCTACAACCATCATACATGAATTAACATGAAGATTAAGGCTTGTTTCACACCACAAGCATAAGTGTTGTAAAAGTAAAACTGATAGTGATTCTCTTTTCTATGTAAAAAATAAATACCTGTTTCTCTGTCCTCTGTGCTGCAGCTGATACAGTGTCATGGTTTTTATGTTCATCCATCACACACAGCACACATATACATTTCTGATCAGTGCGACAGAAAACCTCAAGGATCTTCTCATGTTTCTGGCAGATCATCTCCTGCAGTCGTCCAGTGGCATCAGTCACTTTGTGTGGCTTACGTGAATGAAACTCCTCATGACGATCAAAATGAGTTTGACAGTAAGATTCCAGACACACCAGACAGGACGTGATGGCTTTGTATTTTCTTCCAGTACAGACGTCACACTGCACATCTCCAGCTCCAGCGTAACAGTCAGCCGGAAGTTTGGTCTTCTTCAGTTTCTCCACCACTTCAGCCAGCATGGTGTTTCTAGCTAAAGCAGGTCTTGGACTGAAGGTCTGTCTGCACTGAGGGCAGCTGTAGACTCTCATCTGATCCTCCTGATCCCAGCAGTCTGTAATACAGCTCTTACAGTAACTGTGTCCACAGGGAATGGCCACTGGATCCTTCAGGAGATCCAGACACACTGCACACAAGAACTCATCTTGAAAAAACTGGGCTCCTGCCATTTTACTGAATGAACACAGAGACACAAACACACAACAGCTCAACTACACTTCAGTTGGTCTTTCCCTAAAATCAGGTGATTCCTGTTTCCAGGTTCTGTGTTTGAGTCATGTGTAAATCAGGTGTGTCTGCAGCAGGTTCCTCGTTCCTGGTCCTGTAGAGTCTTGTACATTCGTTTAACGGGGACACTCCATAGACGTAACCGTATTTCCACTGTACAAACTGTATTTTTTATCCCCTTACCCTAACTCTACCCTAAACCTACCCCTTACATAAAACTTTCTGCATTTTTAGATTATCAAAGAGTTTAGTATGTTTTTTTACACCATTTGCTAGGACACAGGGAGTCTAAACCTCATAAACCCTGTTCATGTTGTTATACTGATGTCATTATACACATTTGTGTCCTCATGAACCATATAAACCTGTACACACATACATATTCACATAAATATACACATTGACGGTGTAATGCAGCGCATAGTGAGGATGATTAGAAAGAAGGATCATCACACACACAAAAAAAATGGAACTTCGCCTTACAGCATGGAACACTAAGACTGGTTAACACACTGACCAAAAGAAGTTACCATCAAGGAACTGTCAGCGACCAAGATCTTGATCTTCGCCCTGTCCGATCTATGACTCATCTTCAAGACCAACAATCAAAGAGATCTCGATGCTGTTCTTGGGGTCAGTTTCATGATGAACGGCCAGTCAACCAATAGCATTTTGGCTTTCCAACCAATATCAAATTGTCCGGCCATGTTGACCATCGACGGCATTGACGAATGAATGAGCGCATTTATATAGCACTTTCATTGTGTACTGCCATGCACCCAAAGCGCTTTTACAATCATATGGGGGGAATCTCTCCTCAACCACCACCAGTGTGCAGCATCCACTTGGATGAGGCGACAGCAGCCACAAGACAACAGCGCCAGTGTGCTCAACACACACCAGCTACAGGTGGAGAGAGTGATAGAGCCAATTCAATGAAAGGGGAGTATTAGGAGGCCATGACTGACAAAGATACACCCCTACTCTTTACAAGAAGTGCCATGGGATTTTTATCGACCACAGAGAGTCTGGACCTCAGTTTAAGTTTCATCTGAAGGATGGTGCTTTTTACAGTAGAGTGTCCCCATCACTACACTGGGGCATTAGCACCCACATAGACCACAGGGTGAGCACCCCCTTCTGGCCTTACTAAAGGGCCCGATATACTTCAAACGAAGTTCATTTTCATTTTTCTTTTGGGGGCAAAAAGAAGTTTGAAAAGGCTGAGCGCCACTATACTATTTTTGAACATTCTGACACCCCCGTGCTGCTGGAGGCGGGCTCTAGATAATGTGAATATGTGTTGCGCCGCTCGCACGTATTCCCAAACACAACAACGATGCAATGATGAAGTGTATCTAGGTGTAAGATGGGCACTAAGCCATTTTTATTTTATGTGGTGTCGTGATTTAATTTTGATAAGAACAAATGTTTATTATTCTATGTTGTTTTGGCATTTCATTTATTGCATTTTAAATCCGCTTATAGAAAAAACAACAGCAGCAGCAGTATGTTGTAACAACATTTATTTGAAACATATATTTGGATTCGCTGCCTTATCTCCACTATTTCCTTTCATTCTTTTCATGGCTTTGGAAAACTTGTCTTGGATGTTTCTCTACGTCGCTTTTTGCATAAATCCAGGTCATCAACATCAAGCTTCGTTGCAATTTCTTTTTGGGATTTAACACCCTTCTCCGAATCTTTAAAGACTCTCCACGAGCGATCGTACATGTGCGGATACATTTGTATCAGCTCAGCTATTAGACACTTCAGTATGTGGTGGTGATGTTGTTCTCCTGTCTGACCTCCACAGAATAAGAAATGAAACCGGAAAAAAAAAAAATCTCCTGTCAAAGAAGGTGGAGTTTTAGAACACACCCACCGAATGCGTACTTTGGCCATGGACCAGTGGTAGCCCAGAGGTGTTTAGGAGCCAAATGAATTCCCCCAAAAAGTTCAAGGCCTAGGATGAATTCTACAAGCAACTGAAACACACATTAGATTCGATCCCTCAGAATCAATTGATCATCCTGGCGGATGATTTCAACGCCTACTGTTGTTCGCATTGGCCAACAACCCTGTGGTGGGCAATACTCTATTCCGACATTCCAAAGGCACCAAAAGTTGGCCATCTTGGAATACTTCCTAGTCAACTGCCGAATTCAATCGTCACTCAAAGATGTGCCGAAGATATGAGGACTGGGGCTGCAACCATTTTCTCGTCTGTGCCTAATTGCCAGTTACATTTAATACTGACTGTGGAATATGAATGATTACTTGATAAAGCAGTAATCGGGGAACAGGACAAAGCACAGGATATCATCAAGTCCCAGGTCCAGTGATCATGCTGTCAAGTACAACTCAACGCATAATCAATTCATTGGGGAACCAACAAATTAAAGTGATAGCAGATATGAAGCACACAGTCTACTATTACTCAAAGGAGAATTAGTTGAGGAATTACTAAAGTAGGATTTGGTTTATTTAAGCACGTTAATAACTTTTTTGAATAAATGCATCTAATTACTGTAAACAAACCTCTAAAACAAAAGAATAGACAAACGATTAAGTAGATGCAATAGTATTTAAAATTGTACCAGAGCATCAATTATGGCACTTTTCTGCTGCTGTCACGAATCTGGTCGGTGTCCCGTTATCCGCTCACCACCAGATGTCACTCTCACCTCACCTGCACACTCTGACTGTTGCACCACACTCCGGACTGCATCTCCCATCCTCCACCGCACTGATTGCGTCAGCCCCTGTGACCAATCAGGCGTTCTATAAAACCCCCGGTCCTTCACAGTGCACTTCACGGATTGTTAGATTGTTATTGTTGTATTCCCATTGTTAATGTTTTCCTAGTTTCTTGTTCCTTGTTCCTAGTTCTCGTTCTCCCGCCTGGTTATCTCATTATCGACTGTCTAGCCGCCTGCCTTTTTGGACTATCGCTCGTCTTACTGGACTATTCTCTCGTCTCGCCTCCGATATTCCTGTTTATCGTTCTCTGACCCTGCCTGTATGACCATGTATCTGTCTCGTCCATATAATAAAAGCTCGCATGTGGATCCGCTCGCCTCTCGTCATTCACTCCCCGTTACAGCTGCATGGTGTGACTCGGCTCGGCACAACTTGACTTGGTTTGGTTTGCTTTTCCACTGCAGTTTAGTTTCAAAGTAGATGGGATTATAGACTGATCGATATATTTGCCACCACCTCGTTTACTGACCATGATACAGCCATTTCTTTCTTCAAGTTGTATGCGACGGTCATTTAGAGAAGGACGTTCAAAGCAAGTTGTGCAAACAAATGATACTGCAGTGGCTGTTGCTGAATATTTAAATCTAGTGGATTTGGTGTTTCATGTTGCAAATCCAGTGACGCTTGTAGTGACGATTCTCTCTGACCAATCAGTGATCTGCAGTGTTTAGACATCACATTTTAGTATCGGTATCGCTCGCTTGGAACCTCAACTGAGGTGGTACTAAAAAAAGAACCAGGTAGTAGGTACTGTACACATTTGAAAACCCCAAAAGTGAGTCAAACTGATCAGTATCATGCAGTGGAAAAGCATCATTAGACTATTGAGAAGTGCACATGCAGAGCCAAACTGTGTGCTTCTTGATCAGTGGACATTTTCAAATGACAATGGGTGTTTTTAGCTGCATTACCTGAAGGCCCACTCCTAAACAAAACCCCCAGTGGGTCAGAACAAATGCTGAAAATGGCCACTGAATGAGTAACACTCACTAGTATTTGCAAAAACATACTTTTATGAACTGTAGTCATCAACAACAAATTACTGTTAGTTCAATATCCCTTTCTCCTAGAGTTGGGGTACTCGGACTTGTACTTGGATTCGAGTCTGGTCTCAGTGCAATTTTTAGCGGACTCGGATTTGTCATGGACTCAGATGCATTTCTACTCTGACTTGACTCGGACTCAAGCTTTTCGGACTCGGAAAATATTCTGTCCATCCGAGTCCAGGGACAGTTGAGGAAATGTCGCTGACTCGATGCATTACCACGACTGTGATATTTAGTATTTGCATGTGTTTTTAAGTCTTTTCCTGTAGGCTACTTGAAACCCGACGGGCTTATGTACACACACACTCAAAGTGCGCTCACAGAATGCTACTCTCAGTCAGTGTGTGAATGCCGAGTTCTCTTTCGCTTAAGTTCTATTATGTTCTGTTATTACTACACACATGCTCGTCGGAGACTATTCATGTAAAAGCAGTCGGTTTTGTCTTAAGTAAACCTGAACAGTTGGGAGAAATACTATTGCGTCAAAATATTTTATATTATATTATAATATATTAGACAGATCTTAAAGCGACAGCAGCGTAAACCTGCAGCTGCAGACCGCGTCATAAATATTAATCAAACAACAAAAGAAAAAGAGAAAAATCACTCACTGTTCTTGACTGAATCACTTATTAACTTTAATAAATCATATTTAATGTATACAGTGAAGATTTTGCAGTGTTTTATTTTTACATTTATTACTTAATGAAATGTCTGCAGTAGGCTTTTTCTGTAAAAGCCTTTAGATCTGAAAAACTTAAAACTTAAAATTATTTATCATTTTGCTTGTAAATAATACTTGTAGTGTTTACTTGAGAAGTTTGAGAATGTTTTACTTACATTAGTTTATTAGTTTTTGCTGTATTGAAATTATTGTTATTTTTTAAACATGGTGGCAGTTTCTAGCTTCAAAGAACACGATTTGTGCGGCAATAGTTTTAATGGGTCCAAAACCATCTTGGGTGTGCATGATTTTCTAATAATTCAATGGCCATCAATTATTCCTTACATAATGTAATTTATTATAATCAATGTAACTATAAATGCATTAAAAAATAAAACAGGTGTGAGTTTGCTGTGACTTATAGAAAGTATATGTAGGACTTTATACACAGTGTGTGCCATTGTAAAGATTATAAGTTTATCCCTCACAGCCTCATTTTCATCCAAGAAAAAAATTTAAATGCCCTCTCTGGGGTCTAACCATTTGTCATTTAAAAACCAAAACAAACATAGTCACAATCACAGATAAGAGGTGCATTTTCTGCTCTTAAGGTCCCATTCACTAAGATATCTACTGCTTTACCCTTAATTTATACATTTACTATTACGGTGAATAAAGTCCCGCCTTATAATTTTTCACATTCTACTGTATCTAAAACATATTTCACTCTGAAATATGTCACAATATATGTCAGCCATAACTTGTGTTACATGACTTTAAGTTTGCTAAGCAGAGTAGGGCACTAATTATGAGATGTTTTGAAATCAAAAATCAAAATGGCAAGATCCACTAGAGATTTGCTTTTCTTACATTTCAGTTGACATTGTGTTTTTCTAGTTGTAAAGGTTATAAACTGGTGTGCCCAAACTCGGTCCTGGTCCTTGATTTAGCTGTGACATTACATTATAAACTACATGACAGAAACACATGTTCACTCAGCAGGACTCACACACACACACTGATCTTACCATCTATATGAGGATTTATTACACACATTTATTCTGACATGTTATTTCACTGACAGAAGTTCAGCTGCAGTATTAATGTCATGAAGAGAAAAGAAGAGACTCTACAACATCTCACTGTTACTGATTCATCATCAGCTCAAAGCATTATGGGTAGAATCTCTCATCAGTCTATTCTGATTCATCAACACAGTTTCACTGATGATCCAGAACAAACATTAAACCCAGGATAGAGCGGCTGAGTGAATGTGGTCTGGACTGTGTGGATGAGGCTCATTGTGTCAGAGACGCTGTAGAAGGACAGAGTTCCTGCACTGTGATCCACAAACACTCCTATTCTACTGATGATGGACTTTACAGGGACATCAGTCCATATGTTATTGTGTACGAATGAGTATCTGGAGGGAGAGCAGATCAAACTCCAGGACTGATCATTAAATCCAAAGAAACACCCATCATCATCTCCCTTCCTGCTGATGCTCTTATATGACACTGATATAAACACACCTCTATCTCCACTCCACTCAATCTCCCAGTAACAGCATCCACACACACTCTCTCTACACAACACCTGCCAATACTCATCAAATCTGTCTGGATGATCAGGATACGGCTGATCTGTGATAGTGACAGTAATCACTCTGTTGTTCTCAGACAGACGGAGGTGTTTATTCACTGTGTTCAGATCCAGAGTGAGCTGATGGGAATCTGATGGAGATAAAACACATCAGAATCAGGAATTATGAATCTGTTTGATGTTTTCATGTAGCTGAACTCTTCATGTTCAGTGTATCATCAGTGTCTCAGTACAGATGAGCAGATATCCTGTGCAAATCATCATTTACATCATCAATTATAAAACTCTTCTTTCACCTTCTACAGGAAGAACATGAACACACTCAGTGAGTTTTTCTGCTTGTTTTCTTACTGACTTACATTGTAGGAAGTCGTTCCTGGTCCTGGGAACAATGTTGGTGAATGTGACTGTGGAAATCAACAGACATGAACAGTGTGATTCTCATGATCCTGCATCCATTCCTAACACATTTCTAATATGATGTTCTCCATGATATGAGATGATGATGATGGACTCGTTTCTGAGAGCAGATGAATCTCCAGGACTTTACCTCTGTCTGAGATCTTCTTGAGCTCCTCTTTGCAGAAATCCTTCAGTTTGTCTTTCAGCTGATGAACAGATTCTCTCAGACCATCAAAAGAGACGAGAGAACTGAAGAGATCATCATTTATGTCTGTAGATTCAGGAGGTGCTGAGAGAGACTGGAAACTCTACAGAAAACAGAAATCAAAACTCATCAGCTCCACACTTCACCCAATAACCTGCACCAACATCAGATTTGACTTGACTGATCTTTAGTAACTCACCTCAATCCAGCACTTTCACAGCATCAGCTTCATTCTTCTCATATTCATTAAATCACATTAGAGCTACAGATTCTAGTATTTGACACTTACACTCTATGTGAACTTTCTAGGAAATAGTTTTAATGATAAAACATCTGCTAAGAACATAAATGTCCATCTAACAGCTCAAGCACATCAATGGAGTCTCATTGTGGTGTTGAATAGATTTGATCAGGAAAAGGATTAGACTGACTATTATTTATAACTATAGAGCATTTAGAGACACTGAAACTTCACAAGGACCCTTAAGACACACTCAGGTTTAGTTTGATTTCAATACGCTGAAGCATTGTCCACTATGATGGTGTTCTTCTAGATCTCTGTTACCTGCAGGAACTGGATGTGATCCTGTGTGTGTGAAAGCTGCTCCAGCTCAGCGTCTCTCCTCCTCAGATCATTGATCTCCTGCTCCAGTCGCTCCAGTCGTCCTTCAGCTCGACTCACCGCTCGCTTTTCCTGATCTCTGATCAGCCGTATCAGCTCAGAGCGGCTTCTCTCAATGGAGCGGATGAGCTCAGTAAAGATCCTCTCACTGTCCTCCACTGCTGTCTGTGCAGAGCGCTGTTAGGACACACAGTGATTCAGGCTTCAGTGGGACTGAAAGAGACAAGAGAGTCTGAACTGAGACTGAGACAAACTTCTCTTCTTCTCCAGACTCACCTTATGAGACTCCACAGCCTCTCTCAGCTGCTGAAGATCTTTCTCTCTCTGCTGGATTCTCTGCTGGATCGTCTTCTGCGTCTCCTTCAGCTGCTTCTGCAGGACAAACGGATGACAGTGAATGTCACAGAAAACTACCGGCACTAAATCATCATGTGAACTGATGAATCCAGTAAAAGTGGAGCTGATGACTAATGGCTGTAGGTTCAAACATCCAGAAGTGATGATCAGTTACAGTCATCATACATTAATTAACATAAAGTCTTGTTTCACACTGCAAGTGTATGTATAGTAAAAGTGAAACTGAAACAAGCATAGAGCTTCACACTGACAGCGTTTCTGTCTAATTAAGCTGCAGCTCTACACAGAAAATAGACTATTGGATCACTGCACCAAGTATTGATCCAACTTGATCTTTAGTTTTAAATACCTGTTTCTCTGTCCTCTGTTCTGCAGCTGATACAGTGTCGTGGTTTTTATGTTCAATAATTGTACACAGCACACAAATACATTTCTGATCAGTGCGACAGAAAACCTCAAGGATCTTCTCATGTTTCTGGCAGATCATCTCCTGCAGTCGTCCAGTGGCATCAGTCAAATTGTGTCTCTTTCCTTTAAAGAAACTCTCATGTTGTTCAAGGTGATTCTGACAGTAAGAGTTCAGACACACCAGACAGGACTTGACGGCTTTGTATTTTGTTCCAGTACAGACGTCACACTGCACATCTCCAGCTCCAGCGTAACAGTCAGCAGGAAGTTTGGTCTTCTTCAGTTTCTCCACCACTTCAGCCAGCATGGTGTTTCTAGCTAAAGCAGGTCTTGGACTGAAGGTCTGTCTGCACTGAGGGCAGCTGTAGACTCTCATCTGATTCCCCTGATCCCAGCAGCCTGTAATACAGCTCTTACAGTAACTGTGTCCACAGGGAATGGCCACTGGATCCTTCAGGAGATCCAGACACACTGCACACAAGAACTCATCTTGAAAAAACTGGGCTCCTGCCATTTTACTGCATGAACACAGAGACACAAACACACAACAGCTCAACTACACTTCAGTTTCTCTTTCTCTGAACTCAACTTCCTGTTTCCTGGTTCTGTGTTTGAGTGATGTGTGTAAAACAGGCGTGTCTGTGAGACTGTAAAGCAGCTTTCTCATTCCTGCTCCAGTAGAGTCACACACACTGACATTCAGTAATTCAGTAAATCAATGCATGGTGAGTCTTTACAGTGTCTGTTCTGTCAATGTCAGTGTTGTGCATCCTTCAGATGAACTGAGAACATCTTTAAATTACAAACCAATTAATGATTTTGAATTGAGGAGATACATAAGTACATAAGTACAATTTGAATTATGTTAGGAAGTAGCCAAGTATGGTGTTCCATATTCGGTGCCCAGGGAGCAGTTGGGGGTTCAGTGCCTGGTATTGAAGGTGGAAGAGAGCGCTGGTCATTCCTTTGTGACCTTTGGGTTACAAGTCTGACTCTCTAACCATTAGGCCACAACTGCTCCAATTTTATATCTGTTGATGTTCAAAGCCATTTTTGATCAGAAAAGAGAAGCTTTATTAAACAGACTTTATTTCTTTGAGAGATTAAAAATTTTGAAGGTTGATAGATACATTTGATAGATACAAAAATGCCCTGTTGGTTTTATTTAGTAAATAAAATAAAACAATAATGTAATAAAACTGAAAAATGTCACTGTATGGAGCAGCTCAAGCAGTGAGCTCAGTCTGATCAAAGACATTCATATGTTCCTCAACGTCGCCCTCTAGTGCTTCTTTAATTCACTGGATGATGTTTGGAACATCTGAGAGAAAATTCAATAATAATCCATCTAATTTTGTTTTTTAATGATTTACATTAAAGTCAAACAGCAGAGCAGCAGCAGGTAGACAGCTGTCAAATATAAGTGCGCTGTTTCACGCTGAAAGTATTTCTTCTGTAAAGAGCATCATGATGTTTGTGTTTGTGCTGATGTGTGTCAGTAGGCGGCGCTGTTCTGTGAGTCACACCAGGCTCTTGGACAGAAACCATGCAGCTCTCCAGCTCTCTCACCCTTTACCTTTACCAATAAATCATCCATAAAACATCACTAGCAGTGCTGGACTGGTAATCTGGCATACTGGCATTTTCCCAGTGGGCTGACGCACTTTTGGACCGTTACATTTTTTTTCCCCCCACAAAGGACCGGCCCATTACAAAGCACTATATAGACGGAATGGATCTTGCTCCCCCCATGTAAATATCGCTTCACCTCTCTTCCATCTCCTCTCAGTCTCTTAAAATATGTACAGACCAAAGCGAAACGGTGGTGCTGAAAAGCTCAGGGAAAAGTAGCAAAATGTGCCTCGTCGTCTGCAATTGTGAAATGTACACAGCAGAATTATCAAGAACAGACTTGCTGATTTTTTGTCCCAGTCCAGCCCTGAGAGTTCAGCTTTCTGCAGAAAAAAACAGGCAATTACAACTCACCTGTTGTACAGTCTACCAAAGATTATGAACAGTGTCTGATATCAGACACACCAGATATCAGACAATCAGACTCATTTACGTATCGGAAAATAAAATAATTAGATAAAAAATAACAAATCTATTTGTTAAATCTATCTGGTCTATTTTAAATGGCAAACACTATTAAAAAACAGGTAAAAATCAATTTAAAAAAATAGATATATATATAAAAAAAAGAATAATTATATTTAAAAGTGAAATTACAGACATGATTTTAAATGATTTTGTTTTTTGTTTGTTTTAATAATCTTTAAACACTTTACTAATCGTCCTTTAAAGAACTTTCTGAATCAAACCATTGTCTGATGACATTAAAGGAATTTATTCTGTCATGAGTTGCATGTTCCGGTGAACTGATCAGTGTTAGTACAGATACCTGTGCACAGAACTGAGACTGTGGACTGAATCGATGGCCATCAGCATCTCAGTCAGGTAGAACTGAGCCATGTCCTCCAGATACGATCACCAAACTTACTCAGCAGCATCAGATGATCTCCAGCGACATAGTAATCCATGAGCAGATCCTGCAGAGCAGAAGAGGAGAGAATGAACAGATAACACTGAACATCTGACACATCAACTGATTCATGAACACTGAACAAAACACCACACAAACTGAATCATTCTCAGTGAATCAACTCAACTCAAGGCAAGGCAAGTTTATTTATATAGCACATTTCATACACAAAGGTAATTCAAAGTGCTTTACATAAAAGGAAGTAGAATAATCATAAAAGCAATAATAAAAACAATAAATCACAAAAAAGGAAATAGAACAATCATAAAAACATTGATCACAACAATAAAACAAAAAACGTAAAATGTAAAAAACTGATTGATTTAATAATTTAAAAATGATTTAAAAATTGATTTAAAATAAATTTAAGACAGTTAAAAACAGAAAAATGATTATACATAGTGCAATCAGTTTGGGCGAAGCACAGTGCTCATTCAGTAAATGCACAGCTAAACAGATGAGTCTTGAGTCTAGATTTAAATGTAGCTAATGTTTTAGCACATTTGATCTCTTCTGGAAGCTGGTTCCAACTGCGGGCAGCATAATAGCTAAAAGCGGATTCCCCTTGTTTTGTGTGAACCCTTGGTATTTCTAACTGACTCAATCCTAATGATCTGAGTGGTCTGTTTGGTTTATATTCAGTGAGCATATCTGCAATGTATTTAGGTCCTAGGCCATTGAGTGATTTATAAATAAGTAAAAGTACTTTAAAATCAATTCTAAATGTAACTGGAAGCCAGTGTAGGGACCTGAGGACTGGTGTGATATGCTCAGATTTTCTGGTTCTGGTCAGAATCCTGGCAGCAGCGTTCTGGATGAGCTGCAGCTGTCTAATGGTCTTCTTGGGAAGGTCAGTGAGGAGACCATTACAATAATCCACCCTGCTGGTGATAAAGGCATGAACAAGTTTCTCCAAGTCTTGACTGGAAACAAAACATCTAATTCTTGCAATGTTTTTGAGATGATAGTATGCTGATTTAGTTACTGCTTTGACATGACTACTGAAACTAAGGTCTGACTGCAGAATCACACCAAGATTCCTGACTTGATTTTTGGTTGTTTGACCCCTAGCATCAAGGTATGCATTCACCTTAAGAACTTCCTCTTTGCTTCCAAATGCAATGACCTCAGTTTTCTCCTTGTTTAACTGAAGGAAGTTCTGGCACATCCAACTGTTAATTTCATCAATGCATTGGTAGAGGGAATCAATGGGGCTGTAGTCATTTGGTGATAAGGATAGGTAAATCTGGGTATCATCACCTGTGATAGGCAATTTGGTTCTTTCTCATTATTTGACTTAGTGGGAGCATATACAGGCTAAACAAGAGCGGCGCAAGAATTGAACCTTGAGGGACTCCACATGTCATGGACGTCCACTTAGACTGATGCTCTCCTATACTCACATAATAACCTCTCCCTTCTAAGTATGACCTGAACCAATTGAGAGCCATCCCAGAAAGCCTTACCCAGTTTTCCAGTCTCTCTAGAAGAATGTTATGATCAACAGTGTCAAACGCAGCACTAAGATCTAGTAATACCAGCACTGATATTTTGCCAGAATCAGAATTTAGGCGAATATCATTTATTATTTTAACGAGCGCTGTCTCTGTGCTGTGATGCGGTCGGAAACCAGATTGAAAATTGTCCAGGTATCCATTTGAGTTTAAGTAGTTGTTCAACTGATTGAAAACTACCTTTTCAATAATCTTGCCTATAAAAGGAAGATTAGATATTGGTCTATAGTTACTCAATGTGGTGTTATCAAGATTGCTCTTTATCAGAAGGGGCTTAACAACTGCAGCTTTCAGGGAGTTTGGAAAAGTCCCAGAAAGAAGTGAGGTGCTCACCACTTCTAAGAGATCTGCTTCTAAACAGTTAAACACACTTTTAAAAAAAGATGCGGGAAGTGTGTCGAGGTTGCAGGTTGAGGATTTAAGGTGTTGTACTATTTCTTTCAAAGTTTTGCCATCAATTGCTTCAAATACAGACAAAGTGACTTCTTTTTGAAATTGCGGTCGAATCTGTGTGACCTCTGCATAACTTGAGGATGTGCTAATCACCTTTCTGATATTAATGATCTTCTCGGAAAAGAAGGAGGCAAAGTCATTGCATTTGCTGTCAGAGAGCATTTCACTGGGAATCTGACTAGGGGGGTTTGTTAGTCTCTCAACGGTAACAAAAAGAGCGCGAGTGTTGTTTAGGTTACTGTTTATAAGGTTTGAGAAGAACTTCTGTCTTGCTGTGGCTAGTTCCACATTGAAAGCATGAAGGCTGTCTTTATAGATGCTATAGTGAATTTCAAGTTTTGTCTTCCGCCACATCCGCTCAGCTTTTCTGCATTGTCTTTTCATACTCTGTACTGCTGTTGATTTTCTCCAAGATGATTTTTGTCTGCCAGTCGTCTTACTGACTTTCACTGGTGCAATGTCATCAATGACATTCTTAACTTTTGAGTTAAAGGACTCCAGGAGAAGATCAACAGAGTCTGCAGAAATGCTTGGCATTGAAGATATAGTCTTCATAAACAGCACACTAGTGTTTTCGTTAATACATCTCTTTCTGACAGAGACGGATCTAGATTCAGTGGTAGCAGAGATCAATATATCAAAGAAAATACAGAAGTGATCAGATAGTGCTACGTCCTTAATGACAATGGATGAAATGTTTAGACCCTTACTGATGAGTAAATCAAAAGTGTGTCCATGATTGTGTGTAGGTCCATGCACATGCTGAATCAGGTCAAAAGTGTTTAGAACGGTTATTATTTCTTTTGTAGTTTTGATTTCTGCATTTTCTATGTGAAAATTAAAATCCCCTGCAATAGGAAAACAGTCAAACTCTGAGGAAATCATTGATAACAGTTCTGTGAACTCTTCAACAAAGGCTGGAGAGTATTTTGGAGGCCTGTAAATAATGATAAATAGAATTCGTGGAGCACCTTTCAGCACAATCCCTAGATATTCAAAAGACAAGTACTGACCAAATGACACTTGCTTACATTAATAGACATCTTTAAATAGAGCAGCTACACCGCCACCTCTCCTAGCAGCTCTGCAGACGCTCATGAAAGTAAAGTTAGGAGGGGCTGTTTCATTGAGGACTGTTGCACTGCAGCTGTCTTCAAGCCATGTTTCAATTAGAAACATGAAATCCAGGTTGTATGTGGTAATAAGTCATTGATCAGAAATGATTTATTTTTTAGTGAGCGAATGTTTAAAAATGCTAACTTGATGCCATTACTTTTTGTCTCTAGAGCCGTTCTATTTTGATACCTAATAGGCCGCAGATGAGATGGGTCAGCTGTACGGCTTGAGAAGGCCTTAGACTTTCTATCATGTGATAAAACAGAGATAGAGAAAGCTACAGGCACACTGGGTTCCCGCTTGTTATGTAAACATTTCTGAATGTTGCTGCTATCGTAGCAGGGACCCGACACATATCACTGAGAGCTGTTATCAGTTGTTTTTGGTTCACCTACAGCAGATGGAGGAGGGTTTGGGCCCTGGCGTTGTGGCAGTGGCCGGAGAGCTCTCGAAGGAGGAGGAGGGTGAGCTGGACCCACAGGCTTTGGTGGTTGTGGTGCCCGCCGTTTTTTAGTTGATATCTGGGGGCTTGCAGCAAAAGAGTGGGAGAGTCTGGTTCCAGCATATACCAGTTCCTCCATTTTCTGTGAGAACCTTAGAAGTGGAGATGCTGGAGAGAGGGATAATGTGTCTGGTGTGCGGGGCTCTGGCTCTGGTGTTTCCGGTGGCTGGAATATGTTGTCCTGGCTTTCCTGGCTGTTTACCAGAAAGTCGTCCTTCGGCGCTGAGTCTTGGAGCTGTTGTAGTACGTCACAGTCTGTCTGTGATGAGCTCTGTGGGCAGGGCTCAGCCGGGATGGTGTCCATGAGCAGTGCTTGTTGTGGCTGTGTGGCGTTGTCAGTGTCCTTGTGGGATGTGTCGATCACATGACGACTCTGAAGCTGATGTGAAGTCCTGTGGTCACTCATACTTTGTCGAGGTGTATGAGTGCCATTCATGTTGGGTGGACTGGCACACTCCACTGAAGGATGACGGAGTGAAAAATAGATGTTGTCCTTTAGCACTCTTGCACCAAGTTTGTTAGGGTGGAGGCCATCCAGTTTAAACAGTTGTCTATGACCCCAGAAAAGAGTGAAGTTGTCAGTAAAGTTGACTCCTTTTTGACTGCAGGTTCTTTGTAGCCATGTATTTAGCCCGAGCAACCATGAAAACATGTTAGTTCCCCTTGCTGGGAGTGGTCCGCTGATGAACGGCTGAGCTTCGGAGTGTTTCGATGAGTTCACTGAAATCCATCTTTAGGAGTTCTGACTGCTCTTTCCGAATATCATTCTTCCCCGCATGGATGATGATTCGATTTGCAGTCTTGTGCTTCATTAGGATGTTCCGAAGTTCCCTGTTCACATCAGAGATGGTTGCTTGAGGAAAGCAGCATGTAGTTGTAGTCCTGCTACTGATATTTCTGATAATGGAGTCACCCACTATCAGAGTCCTGGGCTCGGGCGCGCTCCGAGCTGAATGCCGCTGTCTGCTCGACCTTGAGCGCCTGTTTGTAGCGATGTTAGCTGCTGGCTCATTCGCTCCATGTTCAGTCACATTTGGGGATTCTTCACCCACATTCATTAGTGCTTCAAATCTGTTCTCAAGCTGTATAGGAGGTGGTAAAACACCAGTTTTTGCAAGCCTTGTCATAGCCATATCAGGGGTAGAGGATGCTACCGCAGCAATACGAGATACTCGTGACAATCTGATGTCTCGAGTGCCTTTGGGTCTCACTCCCTGTTTGTGCCATCGATTAGTGTGTCGATCAGTTTTGGCTTGTTCCTCTGCACTTATAAACTGTTGAGATTCACTGGGTTCACGGGACTCACCGGCTGTATGCTGAGGGGGTCCGTGACGTCGGTCTGCTGAGTGTTCCGCCTGTTTTGGAAGTCCAGCAAGTAACTTTGTTTCAAGAACCACAATCCTTTATAGAAGTCTGTGGTAGTTTGTGCAGCAAGTAGATTCCAGAAGAGGCTGAAGAGGCATTTTCTTTCTCGTCTGTTGAAAGTAGGCAGTTGTGTTTTCCCGTCTCCGGAATGTAAACTGCTGGCAGTGGGAGGCAAAGAGTCTCCTTTTTCGCAGTATTATTCCAGTTACGAAAAGTTTTTAATTTAGTGTTTGTGCCAAAAATGTGTTGTTAGATCACTGTGCTGATCTGCTGAGGTTAAAGTCTTAGAAAAGTCTGAGAAAAGTATATAAACAGTGAGCAAAGTGCGGAGCAGTAAGCAAAAGCGTCCGAACAGTAGCAAAGCCGGAAGCTGCTCCGGCAACAAATTTCACCCGTTTGGTGTCTATTTGCTCTTTTTATATTGACTATCACTCTATATAAACTAAAACAATCAGATACAACAAGAATTTCTTAAATGTTTATTACAATATATACTGATAAATTTAATATTCACTTCAGTGGTATGAGACGACTGATGCTTTCAGTTGATTTCCTATTGACCTGTATCAACTGAATTGCAGTGGTAAAATATATTAAGCTACAAACTCGATCATAATGCACAATGTTTCCATCTGACATACATTTTAAGGTGCAGCTCGTCATTTTAATAGTGTTTTCACTAGTTAGCAGTAAACCGGTTACCTCACCTGAATGTATTCGTATTCGTGTTTGTGTCTTCGACGTGGAAAACAGTTCTCTTCGGAATGGAAATATATGGATATTTTATTTGTAAACATTGCACTTTTTCGCTTATTTCAGTTAATCTCATTAAACTAGCGAGCTAAGGCAGTAGTAGTTTTGACAGTGTCCTTTAATCATGGCTGATGACGCGGAAAGCGGAACAGACAAATTGATTCAATTCAGTGAGTCATTTACGCTGGAACCGCTTCGATTGATTCAAACTCGATCATTCAGTTCAAGCGATTCACTAGCAAAAAAAAAAAAAAAAACAGTTCAAAAGAGCCATTAATTCTGGAATTTCGACATCGCAATGATTTTAAATAGCATGTAGTAATGGGCGAAACGGGGCTTTTTGAAACTTCGAATCGGTTAAATGATTACGTCGCAAAATGATTCAAACAATTTGGATCGCGTACCACGAATCATTTGGCTCAGATCGGAACTTCGGAGCGCATTCGTGAATCTTTTGATTCAAATCGGAACTTCCTTTAAAGCAAATATCCAGAATAATTTGCTTTAGATCAAAGAACAAAGATAAAGAATGTCTAGGAAACTGAGGAAAGGAGATTAATTTTTGTCAAACCCCTGGTGAAAAAAAAAAAAACAAAAAACAAAAAACAAAAACAAACAAAAAAAAAAAAAAAAACAGCTAAAACCAGGTTGGCTGGTTTTAGCTAGTCATCCAGCCTTGTCTTAGCTGGTCAGCAGCTGGTTTTAGAGGGGTTTTGGCCACTTCCTTAGCTGACCAGGCTGGAAGACCAGCTAAAACCAGCCATTTCCAGTTGAAACCAACTAAGACCAGCCAACCAGCCTAGGCTGGTTTTAGCTGTTTTTTTTTTTTTTAAACACTTAATTGCCTGCTTCTTTATCTTCTAATGAAATTACTTTATTTAGATTCATACATTCAATAAGTATTGGCTGAATTATCACCATATCCTGATGTATACTAGTTATTTATAGAATTTGGAACAATAAGCAGTTATTTTGTTCCCAGTAAATTTGGATTAGCTTGTGAATCTGTTGCTTCATCTTTTCATATTTAAACAGATAACTGTTTAATTTACAAAGTATCGCTTTAGAAGTATTAATTGTAGTATTTTGTGATAAATTAACTGAAATATAAGGCAAGATATTATTATTTCTTAATGTTTTAGAAATCAACCAATAATCAATGGATTGTCTTGAACAGTCTTTTTTTACACCAGGTGTACTGTATTACATCCAGATACATTTTTCTCCAGATGTCAACTAAATCAAATTTATCCATAAATGCTATTAGATTTGAGTTTGAAGAAGCTGCTTTCCTTGGAGGCTGTCAATCTAGCATGTTATTCATTATTATGTTAAAATCACCACCTAAAATCAGAGATTTTTTAAAATTGCCTAATGCAGATGAAAGTTTAGTATTTAACATGTTAAAAAAAAAGGAGTTTTCCACAACAGAGTTGTGTTAACAGAGTTAAATCTTCTAGCTCCAGACTTAAATTAGCGGATTACTACACAGTCTGTTCATCCTGTCAGAAATTAGTAATTTAAAAAAACAAAACCAGTTTGAGCTTACCTGTATCAGGGAACTGGGTATCAGAAAAGGTCATTTGGTGTGCCAAAACTTCGATGAGGATGCCAGAGCATCATTCAGCCTAACTGATCTTTTACCATCCACATTTGCAAAGGGAACTCTGAAGGCTGCTCTCTTCCCCTCCTTTCTTGCTTGTTTTACAAGAGGCCAAAGTTTGTTCCTGGCGTCTTTGGTGCTTTGCGTTAGGCCTTCAAAAATCCTGACTTTCCTTTCTTTGAGGACGGTCACGGTTGTGGCATCCCTCCAGGGTGTTGTGTGAAAGAAACTGTACGATGATGCGGTGGCTGGAGCGAGCTCCCTCAGAGCACAAACCGAGTCTATGGGTGAAGTAAAGTGTGTAGATGAGCAGGTCTGCCATTTCAGGAGAAACTTTGTTGAACAGATCAATTAGAATCTTCCGGACATCTTTTCCTCACTGCTCCTGAACTCATAGATTCCACCTCCTCTTGTAAGCATCCAGTTCTCCGCATTTCTCACGTAGCACACAGTTCTCCTTCCTGAGTGATTCCACCCTGTTCTGTAATAAGCCCACCTTGCTTGTCATCTCTTCTACTTGATTGTTCATAAACAGGCCTATTACCATTCCTATCCTAACCTGTGGGAGGTACTCTGGGTTCAGGCCAAAATTCAGAGTTCGGAGCCCCCTCAGACAACACGCCAAATACGCATAACCTTTACAATTAATTATGATGTTTCCAAGAGGTTTACATCCACAATCTCACAGTGAACCTGATTTGATGACAAAAAAAGCACAATGAATCTTCTGAATGGTTTGGAATGATGGTTTGTGAAAGATGAATGGATTTTGTCTGAACCCCTTTAATGAAAACCCAAAAGAACTGAAAAAAACAAGCAATTTTCTGAAGGACAAGAATTGCTGAATAAAGTTATTTTACTTTTTTGTGCAACAAAAAGTATTCTCATAGCTTTATCAGATTGTCTGGACCTTGAAAGTGGTAGCACCCTTGCTGTATATGGAGGGTCAGAGAGCTCTTGGATTTTGTAAAATTTGTGTTACGGGTTTGGAACGACATGAGGGTGAGTAATTAATGACAGAATTTTCATTTTTGGGTGAACTATCCCTTTAATCATATTGTGTACTTTTGTTTTCTGAATGAGAACATGGTCAAACCTGTGAAAATGACGGCATTTTGTGTGTAGTTAGTTTTACAGAAAACATCGAGCAAAGTGTGTGAAATGAGAAATGTGTCTGTGTCGAGAACTGAATGAATGGTTTGGGAAATTGGGCCAAATGAATCAGTTACTGTGTGTTAGCAATCGAGAAAAACAAGTTGTAACGTAAAAATAAAAATAAATTCTGAGGTTAACGGCTATGATCATTTCTGGCAATACTGATTTGATTGCATAGATACTATTTGAACTGAACTGATCTGGATGTTGACATCACTGAATCAATGATGAACTGACTTTAACTGAAAATTGAGTGTTTACTACTGTCATTTTGCAATATCGACACACTATATTCCTGTTTAACACTGTAAAGCTGCTTTGACACAATCTGTATTGTAAAAAGCACTGTATGAATAAAGATGATCTGACATAAAAACAGCAGCTCATGACGCTGGAAGACAAAAAAATAAATAATAAAAAAAAAAAAACACAAAATGCTGAAAACGGCCGGAGCTCCATAAGATGAATAATGAAAATGATTTATTGACTCTGTGTGATCATTCAAATTGAAAAGTCATTTTGAAAGCAATTATACAAATTGTGACACTACATTAAAAAATAAATGACTGATTTTCATCAACGCAAACAGAAACACATGATCACTCAGCAGGACTCACACACACACACTGATTTACTGTCCATAAGAGGATTTCTTACATTTATTCTGACATGTTATTTCACTGACAGAAGTTCAGCTGCAGTATTAATGTCATGAAGAGAAAAGAAGAGACTCCACAAGAGGAGTCTGCAAACTATGGCCCGCGAAGGAATAAGAGTACAATAGCAGCAATAGGGAAAACTGCATAATGATGTATTTTTTAGGTAATCACTCCTCATAGTTACACAACAGTCACAAAAATCTGTAACATTTATGGTAAAAAAAAAAAAAAAAAAAAAAAAAAAGCACCAGCCGTGGTTGCCAGAATTTTGTACAGTAGCAACGTTTTAGGTTTTATGGTTTTATCTTACATTTACATTTAAATGCTGTAATTTCATTAACTAATATAACGTTTATATACCAACCTATTGAAGTACTGAAATCTGTTTTGTAATACACTGATAACCACCAAAAGCAAGTGGTGATGAGAAAGTCACATGATAAACCAAAGCCCATCACGAGCAGCTTTTAAATAATGTATTTAGGTGCACAGTGTCATTCACAAAAACACTAAACGCCATCATGGTAACCAGTGTTGGGGAAACTTACTTTTAAAAGTAATGCATTACGATATTGCGTTACTCCCTGAAAAATTAACTAATTACATTACTTAGTTACTTTTTCTGGAAAGTAATGCGTTACGTTACTTTTGCGTTACTTTTTAAATCTGGGAGGGCTTGCTTCTATGTTTTTAATATAAAACAATTCTAATATAAAAGCCCTTTTACACCAAAAGTGAAATGAATTCACCTCAAGCTGAAAGAAAAGTACATTTAATGCAGGAGATCACTCTTCAGCTATAAAAAAAATGAAGCGAAAATGTTAGTTTATCTAAAGAAATGTTTGCTTATTAGTATTGCTGAATTGCATCATTGAAGTTCAGCAGTAAAGACACTGGTTAATAAAATGGGATTAAATATATAAAGGATATTTGTTTTATGTAACATATTTAATTATTGCAGGGTTGCGTCATATTCTGAGTTTGCATTTCACTGTTTTTATTCATTTTGAGGAATACTGAATCTGTTTTTTTGTGAGTGAGATGAATTAATGCATGTTCACATTTAGTCTAGAATACAGTAACATCATGTTTACTCCTAATTTCCCAACAGGAGACTTGTCAATCAATAAATGGGGAAAAAAGTAACTAGCATTACTTATTTGAAAAAGTAACTCAGATATTTTCTTAGAATTTCAAAGGTAATGCATTACTTCACTAGTTGCTTGAAAACAGTAATATTATTACGTAACTCGCGTTACTTGTAATGCGTTACCCCCAACACTGATGGTAACACATGAAACTGAAACTGAAATAATGCAATAAACATTAATTTAACAACATTAGATGTAACATACAACCCTAATGTACAAAACTGATTAAAAAAAAATAAATAAATAAAAAAAATAACTAGGAAGAAATGGTTATTTTAACAAAAAATGTAAAAAAAAAAAAAAAAAAAAAAGAGTGTAACGCAGGGAATTCTGGGAATGTTAATTTATGGTTATTCACTGTAAATGTTATGATCTTTTTCCCTTCTGAAAACAGTATACTACCGTAAAATTACATGCAATATCCAATATAGTTTTTCACCGCATATATTAGGGGAACTCACTGTTAACCATTTAACAGGTTTTTACTGTAGCATTTTTACAGTTTTTTACTGTTAAATTCACAGCCATTTTTTACAGTGTAGGAACTATAAATACAGCTAAAGTATGAGAATGAACCTGGGCTAGTCTACAGATGTGCATGGCTCCAGTAAATCATTTGTGTGACTTCTGCATATACGAGTCTCTTCAGATCAATGCGCTCTAACAGCGCTCCTCAATGTCAAAATGACTGAGATGGCTAATCAAATCAAAGTAGGTGAATTTTACTGTTCTCGGAAGCAGAGCATGAATTCTGGTGCGAAGCGCCAGTTTAACATTGAAAGAAAGCGAGGTAAGATGGAAGTTGCAAATACTTTAATAGTCAGTTGTTTTACAATAGAAATGTTAAGTAAGGACAGCTATATCCAGTGATGCAAACTACTCTCCTTTTTGCCTCAAATGTGACCATTTTGAGAGAGAGAGAGAGAGAGAGAGAGAGAGAGAGAGAGAGAGAGAGAGAGAGAGACGAGAGACAGAGAGAGAGACAGAGAAAGAGAAAGAGACAGAGAAATTCATTTAAAACATACTTTTATTCCATATTTAACAATTTATAAACATCATTATAAAATTACATTTACATAATCCTTAAATTATTAAAAAGAAAAAACCAACTGACCATCACTATTAATAGCACAAATAGCACCATTTTTCAACAAAAGCCTGTAAATTACTAGTTAATTTATAATAAATATACTCAATCCGGAGGCGAGCTTCTAACAACCCCCGAAAAACCTGATCAACCTCTTTTGACCCTTTATTCTGTATTTTGTTTTTCCTGGAAAGCCATATAGAAAGTTTAGCTATTCCGAACACAAAATTCATCAAAACACGGTTTTTGTTTTTTCTTAACAGAATACTTTGGTCCAAAAATAAATAAAGGAAAAGAAAAACATTCCCCCAATTTAAACACCATTGTTCTAACAAATTAAATAACATCCCCAATCTACCACAACCACAAAATAAATGCACCAAAGATTCATTTTAAATACAAAATGGACATTCCACTCCTTGACTAGGATCTATATGGGTTACATGTTTATTAGTGGCTATAGCCCCATGAACTATTGAAGATCTCATGTCCGTTTATCAATAGGCATCTTATACAATGTTCTCCAACATCCTTTCACTGAATGATCAGGGCCAAAAAAGTCAAACCACTTTGATGTTTTCATTCCTTCAGAAGCTCTGCTATGAAGTAAATTTTACACACAATATATAAGCCTCCTTCTTACTCAACTCTTCAAAAGTACCAAGATGTAAATTTGTAAATGAAAGAAAACCATCTTCCAAACCAATCCGTTCATTCACATTTAAGGAGATATCAAGATATGGGAAAATATACTCGCACTCATCCTCCCACTGATTAACCAAATCACAATCTTCAGCAAACTCTCTTAATGATTGTGGTAACGATTCATAAACTTCTACCACAATCCTTTTCATCAATCTTTCAGATCTTATGTTTGCCAACTTGTCCTAATTCAACAAGAGATGAATGCATAGCTTTTAAAAGACGGCCTAATTTTGCACAACCGGCCTCTCTCAATGCTGAGCGCAGCTAGCAGAATTTAAAGAATTTACATGAAGGAATTCATTATAAAAGAGGCTCTTCAAAGATCCACATACCAGGCAAAGCACCAGAATCTCTTGAGACTTTTAAACTTTGCCATGCCTGCAAAACAGAATCATAAGAAGATGGTAAACCTGTGACTTGTACCTCATCAAGCTTCAACAGAAAAAAAATTGCTTACTATAACCCAACCTTCCCACCCTCTGTAAAAGCAATTTTGCAGTTTCATGCCATCTCAAACCATTTGCATACAAAAATCTTTGTGCAGTTTTCAGTCTAAAAGCCACAATTTTGGAAGACAAATCAACAAGTCCCTGACCTCCTTCACAAAGTGGGAGATATAGAGCAGCAGCTTTAATCCAATGATACCCAGACCAAAAAAAGTCTAAAATTATCTTCTGCACACTTACAATCAAATGCCTTTGGTGGATTTAAAACCATAACTTTATGCCAAACCATAGAAGCAACCAAGTTATTGATTACTAAAACACGTCCTCTATACGACATCTGAGGAAGCAACCATCTCCATTTAGAAATTTTTGCACATACTTTTTCCATTATCCCCTCCCAATTCTTTTCTTGGAATTGTTGTGTGCCCAAAAAAACACCCAACATTTTTATTCCATTACTTCCCCACTTCAAACCACGAGGCAAGCAAGGTATCTTTTCCTCTCTCCACTGTCCCACTTTAAAAGCCTCACTTTTATCCCAATTAACTTTTGATGAAGAAGCCTTCTCATAACACTTCAAAGCCTTTACAATTGTATGTATATCTTTTTCACTTGAATAAATATATTAATATCGCCTGCATAAGCAGATATTGCTAAAGGTGAATCAGTTCTACAGCCTGGTAAAATAAAACCAGTCAAATGCTTTCTTAAACAACATAAAAGAGGTTCAACAGATAATGAATAAAGCTGTCCAGAAATAGGGCAGCCTTGCCTTATTCTCCTCTTTACTGGTGTTGGTCGACGAAGGCCCCCTCCCAACTTGACCATACAAGAAGCATTATTATAAAGAAGACTCACCCATGCTATAAATTTCTCTCCAAATCCAAAAGCTTTGAAAACAGAAAACAAAAAATCATGATCTATTCTGTCGAAGGCTTTCTCTTGATCTAGCGATAAAATTCCAACATTTTGATCTTAACTTAGATCTGAGCCCTTGTGACATAAAATCTATCCAATCTAGCTGCGCTCATTCTTCCATCCACAGCCTTCACCCATGTATACTGTTTCACATTTGGAAATTTAATTTTTAACTTTTAATTTTTACTGGATTGTAAATGTGGCTCTTCACTAAGCCTATCAATATTAAAATCAACAGTACAATTTCAGTCTCCAAGACTTTGTTCAAGACTTTTCTTTATATTATTGAAAAAGTCTATTCTTTCAGTCCCAGTATTGGGTGTGTAAATATTAATAAAGCAGTAAATTGATCCCTCTATATCAGCTTTAACCAATAAACCTCGACCATTAACTAACATACTAGAATTTAAGATTTTAGGGACAGATAGAGAAAAAGAGAAACCAAAAAGTGCAACATGATCAAGACAGACATCACTTATTTTTTGCTAAAACCTTTTTACATTTTCTAGTTTTATTTGACTTGGAGACGTTTTTCAATGCAGTGACATGTTTCCTCAATTGATACCTTTTCCTTTCATCTAATAAATCAAAACTGAATCTCTTGTAAAATTGCAACAGACCTAATGAATTTTTCTGTGTCAGCAAAATAGTCATCAACCCTGACAGACTGTCCAAAAGTATCATCAAGAAAATTAATTTCCTCCAATGAATACAAATCTCTCGACTTGTTTGACCCATCAACTCCTTCTCCATCTGACTCATCCTGTTCCATTTCTTCAGCATCACTTTCTACTTGATTTGTTTCATTTGATACAGTTTCTACATGCTCCTGATTATTTTCGACAACAACATCCTGCAAAACAGGCACACTTTTACCCATGACTTCACTTACATTCATTCCTTCTCCTGTGTTGTCGACATCTTTTGAGCTCACCGCAGCTTTATCAGCAGAAACTGAAAAGGCTCTAAAAGCCCATCAACTTTTTCATTTTCCCTATTAGACTCTACCAACTCATGAACCGCACTTAACATCTGTTCACCCTGAGAAGCACAATTACTACTGGAAGCTACAACTCTTTGTCCATCAACTTCATTCGGTTGTTCAGTGGGTCTCTCTACACGTTCCACTTGTTCTCTATGAGGGCAAGAAAGACGCTTGTGCCCCACGTCCCCACATTCAAAGCACTTCATGCTCCCTGAGCTAGCATACACAGTGTAATATCCTCCTCCATACTTTATCTCAAATGAAACATCCAAAGACTGTGCCGGAGAATCCAAAAACATAAACACTTGCCTCCTAAGTGAAATTACATGTTTTAAGCGGGCATCTTTACATCCGAGATTGACCGTCTTAAATCCACTAGCAAATTTTCCAAACCTACGTAACTCCTGTTCAATCAATTCATTCGGGATGAAGAGTGGAACACCTGAAATAACCACTCTAGTTGAGGGCACAGATAGCGGTGAAACTTGAACAAACATATCTTTAATAAAGACTCCGCTTTCAATCAAAGCATGAACCAAACGTTCCTCTTTCAAAAAAAAAAACAACAGCAGCTTTATTCATCCAAGAAGCATTAGATATATTATCATATCCAACCTGTTCACCTACCGCAAGCAAAGCCTCTTCCATTGTGACCCCGGGATCCGTAATAAACCGAACCCCGTGTCCAATGGACAGCGGCGGCGTCACACAGGACACCATTTCCCGCAAACTTTCAAACAATACTAACAGCACACTTCTCTGCCGTATTCAAAAACCGAAAAAAGCAATAAATGATGTCTTACCTTTCTCATGCGTGTGAAAAAGAAGAAAAAGGCTCACCACTGCAGTGTACCAAAAAAAAATAGCAAAACGCTAGCTCTCCATTCACAACACTCACTCACTCACACAAACAGAAACTGGAAGCCCGAGAAAGATTAAAAATCGCATGTGTGAACTACCTGTGAATTATAAGTTTAGTTACGTTTAGATACAAGTTTAGTTGCTTCAAAAACAGAACAGTCCTCGTTGCTAAGAAATATAAAATGTACTATTTCAGTAATGATAAAGTAGCCAGACAGACAAGTTTCTGCGCTCCTGAGTGTTTCTGTGTGTGCGGCGTGATCTCTGTCAGTTTATGAAAAAAAATCCTTCAAAAACAACTTGTATGACAATCAAATATACACATAGGATGCATTAAAAAAAAAAAAAAAAAAAAAAAAGTGGGGGGTATTGGCATAGTGGTCAACCAGGAAGGAAAAAAAAAAAAAGAAAAAAAAAAAAGAAAAAAGGGCACTTCTTGCCCAAAAGGTTGCAGAACACTGCTCTATAACATCACGCTGTTTTGTTTATCATCCAGCTCAAAGCATTATGGGTGCACTGGAAAAAATAATGTTTAGGATTTACTTAAAATCTTACTTAAAAACATGTTACGTCAATTTTACTGCTACTGCTTTGTACAATCTACTTACTATTGAACTTACTATTCATAAAACAATTAATATTAAATAATTATTTATAATTACACATACAGTATAGGTATAAGTAAAATCTTCTCACCCAAGTTTAGTAAATTTCACAAAGAAAATAAATAATTTTAGCTTGGCCTGTAAAAGTTTGAGTGATTTTTACTTTGTCAAAGCTTACTTGACAATACTTTGATTTTACTTAATATAGCACCTAATTTAACCATGCTTTTAGAGTGTATGTTACTCAGAAACATCCAAGTTAAAAATACAATAGAAATCATGTAGACACCATATCTACATAACTAATAATACAGCACTCATCTAAACACAGAGATTGCAATACTTGGTAAACACAATAAACAATGATGGTAAGATTCTGTGGTTCATTTTGGAAAATGAATGTATCATTTTGAGTAGACAAAAATTTTTTGATTTTTGTCTACTAAACCTAACAACAAAAGCAATGATAAAAAAAGTGTAAATACAGCTTGAAAACAGCAAAAAAAAAAAAAAAAAACCTTATTAATTAGTCATGTCCCAGTGCATGATGGGAAAACCAGCATCAGAAAAGTCAAGTAGGTTTTCCTTAATTTTATAGCATTTATATTTACGCTTCAACTTCTGCAAGCTTAAGTTGACTACCAATTTTTAAAAAGTACTTGTTTCTCTGTAGTATTTACTTTGCAACAGAATCATTTTTATCAGTGTAGAATCTCTCATCAGTCTATTCTGATTCATCAACACAGTTTCACTGATGATCCAGAACAAACATAAAACCCAGGATAGAGCGGCTGAGTGAATGTGGTCTGGACTGTGTGGATGAGGCTCATTGTGTCAGAGATGCTGAAGAAGGACAGAGTTCCTGCACTGTGATCCACAAACACTCCTGTTCTACTGCTGATGGACATTACAGGAAGATTAGTCCGTGTGTTATTGTGCCAGAATGAATATCTGGAAGGAGAGCAGAACAAAGTCCAGGACTGATCATTACGTCCAAACACACACTCATCACCTCCTCCCTTCCTGCTGATGCTCTTATATGACACTGATATAAAGACACCAATATTTCCACTCCACTCAATCTCCCAGTAACAGCGTCCACACACACTCTCTCTACACAACACCTGATACACATGATCAAATCTGTCTGGAAGATCAGGATACGACTGATCTGTGCCATCGACAGTAATCACTCTGTTGCTCTCAGACAGAAGGAGGCGTTTATTCACTGTGTTCAGATCCAGAGTGAGCTGATGGGAATCTGATGGAGATAAAACACATCAGAATCAGCAATTATGTGCAAATCATCATTTACATAATCAATTATGAAACTTCTCTACAGGAAGAACAGCAAGTTTTTCTGCTTGTTTTCTTACTGACTTACATTGTAGGAAGTCCTTCCTGTTCCAGAGAACAATGTTGCTGAATGTGACTGTGGAAATCAACAGACATGAACAGTGTGATTCTCATGATCCTGCATCCATTCCTAACACATTTCTAATATGATGTTTCTCGTTATTGAGAGCAGATGAATCTCCAGGACTTTCCCACCCAACACCAGACATAATTTGGACGTCGTTTTTTGGGCTAAATCAAGTCGGCCGTCATGGACTTCTTTTAGCCCAAAAATTGACGTTGAAAATTGGTCTTTGTTTGGTCCGTCTAGTTTTGGTCCAAAGTTGCCCCAAAATCGACGTTGAAAATTGGTCGTTGTTTGGTCCGTCGGATTTAGTAGTAATTCACATCCGGGATATTTCCTTGTGTGCACGCCTCACCCATTTGAAATAAGTTTTACAGACGCCATTTTTGTGGTGGATTTGGTTTGGAGTTCTGTGTTGATTGGATGGGCTCAGGTGTCGATCATCCATCGATTGCTCTGACCTGGCTAATGTGTTCTGTACAGATTGCAAGAGAGTGCAGTAAAAAAGGAAACTGTTCACGGCTCGCGGTCTCACTACGTTTATTGAATATAAATATAACATGTATCAGATAAACAGATAAAGAGGGCGCATGAACACAATTTTCTTTCCTCGCGATGCGGAGCATATGAGGACGGGAAACAACAAAATAAAGTGTTTAATCTTACGCACAAAATGTGTTTTGTAATGTCATATCGTTTTATAACGATATTAATGTGCTGTATGCCGCTAAACTTTTCTCAAAGACACTTTTTCCACTCGCCACGCGGAACAGACGAGAGCGCTGTGCAATTAATGTTACTAATGAACTTTTTCTTTGAGAGATAACGGTATTTCCTTTCACTCGCGATGCGGAGCAGACAGGACAGTAGTAAGTGCTTTACCTCAGTAATATTACTGAATGATGATAATAATATTAATATGCTGTGTGCATCTAAACAGTTCTCATAGATCTGAATTGCTATGCAGTGCTGAGGTGGAGGTCGCTTTTAACAGGGCAACACTAGAATTAAGTGTTTTATCTCATTTAAAATATGTATTTAAGTAAGTGTTTTACTTCATTTACATTATGTATTTCATAAGATAATATTACTTGATGATATTTATATGATGTGCGCCCTAAATGATCCTAAATTTTCTCACAGATCTGAATTGCTATGCAGTGCTGAGGTGCAGGTCGCTTTTGACGGGGAAACACTTGAAGTAACTTTTATCTCATTTAAAATTTGTGTTTTATAACGTCATGGATTTATAGTGATATCTATGTGCTGTGCTCTACTTAACTTTTTCTTAGAGAGATATTTTCTTTCAATCACAATGTGGAGCACACGGGAAAGTTTATGTTTATGACGAATTACATTTTACAATGTATTCGCATAGAAAACAGTTATTTTAAGTTGTAATAATAAACATTACTGTTTTTATTTATGATCAAATAAATGCAGTTTTCTTGGTGAACATAAGAGACTCATTTCAAAAACATAAACAAAACTGACCACAAATGTTAATAACACAAGGGTTACAAACATTATTCAATTTATTCTAATAAAGAGCAAGAAGCTCTTAAAAATATTAATGTAAACAGATTTTTTTTTTTTTTTTTTTTTTTTTTTTTTCACCTTTGGTGATTTGTATTGTGTACCAAGAATGCAATGCACAATGACGTAGATTGTCTGTCTATGTTGGATGCAAACCAGAGCGACCATTGAAAATCACTTGAACTTTGTGTCAGTACATGATAAATAGAACGCGGCATCAGTTTGCTGTCAGGGATTTGTAATGTTGCGCTGTGCCTCATCCAGTGTAGACAGCATCACTGATTATAATAGGTTCTATCGTATTGTGTCGTATTTTGTATGCATTTTGCTCACGGTGTTAAAACGTATGATGCCATTCATAACTAACAGATCATCAATAAAACACAAGGTAATGATAACTTATTTTAAGAATATAGTAAGACTAACAAGAATAAATAAAAAATTCATCTGTGACTTCATATTGCTTCTTATTTTTCAGTGGATTGAAAGTTCTCATTAAACACATCACTTTCTTCTGTGCATTTTCAGATGTTGAGCATATTTATATCATATTAATGTAATAAAAACAATGTAATTTAACTTTATTTTACTTTAAAACATCATAATTGGTTGTCTTCTTTTTTTATAGTTTAGCTCCAACAAAAATTAATCAGACCTGAGCAGCACTCCACTTCCAGAACAACAATTTACAAATAATGTATTCACCCCCATTGTCTTCAAAGATGTTCATGTCTTTCTTTCTTCAGTTGTAAAGAAATTATGTTTTTTTGAGAAAAACATTTCAGGATTTTTCTCCATATAATGGACTGATATGGTGCCCCGATTTTGAACTTCCAAAATGCAGTTTAAATGCAGCTTCAAAACGATCCCAAACACAGTTGTAAACGATCCCAGCCGAGGAAGAAGGGTCTTATCTAGTGTAACAGTTGGTTATTTTAATAAAAATAATACAATTTATATACTTTTTAATGTCAAACGCTCGTCTTATCTTGCTCATCCTGACCTCTGTTTTGTTCCGGTTCATGTTAGTTAGGGTATGTCGAAAAACTCCCATATTCTCATGTTCTCCCTCAACTTCAAAATCGTCTTATATCGCTGTTTTACCTTTTTTGTTAAGGGTGTTTGATCTTCTTTGCATGTTCACTTTGCAAACACTGGGTTGGTACTTCTGCAGTGATGTAGATGATTTTGAAATGATTTTTTAAGTTTAGTGAGAAAATACGATTGTAGTTTTTCGACATACCCTAACTGTCTTGAGCCAGAATACACAGAGTTCAGGGAGAGAAAGACAAGATGAGCGTTTGAGATTAAGTATTTTAAATTGTATTCTTTTAATGAAAATAACTGATTGGTTTGCTAGATAAGACCCTTCTTCCTTGGCTGGAATCATTTACATTTGTGATCGTTTGAAGCCGCATTGAAACTGCATTATGAAATTTAAAAATCGGGGCCCCATATCAGACCATTATATGGAGAAAAATGCAGAAATGTTTTCCTCAAAAAACATAATGACCGAAGAAAGAAAGACATGAACATCTTGGATGACAAGGGGGTGAGTACATTATCTGTGAATCTTTGTTTTGGAAGAGAACTTCTCCTTTAAGGGATGCCTTAATCACAAAATTTTTACTGTGCACTGAAATGTGTGCTCCCTAAATAGCTGTGAAAACCAGGAAGCGTCGATGCTCACTACGTTCCCTTATAGGAAGTTCTGAAGCTCAAAACTTAAGAGATGATTCACTACAAAATGACATGTGACCGATTTTAAAACACAAACCAATATCATATTTCAGCATAAACATACATCACTAGACAGGTAATGTCTAATCTAGCAAACATTTACAATTTATTTATGGCTGAAATCTTGCACATTCATGTAACAAAGTATTTATCATAATGTACTGTAAATAGCATTAAAAGAGATCTTCATTTTAATGCTGTGTGTAAATATCAGTAGTGATGTTGTACAGTGAGGATGGAAATAGTGACCAGTGTGTAGTGAGCCACTGTCCTCATCAATGTCTGAATTTGTCAACAATTTAACAGTTCACAACCTAGCAATCTATTAAGGTGATTGAGACGCACCCTCTGTATGGCAGTGGACTTTGAGGGCCAGAGTTGAGAAGAACCCCTGACACACTAATTAGTTAATAATCACTCATGAAGAATGAGTACACTTTCATTTGAACAGAAATATGCAATATTTGTCTCATATTCAGTGATGTTATTATTTTCTATTCCCTTTTGTGTCAATCACAGCTAAATAAAACCAAAGTCCATTCAGCCACAGATCACTGCATCTTTTGCTGTGTACGTTTTTTTTTTTTTTTTTTTTTTAAATGTCAAACACATTCTCAGTATTTATATATGTTTCGGCTTTTATAACCATTGCAGGGAACACTGTTTCAGTACAGTTCTTATGTACGATCCATTTAACATTTCAGCAGCTGAATTCTTTTAGTTCTTGCATAGTAATTTCTAAAAATAAATTCTAGAAAATTGTTCTCGTGCTGTAAGTCAGTTCCCACTCTTTTGTTTATTTGTTTGTTTGTTTTTAACATTTACATTTTGGTTCTTGTTTTCTTTCTCATTTTTAGATGCTGGAGAAAAAGCAGCCAGGCTAAAGCATTTAAAGTGGAAACTTTTTGTGGCTCAAAAATCCAGGATTGGGATGGTGGAAGGAGCAGAAGAACCAGAAGACCAGAGATCAGGCAGAGATCTACTGATGCCCCTGAGGGAACTGTTCAACTAATGTGTTAGTTAAACCAAATATTTTCAGCACTCACCTTCATGTCTTTCCAAACCTGTAAAACTTTTGGTCATCTTTGAAACATAAATGTAGATCTTTTTAATTAAATCTGAGAAATTTCTGTCCCTCTATTTCACAGTTTATGCAACTACCACTTTCGAGCGAGCCTCAGAAAGGTAGTAAAGACAGCATTAAAGTAATCCATGTGACTCCAGTTGTTTAACCTTAATTTTATGAAGTGATGTGAATGGTTTATATGCATAAAAAACATTGCATTTTTATTCACACACACAAACAAAAATCTTATGGTGCTTTTGTGAAAATGCGTTGGAGATACCTAATTTATGAATAAAGATGTAATTTTGTTGTTATTGCTGTTTTTTGCATACACAAGGCATCTGTTAAAAATATCTTTATTTGCATTCTGCACAAAAGTTTTTTATGTGTTTGGAGTGACATGAGAGTAAGTAATTAATGGCAAAATTGGCATTTTTTGGGTGAGATGTGTTCTAATGTGGTTAGAATTGGTCATTGTCCTGTTTTATAAACATTTTCAGTATTTCAGAGATTATTGTTTTGAAAAATCAGTTTCAAATAAATACTGCTCCTTTGAAAGCTCTATTTGAAGAATACTGAAAATATGTTTTCCACAAAAAATATTGGGTAGCACAACTGTTTTCCACATTGATAATAATCTGAAATGTTTCTTGAGCAGCAAATCATATTAAAAATGTTTTCTGAAGGGTCATGTGACACTGAAGACTGGAGTAATTATGATGAAAATGTAGTTCACATGAATAAATTACCTTTCACAATGTATTCATATAGAAAACATATAGTTATATTTTATAATTTTACTGTTTTTATGGTATGTTTAATCAAATGCAGGCTTAATTTTGTGAGCAGGAAAGTGTTTTTCCTGTAAATATGTATTTAATGTGTCAATAAATGTTTTAGTACTCTTTTGTGAATTGTCTTATTTTGAATATGAGATAAATATAATCATGAATTTACGGTTGAAATTCGGCATGAAAAAGACGTCTTTTTAACTTTCACTTTACAACCATATTTAGACGTAATTTGGACGTCTTTTTATAGACGTCTTTTCGTCTTTCACTTTTCGACCAAATTTTCACATTGTTAGACGTCTGGCATTGTCATCCTTTCGACGAGTTTTCGCTGGGTGGGTTACCTCTGTCTGAGATCTTCTTGAGCTCCTTTTTGCAGAAATCCTCCAGTTTGTCTCTCAGCTGACGGACAGATTTTCTCAGGACATCAGAAGAAAAGAGAGAACTGAAGGGATCATCATTTCTGTCTGTAGATTCAGGAGGTGCTGAGAGAGACTGGAAACTCTACAGAAAACAGAAATCAAAACTCATCAGCTCCACACTTCACCCAATAACCTGATCCAATTTTGAAGAACGTTACTTAGAATCTGTACTATCAAGTTCACTGATTTCACCATGACTGAATAAATAAGAAAATGAGCTAAAAGCTGACAGACACGTTCACAAGGCTCTGAGGTCCAAGTCAAGTCTCAAGTCTTTATAGTGGAGTCCAAATCAAGTCTTAACTCTTTGTTCTATTTTTAGAAACTTTCAGCTAGTTACTGTAATTAAATTAACAGTGTGTGAGACTAAATGAGTTGAAACATTAAAACTAATTACTTCTACAGTATGTCTTGTTCATTTGTTAAAAGCACAAAGTTTTATTGAAATCATTCATAAATCGTTCCCTTCTACTCCAGTATGAGCCAGAACCCAGAGAAAATAAACCAGTAACCTTAACTGTCTTATCCTATATATACTCTCTAGCGGTGTGATGAGACACTTATCCCACGAGACGAGACGAGATTTTTAAACTTTTCTTAAGAAATCCTCAATGATGAAATATATAGGGAAAATAGTATTTTATTCAACTGAAAGGTGCATTTTGAACTTTATGAAATTCATTTTAGTGAATTATATGCAGTAATAAACAACATTTAAACAAGAGCTTCACGATTGGGGATAAATTGAGAATCCCAGTTGTTTTTTAATAAATTGGAGACCATGACTCTCTCACGATTCTGGAGAAAAATGATTAGAAAACCAAACAAAAAAAAAAAAAAAAAGTTTGTTTGGCATGGCCCTCTTTATATGGCTGCCAAACAGGAAGTTACCATAGAGGAAGCAGAGGGGGTGGCGACAGACAGTACTAGGCGAGAGCTCCCTCTGCTGGCGTGGCGTTACAGTGATCTTATTTTTTTTTTAACAAAATTCGGTGGGGGTGGGGGAGTCCTGTAGCTAATTTTACACAATGGCTACAAAATTTGTCTCACTTTTAAAAAGGTTTTTATTTAATGAAAAATTTGCGTTATTTAACAAAGTATGATTTTTAAGCTTGTTTCCTTCTGGGCCTGAAAGGGAGGAATTTTGGTCAAAATTGACAATTAAACAATAGGTGGGTCTTCTTTTACAATGTGGTAAATTGTGTGTAGTAGTGAGCCTTAAACGTATATCCTTTCCCTGTCAATATTATGTTATTTATTAGTGTATTTTTTATTTGAATATGTTTACTTTTTCTCCTCACATTCTCTGTTTTTTTTTTAACTAACTACATTAGGAAATTGATCATTTAATTCATATAATGAAACAAGCTAAAAGTGGTTAAAGCAGGGATGTCGAAACTCAGTCCTGGAGGGTCGGTTTAGAGTTTAGCTCTAACTCCAATTAGATACACCTGAACCAGTTAATCAAGCTCTTACTGGACATACTAGAAACTTCCCAGAGTGTTTCCATAATATCACTTGAAAATACAGTTTTACACATAATATCGAATTAATGTTTATTTATAACGAAGCGAAAATCGTGAGTTGGCTGACACAGCATTAGATATACTCTTGACAGTTATGGGAGTCATAGTGAACTGACAGCCTGTTCACTAACTTTCAACATTTTTTACAGTAAACAGTACTTTTTAGAGAACTAAAGTAGTCAACATTTCAGGTGGATCAAAGTTGTCCTAAAACCAAAACAATGCCCATTCTTGTCTTAGGACAACTTTAACTTTTTTGATCCACTTCAAATGTTGGATACTATATAACAAAAAATAATAGTCAGAAGAGGTGTTTTTTTTTTTTTCATGTTTTCAAATATGTTTAAAATAAATTGTCATATCACTCATGTTTTCATTGTGTCATTTTTACTTGAGGAAAAGGAGCATGTGATGTTATGGGATAGGCATGGGATGATTCATGGCGTAGTAGGTGGGGATGCTAAGAAAAAAATAACAGGGTGTAAGGGCCAAACCCTTAATCTTTGTAAAGTTGACATATTTAGGTGACATGCATAAGTACATGTAGGCTTAACTAGGACACTGTAAACATTTTTTTTTTTTTTTTTCATGGCATTTTAATGTAATGTAATTGTTTGGAAAAACAAATTATTCAAAGCTCTGATTTTGTAAAATAAGACTGGTCTAAAACTATATTTTAGATGTTGTATTGAACACACAAAAATGTTTTCATTTCTGTTTAAGAGGAGTAAGTGTAAGTATATTATTAATTTAGAAATCCAGACTCAGACCAGTACTGGCTAAGTGTAGTATTTTCTAATCTCAAACAGAAGTTATTTCAAACACTCGCTGCTGTCGGTAAGTGATTTTTGAAAAAATAAAAGTAATTAGTTATAGTTACTAGTTACTAGTTACTTCTCACAAATAGTAACTGAGACATCATTATAAAAGTAGCTAATTAACAGGGAAAGGAAGTATTGTGTTACTTTAATAAAAAAAAAAAAAAAAAAAAAAAAAAAAGTTCAAATATTTTAAATAACTTGGATGCCCCCAACATTTAAATATGTTAAATGAATGAAATTTAAATTAAATTAATTAAAATTTTCCAGACTAATATTAAATATCTGAAATCCTGTATGTATATATAAAGCTTACGGCACAGATTTTTAAATATCTGAAAGTACATTTAGCATCGATCAGTCAAGCATTATAATATGATATTATGATAATTTAATATTAAACTTCAGTAATTACGAATTGTAGTACTAATAACAATATAAAACGCACTAAGGATTAATGAGCTGCTGGGTATATAAATATATTACTCACGCAGCAAATCACGTTCGCTCAAACTGATTTGCTGAAATCAAAACAGGGATGAAAATAGGTGAGCGCCAGCCAATCAGATTGCCGTTTGCGCATTAGTTCCGCCTACTACCAGAGAATAGTTCTTAAAAGCTGAAGAATTCCAAAGGAAAATACAACAAAGAATATTGTTTACATGGTGCATGTCAATTCTGCATGGACTCTCGTTCTCGTTCTGTATCTGTGTTTTCATGTGTATGAGACAAAACGACGGCTCGTGTGCTTCACACTAGAGTTTACGGCTCATCAAATACAGGCATGCTGATGAACTGAAAAATAAAAATGTAATAATATTATAATAGATTATTGTAACGCCGCATTTTATTGTCAGTTATGGTAACGGCGTTGTAACGGGGGAAACAGTACTTCATTTGATTACTCATTACTGAAAAAAATAACGCCGTTAGTAACACTGTTTATTTATAATGTCATTATTCCCATCACTACTATTGTTATAGCTGTTATAGCTGTATAACTATATGAACTAATCCACGGCGCTGATGCTCTCCAGACACAGAGAAACTCTGCCTTTGCTCATAACCACTCCTCAAGTCCGAGCTGGCTCGCTTTGGCCCATGGTTTTCAGCGGGGCCAAAACACCCTGGCCATTGTCCCCAGGGAAGCCCCGACGAGGCATGATCAAGGCCTGGAAGTGACAGTGGAAATGTGGCAGGCCCTGGCACGCACGAGCAAGCCCACTTTTGGACCGACAGCAGAAACGTGGCTATTCATATAAACTCCCACCCCCCGTTGTATCGTGAATCATTTTACATCTCAACAAATTGTATCAATTTTCAACCGGCTCAGAGTGCATTTTTTATACATCCCTACACTTCAGATTTGGTTTCTGTGGCGCATTTGGTGTGCAAAAGATGCCTTTACTCTGTGTAGTTTATTTACATTGCGATCTTATATTAATCATCATTTTAAAATGTTTCTATAGTGTCATGCTGTCACACCCCTGTGGACTGTTTTGTTGGTTTTGCCCTCTTGTGTCCTTATTTGGTCTTTCCTGTTCCGTCTCTTATTATTACGTCATTGGTTAATTTCCCACACCTGTCTTTGTAATTGTTCACACCCCTTTATAAGTTTGTTTCAGTTCCTTGTTTCTTTGTCTGTTCTTAATGTCTTATCATGTATGTTTACGTCATGTTGGCATGTGTTTTCCCCCGCTGTTCCAGTTTGTTCCTGTTCCCATGTGGATTATTCTATTAAAGCTCGTTTACATTATTTCCTCGTCCCAGCTACTCCTTCCCGCATACGACCCCTGACACATGCGTGTATGTAGTAATGCTGGCTTGGTGTGTCTAGAGATGAATTGTTGTGACATTTGCTAATGCAGGAGATTGATAGGGAATGAATGGATTAGGAATGAACAGACAAGTGTGTATGATGCTGTCATGTGGGGTAGTAAAGGAACGTCATACAAAAATGACTTTTACGAGTCATGAGTCCAAGTTAAGTCTTGGGTCAGCTGTTCACGAGTCTAAATCAGGTCGCAAGTCTTTATTTATGTGGGTTAAGTCCAAGTCGTAAACTCAAGTTTTCATCTCTGAAAGCTGAAATGTGACTCTGGACCACAAACCATTCTTAAGTATCACAGGTATATTTGTAACAATAGCCAACAATACATTGTATGGGTCAAAAGTATTATTATTTTTATTTTATGCCAAAAATCATTAGAAAATTAAATAAAGATCATTTTCCATTAAGATATTTTGTTATTTAAAATTCCTACTGTAAATATATAAAAACTTTTTGATTAGTAATATTCATTATTAAGAACTTCATTTGGACAACTTTTCTCAATATTTTGATTTTTTTGCACCCTCACATTCAGATATCTCAGCCAATTATTGTCCTATCATAACAAAGCTTATTTATTCAGCTTTCAGATGATGTATAAAGCTCAATTTCGAAAAACTGACCCTTATGACTGGATTTGTGGTCCAGGGTCACAAATGTTTTAATCTGAGAGGTTTTAATCTGTTGGTGGCACTAGTGGTTTTTGAGGAAAAAAACTCAGAGAAATGATTCCTATGAGAAAGCCATTTTAAAAGAGGTGTGTCTTTCAAAAGAAGATGATCAGGTGAGAGTCTCACTAATGATTATATAATAAGACACTGATGAAATGTTTCTCTGTGAGTCTCCTGTCACAGCAGGATGTGTCTCAAGTCCACTATGATGGTGTTCTTCTAGATCTCTGTTACCTGCAGGAACTGGATGTGATCCTGTGTGTGTGAAAGCTGCTCCAGCTCAGCGTCTCTCCTCCTCAGATCATTGATCTCCTGCTCCAGTCGCTCCAGTCGTCCTTCAGCTCGACTCACCGCTCGCTTTTCCTGATCTCTGATCAGCCGTATCAGCTCAGAGCGGCTTCTCTCAATGGAGCGGATGAGCTCAGTAAAGATCCTCTCACTGTCCTCCACTGCTGTCTGTGCAGAGCGCTGTTAGGACACACAGTGATTCAGGCTTCAGTGGGACTGAAAGAGACAAGAGAGTCTGAACTGAGACAAACTTCTCTTCTTCTCCAGACTCACCTTATGAGACTCCACAGCCTCTCTCAGCTGCTGAAGATCTTTCTCTCTCTGCTGGATTCTCTGCTGGAACGTCTTCTGTGTCTCCTTCAGCTGATTCTGCAGGACAAACGGACGACAGTGAATGTCACAGAAAACTACTGGCACTAAGGGTGTGTTCACACTTGTGTGCTTCTTTAATAATAATAATAATAATAATAATAATAAGGCTGGGAGTGTTTTGGTTACAAATAGCAGCTGAGGGCATCTTTTGTTGCTATAACAACAGCTGCAACAGTAGTCTAGTGCTGTGTGGTGCAGAAATGTTGAGAAAGAGGAAGTTGGCTCTTGCTTTGGCTTTTGAAGTTAACAGGGAGGAGAATGTCAATTCACAACGTTATACAAGGAAGAAAACAGTATGGTGCTTACAACAATTTAGTTTGTGGCATATTTTATACTAAACAAAAGTCAGTTTAAAGACCTGCTACAAATCATTTCACCATTGATTATCATACAAAACAAGTACAATAAGTCTATCTACCGGCTCAATTTTCTCAATTTTTGTTGTAGTTCTTGTTGTTATGGAAATGACAGGTCTTGCTACTCACTTGTCATTGGTCAACCATCAAAAAGGTGCTTATTTTATTTAAAAAAAATAAAAAATAAAAGTAATGTAAAACAGACACTGGCAGCTTCAAAAAAAGATGCTGAATAAGAACTTAATCATCATGTGAACAGATGAATCCAGTAAAAGTGGAGCTGATAACTAATGGCTGTAGGTTCAAACTCCAGAAGTGATGATCAGCTACAACCATCATACATGAATTAACATGAAGATTAAAGGCTTGTTTCACACCACAAGCATAAGTGTTGTAAAAGTAAAACTGACAGTGATTCTCTGTTCTATGTACAAAATAAATACCTGTTTCTCTGTCCTCTGTGCTGCAGCTGATACAGTGTCATGGTTTTTATGTTCATCCATCACACACAGCACACATATACATTTCTGATCAGTGCGACAGAAAACCTCAAGGATCTTCTCATGTTTCTGGCAGATCATCTCCTGCAGTCGTCCAGTGGCATCAGTCAAATTGTGTCTCTTTCCTTTAAAGAAACTCTCATGTTGTTCAAGGTGATTCTGACAGTAAGAGTTCAGACACACCAGACAGGACTTGATGGCTTTGTATTTTCTTCCAGTACAGACGTCACACTGCACATCTCCAGCTCCAGCGTAACAGTCAGCAGGAAGTTTGGTCTTCTTGCTCAGTTTCTTCACCACTTTAGCCAAGATGGTGTTTCTAGCTGAAGCAAGTCTTGGTCTGAAGGTCTGTCTGCACCGAGGGCAGCTGTAGACTCTCATCTGATCCCAGAAGCGTGTAATACAGCTCTTACAGTACCTGTGCCCACAGGGAATGACCACTGGATCCTTCAGGAGATCCAGACACACTGCACACAAGAACCCACCTTGAGAAAATCTTGCTCCTGCCATTTTACTGAATGAACACAGACACACAAACACACAACAGCTCAACTTCACTTCAGTTGGTCATTCCCTGAAATCAGGTGATTCCTGTTTCCAGGTTCTGTGTTTGAGTCATGTATAAATCAGGTGTGTCTGCAGCAGGTTCCTCGTTCCTGGTCCTGTAGAGTCTTGTACATTCATTTAACGGGGACACTCCATAGACATAACCGTATTTCCACTGTACAAACTGTATTTTTTATCCCCTTACCCTAACTCTACCCTAAACCTACCCCTTACATAAAACTTTCTGCATTTTTAGATTATCAAAGAGTTTAGTATGTTTTTTTACACCATTTGCTAGGACACAGGGAGTCTAAACCTCATAAACCCTGTTCATGTTGTTATACTGATGTCATTATACACATTTGTGTCCTCATGAACCATATAAACCTGTACACACATACATATTCACATAAATACACACACTGACGGTGTAATGCAGCGCACAGTGAGGATGATTAGAAAGAAGGATCATCACACACACAAAAAAATGGAACTTCGCCTTACAGCATGGAACACTAAGACTGGTTAACACACTGACCAGAAAGAAGTTACCGTCAAGGAACTATCAGCGACCAAGATCTTGATCTTCGCCCTGTCCGATCTATGACTCATCTTCAAGACCAACAATAAAAGAGATCTCGATGCTGTTCTTCTCTAGTGGAGAGAAGCTGGAAGCTGGGGTCAGTTTCATGATGAACGGCCAGTCAACCAATAGCATTTTGGCTTTCCAACCAATATCAAATTGTCCGGCCATGTTGACCATCGACGGCATTGACAAATGAATGAGCGCATTTATATAGCACTTTCATTGTGTACTGCCATACACCCAAAGCGCTTTTACAATCATATGGGGGGAATCTCTCCTCAACCACCACCAGTGTGCAGCATCCACTTGGATGAGGCGACAGCAGCCACAAGACAACAGCGCCAGTGTGCTCAACACACACCAGCTACAGGTGGAGAGAGTGATAGAGCCAATTCAATGAAAGGGGAGTATTAGGAGGCCATGACTGACAAAGATACACCCCTACTCTTTACAAGAAGTGCCATGGGATTTTTATCGACCACAGAGAGTCTGGACCTCAGTTTAAGTTTCATCTGAAGGACGGTGCTTTTTAGATAATGTGAATCAGAATCAGAATTAGCTTTATTCGCCAAGTGTGCGCAAACACACGAGAAATTTGTTGTGGTTTTTTAAGGTGCTCCTGGTACATACATACATACATACAACTTTTAAGTAAAATAAAAACTTAAAAGATAAATAATAATGTATGAATCTGGAACAGATGATTTATGTACAGATTTGTGCATTATTTTCTCTATATACAGCTATATAAATATAATGTGTATGAGTATTTACATAATAATACTACAGAATATGTATCTAGATAATGTGAATGTGTGTCGCGCCGCTCGCACGTATTCCCAAACACAACAATGATGCAATGATGAAATGTATCTAGGTGTAAGATGGGCACTAAGCCATTTTTATTTTATGTGGTGTCGTGATTTAATTTTGATAGAACAAATGTTTATTATTCTATGTTGTTTTGGCATTTCATTTATTCCACACATTTTAAATCCGCTTATAGAAAAAACAACAGCAGCAGCAGTATGGTGTAACAACATTTATTTGAAACATATATTTGGATTCGCTGCCTTATCTCCACTATTTCCTTTCATTCTTTTCATGGCTTTGGAAAACTTGTCTTGGATGTTTCTCTACGTCGCTTTTTGCATAACTCCAGGTCATCAACACCAAGCTTCGTTGCAATTTCTTTCTGGGATTTAACTGCCTTCTCCGAATCTTTAAAGTCTCTCCACGAGTGATCGTACAGGTGCGGATACATTTGTATCAGCTCATCTATTAGACACTGCAGTATTTTCATGTTGCTACTGCTAGTAACTTTACTAACTTGATGGTGAAGTTGTTCTCCTGTCTGACCTCCACAGAATAAGAAATAAAACCGGAAAAAAAAAAAATCTCCTGTCAAAGAAGGTGGAGTTTTAGAACACACCCAACGAATGCGTACTTTGGCCATGGACCAATGGTAGCCCAAAGGTGTTTAGGAGCCAAACAAACTCTCCCAAAATGTTCACTCTGGCAAGCTGTTTTGAACTGCTGAAATGAACTCAAAACAAACTTCGTTTTGGCCTGATTTCGTTCGAAATGATGTCATATCAATTTGTTCTTCGGTTTCATTGCAAGTATTTTGGGGCCTTAACACCTCTTCCAACAGCAACCTAGTTTTCCCAGGAGGTCTCCCATCCAAGAACTGACCAGGCTCAGCCCTGCTTAGCTTCAGTGGGCAACCAGTCTTGGGCTGCAGGGTGATATGGCTGTGGCTATGAAGATGCACATACTCTCTGTGTTTGCCCCAACTGAAACCAGGCCGGATGAGGCCTAGGATGAATTCTACAAGCAACTGAAACACACATTAGATTCGATCCCTCAGAATCAATTGATCATCCTGGCGGATGATTTCAACGCCTACTGTTGTTTGCATCTGCCAACAACCTTGTGGTGGGCAATACTTTATTCCGGCATTCCAAAGGCACCAAAAGTTGGCCATCTTGGAATACTTCCTAGTCAACTGCCGATTTAAATCATCACTCAAAGATGTTCCGAAGATATGAGGACTGGGACTGCAACCATTTTCTCGTCTGTGCCAAATTGCAGCTTTGACCATAATGGGCAAGGAAGAAAGCGACGTCACCAGTGAAGCCAGACTGGATGTGGCTCAACAACCCTGTGATCAGGGAGCAATTCTGACTGGAACGTACCAACAAGTTTGTGGTTCTTCCAAGCTCAGATGACAATGATGAAGAAGAAATGCAAATCAACATGGCCATTGTGGAATGTGCCACAACACTTTGCCCGCCCGTCTGACGCCGAACTCAACCATGGACCTCGGATGAGTGCCTGGAACTGATTCAAGAGCAGAAACATCATATCTGTGTTATGGCCATTATTCACAGGACAAAGTATAGGATGGAAACATTTGTCTATATATAAAATAATAAAATGCACCTCATGTAGAACTCTCCTTAAATGTCACAAAACATCCTTGTCAGTCACTTTCTCATAAACACAAGATGTAGGTTTTTGTGATTGTGTTTTAATGGGAAGAGGCTCAGCTGAATAGAGATCAGTTACATTCATCACATTTAATACTGACTGAGGAATATGAATGATTACTTGATAAAGCAGTAATCGGGGAACAGGACAAAGCACAGGATATCATCAAGTCCCAGGTCCAGTGATCATGCTGTCAACTACAACTCAACGCATAATCAATTCATTGGGGAACCAACAAATTAAAGTGATAGCAGATATGAAGCACACAGTCTACTATTACTCAAAGGAGAATTAGTTGAGGAATTACTAAAGTAGGATTTGGTTTATTTAAGCACGTTAATAACTTTTTTGAATAAATGCATCTAATTACTGTAAACAAACCTCTAAAACAAAAGAATAGACAAACGATTAAGTAGATGCAATAGTATTTAAAATTGTACCAGAGCATCAATTATGGTGCTTTTCTACTGCAAGGTGTGACTCGGCTCGGCACAACTTGACTTGGTTTGGTTTGCTTTTCCACTGCGGTTTGGCACTGTTTTAAAGTAGATGGGATTATAGACTGATCGATATATTTGCCACCACCTCGTTTACTGACCATGATACAGCCATTTCTTTTTTCAAGTTGTATGAGACGTCATTTAAAGAAGGACGTTCAAAGCAAGTTGTGCAAACAAATGATACTGCAGTGGCTGTTGCTGAATATTTAAATCTAGTGGATTTGGTGTTTCATGTTGCAAATCCAGTGACGCTTGTAGTGATGATTCTCTCTGACCAATCAGTGATCTGCAGTGTTTAGACATCACATTTTAGTATCAGTATCGCTCGCTTGGAACCTCAACTGAGGTGGTACTAAAAAAAGAACCAGGTAGTAGGTACTGTACACATTTGAAAACCCCAAAAGTGAGTCGTACTGATCAGTATCATGCAGTGGAAAAGCACCATTGGACTATTGAGAAGTGCACATGCAGAGCCAAACTGTGTGCTTCTTGATCAGTGGACATTTTCAAATGACAATGGGTGTTTTAAGCTGCTTTACCTGAAGGCCCACTCCTAAACAAAACCCCCAGTGGGTAAGAACAAATGCTGAAAATGGCCACTGATTGAGTAACACTTACTAGTATTTGCAAAAACATACTTTTATGAACTGTAGTCATCAACAACAAATTACTGTTAGTTCAATATCCCTTTCTCCTAGAGTTGGGGTACTCGGACTTGTACTCGGATTTGAGTCAGGTCTCAGTGCAATTTTTAGCGGACTCGGATTTGTCACGTTACTCTGACTTGACTCAGACTCAAGCTTTTCGGAAAATATTCTGTCCATCCGAGTCCAGGGACAGTTGAGGAAATGTCGCTGACTCGATGCATTACCACGACAGTGATATTTAGTATTTGCATGTGTTTTTAAGTCTTTTCCTGTAGGCTACTTGAAACCCGATGGGCTTATGTACACACACACTCAAAGTGCGCTCACAGAATGCTACTCTCAGTCAGTGTGTGAATACCGAGTTCTCTTTCGCTTAAGTTCTATTATGTTCTGTTATTGCTACACACATGCTCGTCGGAGACTATTCATGTAAAAGCAGTCGGTTTTGTCTTAAGTAAACCTGAACAGTTGGGAGAAATACTATTGCGTCAAAATATTTTATATTATATTATAATATATTAGACAGATCTTAAAGCGTAAACCTGCAGCTGCTGACCGCGTCATAAATATTAATCAAACAACAAAAGAAAAAGAGAAAAATCACTCACTGTTCTTGACTGAATCACTTATTAACTTTAATAAATCATATTTTATTGCATATTGCATATTTTAAAATGCCCTCTCTCGGGTCTAACCATTTGTCATTTAAAAACCAAAACAAACATAGTCACAAATCACAGATAAGAGGTGCATTTTCTGCTCTTAAGGTCCCATTCACTAAGATATCTACTGCTTTACCCTTAATTTATACATTTACTATTACGGTGAATAAAGTCCCGCCTTATAATTTTTCACATTCTACTGTATCTAAAACATATTTCACTCTGAAATATGTTACAATATATGTGTCACCGATGCGGTCTCTGTGGCTCCCTCTGTCCGCCGCCAGCGGGAACCATCCCCGGACTTTTAACTACGTTTCCCATCATCCCGTGCCTGGGACCCGCGCTTCCGGTTCCGGGTCTCTCGGAACACTTCCCCTCTGGCGGCCATTTAGGGACTAACTTCGCGGGTGCTTCCTCGCGAAGTTTTGGCTAGTCTGACTAACAATCCTGAGCGTTTTCCCTTACATCTGTTATTTATTCGTTGCCGACCGGACTGTTTGTTTTCCCCTTGTGATTCTTGCTGCCTGCCTATCGACCCCCGCCTGGACTATCGTTGTTGTTTTGGATTATCTGCTCTGTTCCCGATTGTTGTTGTTTGACCCACGCCTGTTTGACTTCGCCTGCAATAAAGTTTGTTGCACATGGATCCTCCGCCTACGACTCCATCTACGGCCGCGTTACAGAAAACTTCGCCGCCCACGGATCCAGCAACCGCCTCCACCTCGGACCAACCGCTAGCGGAATCGGCGACCGTACGGCAGCTCACGACGGAGCTGACCGCACAGGCTTTGAGGCTCTTCATGCACGAGCAGCAGCTGGACCGTCTCACCGATCTCACGGCCCAACTGGTAAGAGCTTTGCAAGGTTTACAGTTGGCGGCGCCGACCGCCACCCCACCCGTGATTTCTCCACCTCCGGGTGCTCAGTCCGCTCCCTCCAGCCCGCGTCTAGCTTTCCCCGAGAAATTCGACGGCACTCCCGCTAAGTGTAAGGGCTTCCTCCTGCAGTGCTCGCTGTTTGTGAATCAGCAACCGCATATGTACCCTACCGACGAGTGCAAGATCGCATTTGTTTGCTCTCTCCTCACCGGGAGAGCTCTGGAGTGGGCCACAGCGGTCTGGCGCCTCGATCGTCCCACCTTTCCCTCGTTCGCTGCTTTCCTGCAAAAGTTTAAGGAGGTGTTTCAACCCAGCACGGAGAGTGGAGAGGCAGGGGAGCTCATCATGGCGCTTCGGCAGGGCAGGAGGACTGCCGCGGATTATGCCCTCAGTTTCCGGACCCTCATAGCGCAGAGCGGTTGGAACGACGAACCACTAAAGCTGCACTACCGTAAGGGGCTTCATCCGGACCTGCAGGTAGAACTGGCTTGCCGAGATGAGAATCTCTCACTGGAGGCGTACATCGACCTGTCTATCCGGGTGGACAGCGTTATGAGAGCTCGGAAGCCGGGTCGCCTGCCTACCCCCGTGCCTGCTGTCGCGTTCACCAACGAAGCCGCTCCTGAACCCATGCAGCTGGGAGCTACCAAGCTGTCCCTGGAGGAGAGGGAGCGTCGCCTGCGAGGGAATCTCTGCTTGTATTGCGGACTAGCAGGCCACATCCGAGCCAACTGCCCCACTCGTCCGCCACGCCAACCCTCTTCGGTGAGTGATCCTAAACCTCTCACTAACTGTTGTTTGGTGCCGGTTAAGCTTGGATTTGAGGGTCGTGTCGTCAGGACTACTGCTCTAATTGATTCTGGCGCGGCCGGAAACTTCATAGACTTTGATTTCGTGACTGCTAATCATCTGCCAACCCTCTCTTGTTCCCCTCATGTTGTTCCCCCCTCGACGGGCGACCGCTAGGATCCGGAAGGGTTCATCACACCACCAACGACCTCACCCTTCAGATCGAACCCTCGCACCAGGAGACCATACGATTCTTCGTCATCACATCACCACAGTCACCCGTCATCCTGGGCTACCCCTGGCTAGACCGACACGGACCATCCATCGCCTGGGCCAACCGCACCATCACCCACTGGTCACCCTTCTGCCAGCAGCACTGTCTTCAGCCCACAACTAGACCACAGGTCGCCCAGGGGCCTCATACCACCCGCAGCACCATACCCACGGGTTACCAGGATCTCCTCGAGGCCTTCAGCCGCTCCAAGGCCACCCAACTACCACCACACCGACCTGGGGACTGTGCCATTGACCTCATCCCGGGAACCACACCACCCCGGGGTCGAGTCTTCCCTCTGTCCCGGGCCGAGTCGGAGGCCATGAGTTCGTATATTCAGGAGGAGCTGGCTAAAGGTTTCATCACTCCCTCCACCTCACCGGCCTCAGCAGGCTTCTTCTTTGTGAAGAAGAAGGACGGGGGTCTCCGTCCTTGCATAGACTATCGTGGGCTGAATGAGGTAACCGTCAAATACCGCTACCCTCTACCACTCGTCCCATCCGCCTTAGAACAGTTGCGATCCGCTAGGATCTTCACCAAGCTGGATCTACGCTCCGCCTACAACCTGATCAGGATTCGAGCAGGTGACGAGTGGAAGACGGCCTTCTCGACCACCTCGGGGCACTACGAGTACCGGGTCATGCCCTTCGGACTGGCCAACAGTCCTTCCTATTTTCAGGCCTTCATAAATGAGGTCTTCCGGGACATGCTCAATCGCTGGGTGATCGTTTACATAGACGACATTCTGATTTTTTCAAACTCCCTCTCCGAGCATATCTGTCACGTCAGGGCGGTACTCCAGCGTCTCATCAATCACCAGCTTTACGCCAAGGAGGAGAAGTACGAGTTTCACCAAGATAAGGTCTCCTTCCTCGGTTATATCATCAGTGCCGAGGGGGTTGCCATGGACGAGAGGAAGGTGAACGCTGTTCTGAGGTGGCCTCGTCCTAACACTCTCAAGGAGCTTCAGCGTTTCCTCGGCTTCGCCAACTTTTATCGCCGCTTCATACGACACTTCAGCTCCGTGGCGGCTCCTCTCACGACGATGGTGAGGAAGGGAACCTCTCGCCTCGCCTGGTCTCAACCAGCCCTCCAGGCCTTCGATGATCTTCGTCGGAGGTTCTCCACAGCGCCCATTCTCCACCACCCGGACCCTGACAGACCCTTCATCGTGGAGGTGGACGCTTCCAGCACCGGCGTAGGGGCGGTGTTGTCTCAACGACAGGGTGAGCCAGCCAAGATGTTCCCCTGTGCCTACTACTCTCACAAGCTAAGCCCCACCGAGAGAAACTACGACGTGGGCAATCGCGAGCTGTTAGCCATCAAACTGGCTTTAGAGGAGTGGCGGCACTGGCTCGAGGGCTCTAAACACCCTTTCACGGTGCTAACGGATCATAAGAACCTGGAATACCTCCGGTCGGCCAAGGTACTCAACCATCGTCAAGCCAGATGGTCCCTATTCTTCACCCGTTTTCAATTCCAGGTCTCTTACCGTCCAGGCACGCAGAACACTAAGGCAGACGCTCTCTCTCGCATCTATGAACCCGGTCAGCCCATCGCATCATCAGAATCGATACTCCCCGCCACCATGATAATCGCTCCGGTATCCTGGGACATCATGACCGAGATTTCCGAAGCCCAGACCCAGGACCCCTCTCCTCCCGACTGCCCCGCGAATCTCACGTACGTTCCCCTGTGCCTGCGGCCACGTGTCCTCGCCCAGGTTCACTCAACTCCCAGTTCGGGTCACCCAGGTATCGAGGCCACCCTGCACCTTCTCAGCAATCGTTTCTGGTGGCCCACCGTACGTCCAGACACCACCCAGTTCATCCGCAACTGTGCCATCTGCAATGCGTCCAAGAATCCCCGCCGTCTGCCTCCTGGCCTACTACAACCTCTACCAGTACCCCAGCGCCCTTGGTCCCACATCGCTTTAGACTTCGTCACCGACCTACCCCTCTCCAACGGGTATACCACCATCCTCTCCGTGGTTGACCGTTTCTCCAAGGGTTGCCGCTTCGTTCCACTCCCGAAGATCCCAACGGCCATGGAGACGGCAGAACACCTTTGTAACTGGGTGTTCAGGTTCTACGGACTGCCGGAGGACATTGTGTCGGACCGAGGTCCCCAGTTCACCTCACGTCTCTGGTCTAGCTTCTTCCACCTCCTGGGGGTCAACGTGAGCCTCACCTCAGGATACCACCCCCAGGCCAACGGCTAGGCCGAGAGACTGAACCAGGAGTTGACTCGCTTCCTCCGCTCGTACTGTCTGGACCACCAGGAGGACTGGAGCCGTTACTTATTCTGGGCCGAGTATGCCCAGAACTCTCTGTTCAAACCTGCCACTAACCTCACCCCGTTTCAATGTACCTTAGGGTTCCAGCCTCCTCTATTCCCCTGGTCAGGGGAGCCCTCAGACCTCCCAGCAGTCAACTCCTGGTTCCAACGCAGCGAGGAGACCTGGAACCGCGCTCACGTCCACCTTCAGGGAGCCGTCCGCCGCACCCAGGTGCAGGCCGACCGCAGACGTCGTCCGAACCCCCCTTACGAACCCGGCCAATGGGTCTGGCTGTCGACCCGGGACCTCCGGCTCCGCCTACCGTGCAGAAAGCTCTGTCCCAGGTACGTGGGTCCATTTAAAATCATCAAACAGATCACACCGGTATCATTTCGTCTTGACCTGCCTGCAGAATACCGTATCTCACCCACCTTTCATGTTTCTCTGTTTAAGCCCGCTGGCGCTCCGGAAGGAGTGGAGAACCTAGATGAGACCGCTCCCCAGGGACCTCCCCCCATTATCATCGACAACGAGGAGGTGTACCGTGTCAACACCATCCTGGACTCCCGGCGCCGGAGAGGTCACCTACAGTATTTGGTTGACTGGGAGGGTTTCGGCCCTGAGGAGAGATCCTGGGTCGATGCCAGGGATATCCTGGACCCGTCCCTCACCACTGAATTCCACGCCCATCACCCAGATCGGCCAGCTCCCCGAAGAAGGGGTAGACCCCGGCGTCGGGCACCTCCTCGCGCCAGGAGTCGCTTGCAGGGGGGGGGGCTCTGTCACCGATGCGGTCTCTGTGGCTCCCTCTGTCCGCCGCCAGCGGGAACCATCCCCGGACTTTTAACTACGTTTCCCATCATCCCGTGCCTGGGACCCGCGCTTCCGGTTCCGGGTCTCTCGGAACACTTCCCCTCTGGCGGCCATTTAGGGACTAACTTCGCGGGTGCTTCCTCGCGAAGTTTTGGCTAGTCTGACTAACAATCCTGAGCGTTTTCCCTTACATCTGTTATTTATTCGTTGCCGACCGGACTGTTTGTTTTCCCCTTGTGATTCTTGCTGCCTGCCTATCGACCCCCGCCTGGACTATCGTTGTTGTTTTGGATTATCTGCTCTGTTCCCGATTGTTGTTGTTTGACCCATGCCTGTTTGACTTCGCCTGCAATAAAGTTTGTTGCACATGGATCCTCCGCCTACGACTCCATCTACGGCCGCGTTACAATATGTCGACCATAACTTGTGTTACATGACTTTAAGTTTGCTAAGCAGAGTAGGGCACTAATTATGAGATGTTGTGAAATCGAAAATCAAAATGGCAAGATCCACTAGAGATTTGCTTTTCTTACATTTCAGTTGACATTGTGTTTTTCTAGTTGTAAAGGTTAAAAACTGGTGTGCCCAAACTCGGTCCTGGTCCTTGATTTAGCTGTGACATTACATTATAAACTACATGACAGAAACACATGTTCACTCAGCAGGACTCGCACACACACACTGATCTTACCATCTATATGAGGATTTATTACACACATTTATTCTGACATGTTATTTCACTGACAGAAGTTCAGCTGCAGTATTAATGTCATGAAGAGAAAAGAAGAGACTCTATAACATCTCACTGTTACTGATTCATCATCAGCTCAAAGCATTATGGGTAGAATCTCTCATCAGTCTATTCTGATTCATCAACACAGTTTCACTGATGAACCAATACAAACAGTAAACCCAGGATAGAGCGGCTGAGTGAATGTGGTCTGGACTGTGTGGATGAGGCTCATTGTGTCAGAGACGCTGTAGAAGGACAGAGTTCCTGCACTGTGATCCACAAACACTCCTATTCTACTGATGATGGACTTTACAGGGACATCAGTCCATATGTTATTGTGTACGAATGAGTATCTGGAGGGAGAGCAGATCAAACTCCAGGACTGATCATTAAATCCAAAGAAACACCCATCATCTCCCTTCCTGCTGATGCTCTTATATGACACTGATATAAACACACCTCTATCTCCACTCCACTCAATCTCCCAGTAACAGCGTCCACACACACTCTCTCTACACAACACCTGCCAATAATAATCAAATCTGTCTGGATGATCAGGATACGGCTGGAGAGTGTTAGTGTTAGTAATCACTCTGTTGTTCTCAGACAGACGGAGGTGTTTATTCACTGTGTTCAGATCCAGAGTGAGCTGATGGGAATCTGATGGAGATAAAACACATCAGAATCAGGAATTATGAATCTGTTTGATGTTTTCATGTAGCTGAACTCTTCATGTTCAGTGTATCATCAGTGTCTCAGTACAGATGAGCAGATATCCTGTGCAAATCATCATTTACATCATCAATTATAAAACTCTTCTTTCACCTTCTACAGGAAGAACATGAACACACTCAGTGAGTTTTTCTGCTTGTTTTCTTACTGACTTACATTGTAGGAAGTCGTTCCTGGTCCTGGGAACAATGTTGGTGAATGTGACTGTGGAAATCAACAGACATGAACAGTGTGATTCTCATGATCCTGCATCCATTCCTAACACATTTCTAATATGATGTTCTCCATGATATGAGATGATGATGGACTCGTTTCTGAGAGCAGATGAATCTCCAGGACTTTACCTCTGTCTGAGATCTTCTTGAGCTCCTCTTTGCAGAAATCCTCCAGTTTGTCTTTCAGCTGATGAACAGATTCTCTCAGGTCATCAAAAGAGACGAGAGAACTGAAGGGATCATCATTTACATCTGTAGATTCAGGAGGTGCTGAGAGAGACTGGAAACTCTACAGAAAACAGAAATCAAAACTCATCAGCTCCACACTTCACCCAATAACCTGCACCAACATCAGATTTGACTTGACTGATCTTTAGTAACTCACCTCAATCCAGCACTTTCACAGCATCAGCTTCATTCTTCTCATATTCATTAAATCACATTAGAGCTACAGATTCTAGTATTTGACACTTACACTCTATGTGAACTTTCTAGGAAATAGTTTTAATGATAAAACATCTGCTAAGAACATAAATGTCCATCTAACAGCTCAAGCACATCAATGGAGTCTCATTGTGGTGTTGAATAGATTTGATCAGGAAAAGGATTAGACTGACTATTATTTATAACTATAGAGCATTTAGAGACACTGAAACTTCACAAGGACCCTTAAGACACACTCAGGTTTAGTTTGATTTCAATACGCTGAAGCATTGTCCACTATGATGGTGTTCTTCTAGATCTCTGTTACCTGCAGGAACTGGATGTGATCCTGTGTGTGTGAAAGCTGCTCCAGCTCAGCGTCTCTCCTCCTCAGATCATTGATCTCCTGCTCCAGTCGCTCCAGTCGTCCTTCAGCTCGACTCACCGCTCGCTTTTCCTGATCTCTGATCAGCCGTATCAGCTCAGAGCGGCTTCTCTCAATGGAGCGGATGAGCTCAGTAAAGATCCTCTCACTGTCCTCCACTGCTGTCTGTGCAGAGCGCTGTTAGGACACACAGTGATTCAGGCTTCAGTGGGACTGAAAGAGACAAGAGAGTCTGAACTGAGACTGAGACAAACTTCTCTTCTTCTCCAGACTCACCTTATGAGACTCCACAGCCTCTCTCAGCTGCTGAAGATCTTTCTCTCTCTGCTGGATTCTCTGCTGGATTCTCTGCTGGATCGTCTTCTGCGTCTCCTTCAGCTGCTTCTGCAGGACAAACGGATGACAGTGAATGTCACAGAAAACTACCGGCACTAAATCATCATGTGAACAGATGAATCCAGTAAAAATGGAGCTGATGACTAATGGCTGTAGGTTCAAACTCCAGAAGTGATGATCAGTTACAGTCATCATACATTAATTAACATAAAGTCTTGTTTCACACTGCAAGTGTATGTATAGTAAAAGTGAAACTGAAACAAGCATAGAGCTTCACACTGACAGCGTTTCTGTCTAATTAAGCTGCAGCTCTACACAGAAAATAGACTATTGGATCACTGCACCAAGTATTGATCCAACTTGATCTTTAGTTTTAAATACCTTTTTCTCTGTCCTCTGTTCTGCAGCTGATACAGTGTCGTGGTTTTTATGTTCAATAATTGTACACAGCACACAAATACATTTCTGGTCAGTGCGACAGAAAACCTCAAGGATCTTCTCATGTTTCTAGCAGATCATCTCCTGCAGTCGTCCAGTGGCGTCAGTCAAATTGTGTCTCTTTCCTTTAAACCAACTCTCATGTTGTTCAAGGTGATTCTGACAGTAAGAGTTCAGACACACCAGACAGGACTTGACGGCTTTGTATTTTCTTCCAGTACAGACGTCACACTGCACATCTCCAGCTCCAGCGTAACAGTCAGCAGGAAGTTTGGTCTTCTTCAGTTTCTCCACCACTTCAGCCAGCATGGTGTTTGTAGCTAAAGCAGGTCTTGGACTGAAGGTCTGTCTGCACTGAGGGCAGCTGTAGACTCTCATCTAATCCTCCTGATCCCAGCAGCCTGTAATACAGCTCTTACAGTAACTGTGTCCACGGGAAGTGGTCACTGGATCCTTCAGGAGATCCAGACACACTGCACACAAGAACTCATCTTGAAAAAACTGGGCTCCTGCCATTTTACTGAATGAATACAGAGACACAAACACACAACAGCTCAACTACATTTCAGTTTCTCTTTCTCTGAACTCAACTTCCTGTTTCCTGGTTCTGTGTTTGAGTGATGTGTGTAAAACAGTCTGTGAGACTGTAAAGCAGCTTCCTCATTCCTGCTCCAGTAGAGTCACACACACTGATATTCAGTAATTCAGTAAATCAATGCATGGTGAGTCTTTACAGTGTCTGTTCTGTCAATGTCAGTGTTGTGCATCCTTCAGATGAACTGAGAACATCTTTAAATTACAAACCAATTAATGATTTTGAATTGAGGAGATACATAAGTACATAAGTACAATTTGAATTATGTTAGGAAGTAGCCAAGTATGGTGTTCCATATTCGGTGCCCAGGGAGCAGTTGGGGGTTCATTGCCTGGTATTGAAGGTGGAAGAGAGCGCTGATCATTCCTTTGTGACCTTTGGGTTACAAGTCTGACTCTCTAACCATTAGGCCACAACTGCTCCAATTTTATATCTGTTGATGTTCAAAGCCATTTTTGATCAGAAAAGAGAAGTTTTATTAAACAGACTTTATTTCTTTGAGAGATTAAAAATTTTGAAGGTTGACGGATACATTTGATAGATACAAAAATGCCCTGTTGGTTTTATTTAGTAAATAAAATAAAACAATAATGTAATAAAACTGAAAAATGTCAGTGTATGGAGCAGCTCAAGCAGTGAGCTCAGTCTGATCAAAGACATTCATATGTTCCTCAACGTCGCCCTCTAGTGCTTCTTTAATTCACTGCATGATGTTTGGAACATCTGAGAGAAAAATCAATAATAATCCATCTAATTTTGTTTTTTAATGATTTACATTAAAGTCAAACAGCAGAGCAGCAGCAGGTAGACAGCTGTCAAATATAAGTGCGCTGTTTCACGCTGAAAGTATTTCTTTTGTAAAGAGCATCACGATGTTTGTGTTTGTGCTGATGTGTGTCAGTAGGCGGCGCTGTTCTGTGAGTCACACCAGGCTCTTGGACAGAAACCATGCAGCTCTCCAGCTCTCTCACCCTTTACCTTTACCAATAAATCATCCATAAAACATCACTAGCAGTGCTGGACTGGTAATCTGGCATACTGGCATTTTCCCAGTGGGCTGACGCACTTTTGGGCCGTTACATTTTTTTTCCCCCCACAAAGGACCGGCCCATTACAAAGCACTATATAGACGGAATGGATCTTGCTCCCCCTATGTAAATATCGCTTCACCTCTCTTCCATCTCCTCTCAGTCTCTCAAAATGTACAGACCAAAGCGAAACGGTGGTGCTGAAAAGCTCAGGGAAAAGTAGCAAAATGTGCCTCGTCGTCGGCAACTGTGAAATGTACACAGCAGAATTATCAAGAACAGACTTGCTGATTTTTTGTCCCAGTCCAGCCCTGAGAGTTCAGCTTTCTGCAGAAAAAAACAGGCAATTACAACTCACCTGTTGTACAGTCTACCAAAGATTATGAACAGTTTAGAATAATAAAATGTACAGTTTTTTGTGCTGTTCACGAATTTCACAACAGTACTAGAGTGAGTAAATATCAGGGGCTTAGAGACATTCATGTATGTGTCAGAATACACAGGAAACGCCTATTTAAAAATAAATATATAAATAAATGCACAAATTAATAAACACTTAAAGGGAGATTAAAAACAGACACACCAGATATCAGTCAATTAGACTCATTTACGTATCGGAAAATAAAATAATTAGATAAAAAATAACAAATCTATTTGTTAAATCTATCTGGTCTATTTTAAATGGCAAAAACTATTAAAAAACAGGTAAAAATCAATTTAAAAAAATAGATATATATAAAAAAAAAATGAATAATTATATTTAAAAGTGAAATTACAGACATGATTTTAAATGATTTTGTTTTTTGTTTGTTTTAATAATCTTTAAACACTTTACTAATCGTCCTTTAGAGAACTTTCTGAATCAAACCATTGTCTGATGACATTAAAGGAATTCATTCTGTCATGATTTGCATGTTTTGGTGAACTGATCAGTGTTAGTACAGATACCTGTGCACAGAACCGAGACTGTGGACTGAATCGATGGCCATCAGCATCTCAGTCAGGTAGAACTGAGCCATGTCCTCCAGATACGATCACCAAACTTACTCAGCAACATCAGCAGATCTCCAGCGACATAGTAATCCATGAGCAGATCCTGCAGAGCAGAAGAGGAGAGAATGAACAGACAACAACTGAACATCTGACACATCACTGATTCATGAACGCTGAACAAAACACACCACAAACTGAATCATTCTCAGTGAATCAACTCAAGGCAAGGCAAGTTTATTTATATAGCACATTTCATACACAAAGGTAATTCAAAGTGCTTTACATAAAAGGATGTAGAATAATCATAAAAGCAATAATAAAAACAATAAATCACAAAAAAGGAAGTAGAACAATCATAAAGACATTGATCACAACAATAAAACAAAAAACGTAAAATGTAAAAAACTGATTGATTTAATAATTTAAAAATGATTTAAAAATTGATTTAAAATAAATTTAAGACAGTTAAAAACAGAAAATGATTATACATAATGCAATCAGTTCGGACGAAGCACAGTGCTCATTCAGTAAATGCACAGCTAAACAGATGAGTTTTGAGTCTAGATTTAAATGTAGCTCATGTTTTAGCACATTTGATCTCTTCTGGAAGCTGATTCCAACTGCGAGCAGCATAATAGCTAAAAGCGGATTCCCCTTGTTTTGTGTGAACCCTTGGTATTTCTAACTGACTCGATCCTAATGATCTGAGTGGTCTGTTTGGTTTATATTCAGTGAGCATATCTGCAATGTATTTAGGTCCTAGGCCATTGAGTGATTTATAAATGAGTAAAAGTACTTTAAAATCAATTCTAAATGTAACTGGAAGCCAGTGTAGGGACCTGAGGACTGGTGTGATATGCTCAGATTTTCTGGTTCTGGTCAGAATCCTGGCAGCAGCGTTCTGGATGAGCTGCATCTGTCTAATGGTCTTCTTGGGAAGGCCAGTGAGGAGACCATTACAATAATCCACCCTGCTGGTGATAAAGACATGAACAAGTTTCTCCAAATCTTGACTGGAAACAAAACATTTAATTCTTGCAATGTTTTTGAGATGATAGTATGCTGATTTAGTTACTGCTTTGACATGACTACTGAAACTAAGGTCTGACTGCAGAATCACACCAAGATTCAGGACTTGATTTTTGGTTGTTTGACCCCTAGCATCAAGGTATGCATTCACCTTAAGAACTTCCTCTTTGCTTCCAAATGCAATGACCTCAGTTTTCTCCTTGTTTAACTGAAGGAAGTTCTGGCACATCCAACTGTTAATTTCATCAATGCATTGGCAGAGGGAATCAATGGGGCTGTAGTCATTTGGTGATAAGGATAGGTAAATCTGGGTTTCATCACCTGTGATAGGCAATTTGGTTCTTTCTCATTATTTGACTTAGTGGGAGCATATACAGGCAAACAAGAGCGGCGCAAGAATTGAGCCTTGAGGGACTCCGCATGTCATGGACGTCCACTTAGACTGATGCTCTCCTATACTCACATAATAACCTCTCCCTTCTAAGTATGACCTGAACCAATTGAGAGCCATCCCAGAAAGCCCTACCCAGTTTTCCAGTCTCTCTAGAAGAATGTTATGATCGACAGTGTCAAACGCAGTACTAAGATCTAGTGGTACCAGCACTGATATTTTGCCAGAATCAGAATTCAGGCGAATATCATTTATTATCTTAACGAGCGCTGTCTCTGTGCTGTGATGCGGTCGGAAACCAGATTGAAAATTGTCCAGGTATCCATTTGAGTTTAAGTAGTCGTTCCACTGATTGAAAACTACCTTTTCAATAATCTTGCCTATAAAAGGAAGATTAGATATTGGTCTATATTTGCTCAATATGGTGTTATCAAGATTGCTCTTTTTCAGAAGGGGCTTAACAACTGCAGCTTTCAGGGAGTTTGGAAAAGTCCCAGAAAGAAGTGAGGTGTTCACCACTTCTAAGAGATCTGCTTCTAAACAGTTAAACACACTTTTGAAAAAAGATGTGGGAAGTGTGTCGAGGTTGCAGGTTGAGGATTTAAGGTGCTGTACTATTTCTTTCAAAGTTTTGCCATCAATTGCTTCAAAAACAGACAAAGTGACTTCTTTTTGAAATTTCAGTCGTATCTGTCTGACCTCTGCATAACTTGAGGATGTGCTAATCACCTTTCTGATATTAATGATCTTCTCGGAAAAGAAGGAGGCAAAGTCATTGCATTTGCTGTCGGAGAGCATTTCACTGGGAATCTGACTAGGGGGGTTTGTTAGTCTCTCAACGGTAACAAAAAGAGTGCGAGTGTTGTTTAGGTTACTGTTTATAAGGTTTGAGAAGAACTTCTGTCTTGCTGTGGCTAGTTCCACATTGAAAGCATGAAGGCTGTCTTTATAGATGCTATAGTGAATTTCACGTTTTGTCTTCCGCCACATCCGCTCAGCTTTTCTGCATTGTGTTTTCATACTCTGTACTGCTGTTGATTTTCTCCAAGATGATTTTTGTCTGCCAGTCGTCTTACTGACTTTCACTGGTGCAATGTCAATGACATTCTTAACTTTTGAGTTAAAGGACTCCAGGAGAGGATCAACAGAGTCTGCAGAAATGCTTGGCATTGAAGATATAGCCTTCATAAACAGCACACTAGTGTTTTCGTTAATACATCTCTTTCTGACAGAGACGGATCTAGATTCAGTGGTAGCAGAGATCAATATATCAAAGAAAATACAGAAGTGATCAGATAGTGCTATGTCCTTAATGACAATGGATGAAATGTTTAGACCCTTACTGATGAGTAAATCAAGAGTGTGTCCACGATTGTGTGTAGGTCCATGCACATGCTGAATCAGGTAAAAAGTGTTTAGAACGGTTATCATTTCTTTTGTAGTTTTGATTTCTGCATTTTCTGTGTGAAAATTAAAATCCCCTGCAATTGGAAAACAGTCAAACTCTGAGGAAATCATTGATAACAGTTCTGTGAACTCTTCAACAAAGGCTGGAGAGTATTTTGGAGGCCTGTAAATAATGATAAATAGAATTCGTGGAGCACCTTTCAGCACAATCCCTAGATATTCAAAAGACAAGTACTGACCAAATGACACTTGCTTACATTAATAGACATCTTTAAATAGAGCAGCTACACCGCCACCTCTCCTAACAGCTCTGCGGACACTCATGAAAGTAAAGTTAGGAGGGGCTGTTTCATTGAGGACTGTTGCACTGCAGCTGTCTTCAAGCCATGTTTCAATTAGAAACATGAAATCCAGGTTGTATGTGGTTATTAAGTCATTGATCAGAAATGATTTATTTTTTAGTGAGCGAATGTTTAAAAATGCTAACTTGATGCCATTACTTTTTGTCTCTAGAGCCGTTTTATTTTGATACCTAATAGGCCGCAGATGAGATGGGTCAGCTGTATGGCTTGAGAAGGCCTTAGACTTTCTATCACGTGATAAAACAGAGATTGAGAAAGCTACAGGCACACTGTTATGCAAACATTTCTGAATGTTGCTGCTATCGTAGCAGGGACCCGACACATATCACTGAGAGCTGTTATCAATTGTTTTTGGTTCACCTACAGCAGATGGAGGAGGGTTTGGGCCCTGGCGTTGTGGCAGTGGCCGGAGAGCTCTCGAAGGAGGAGGAGGGTGAGCTGGGCCCACAGGCTTTGGTGGTTGTGGTGCCCGCCGTTTTTTAGTTGATATCTGGGGGCTTGCAGCAAAAGAGTGGGAGAGTCTGGTTCCAGCATATACCAGTTCCTCCATTTTCTGTGAGAAGCTTAGAAGTGGAGATGCTGGAGAGAGGGATAATGTGTCTGGTGAGCGGGGCTCTGGCTCTGGTGTTTCCGGTGGCTGGAATATGTTGTCCTGGCTTTCCTGGCTGTTTACCAGAAAGTCGTCCTTCGGCGCTGAGTCTTGGAGCTGTTGTAGTACATCACAGTCTGTCTGTGATGAGCTCTGTGGGCAGGGCTCAGCCGGGATGGTGTCCATGAGCAGTGCTTGTTGTGGCTGTGTGGCGCTGTCAGTGTACTTGTTCTGACTGCTCTTTCCGAATATCATTCTTCCCCACATGGATGATGATTCGATTTGCAGTCTTGTGCTTCATTAGGATGTTCCGAAGTTCCCTGTTCACATCAGAGACAGTTGCTTGAGGAAAGCAGCATGTAGTTGTAGTCCTGCTACTGATATTTCTGATAATGGAGTCACCCACTATCAGAGTCCTGGGCTCGGGCGCGCTCCGAGCTGAATGCCGCTGTCTGCTCGACCTTGAGCGCCTGTTTGTAGCGATGTTAGCTGCTGGCTCATTCGCTCCATGTTCAGTCACATTTGGGGATTCTTCACCCACATTCATTAGTGCTTCAAATCTGTTCTCAAGCTGTATAGGAGGTGGTAAAACACCAGTTTTTGCAAGCCTTGTCATAGCCATATCAGGGGTAGAGGATGCTACCGCAGCAATACGAGATACTCGTGACAGTCTGATGTCTCGAGTGCCTTTGGGTCTCACTCCCTGTTTGTGCCATCGATTAGTGTGTCGATCAGTTTTGGCTTGTTCCTCTGCACTTATAAACTGTTAAAATTCACTAGGTTCACGGGACTCACCGGCTGTATGCTGAGGGGGTCCATGACGTCGGTCTGCTGAGTGTTCCGCCTGTTTTGGAAGTCCAGCAAGTAACTTTGTTTCAAGAACCACAATCCTTTGTAGAAGTCTGTGGTAGTTTGTGCAGCAAGTAGATTCCAGAAGAGGCTGAAGAGGCATTTTCTTTCTCGTCTGTTGGAAGTAGGCAGTTGTGTTTTCCCGTCTCCGGAATGTAAACTGCTGGCAGTGGGAGGCAAAGAGTCTCCTTTTTCGCAGTATTATTCCAGTTACGAAAAGTTTTTAATTTAGTGTTTGTGCCAAAAATGTGTTGTTAGATCACTGTGCTGATCTGCTGAGGTTAAAGTCTTAGAAAAGTCTGAGAAAAGTATATAAACAGTGAGCAAAGTGCGGAGCAGTAAGCAAAAGCGTCCGAACAGTAGCAAAGCCGGAAGCTGCTCCGGCAACAAATTTCACCCGTTTGGTGTCTATTTGCTCTTTTTATATTGACTATCACTCTATATAAACTAAAACAATCAGATACAACAAGAATTTCTTAAATGTTTATTACAATATATACTGATAAATTTAATATTCACTTCAGTGGTATGAGACAACTGATGCTTTCAGTTGATTTCCTATTGACCTGTATCAACTGAATTGCAGTGGTAAAATATATTAAGCTACAAACTCGATCATAATGCACAATGTTTCCATCTGACATACATTTTAAGGTGCAGCTCGTCATTTTAATAGTGTTTTCACTAGTTAGCAGTAAACCGGTTACCTCACCTGAATATATTCGTATTCGTGTTTGTGTCTTCGACGTGGAAAACAGTTCTCTTCGGAATGGAAATATATGGATATTTTATTTGTAAACATTGCACTTTTTCGCTTATTTCAGTTAATCTCATTAAACTAGCGAGCTAAGGCAGTAGTAGTTTTGACAGTGTCCTTTAATCATGGCTGATGACGCGGAAAGCGGAACAGACAAATTGATTCAATTCAGTGAGTCATTTACGCTGGAACCGCTTCGATTGATTCAAACTCGATCATTCAGTTCAAGCGATTCACTAGCAAAAAAAAAAAAAAAAACAGTTCAAAAGAGCCATTAATTCTGGAATTTTGACATCGCAATGATTTTAAATAGCATGTAGTAATGGGCGAAACGGGGCTTTTTGAAACTTCGAATCGGTTAAATGATTACGTCGCAAATGATTCAAACAATTTGGATCGCGTACCACGAATCATTTGGCTCAGATCGGAACTTCGGAGCGCATTCGTGAATCTTTTGATTCAAATCGGAACTTCCTTTAAAGCAAATATCCAGAATAATTTGCTTTAGATCAAAGAACAAAGATAAAGAATGTCTAGGAAACTGAGGAAAGGAGATTAATTTTTGTCAAACCCCTGGTGAAAAAAAAAAACAAAAAACAAAAACAAAAAGAAACAAAAAAAAAAAAAACAGCTAAAACCAGGTTGGCTGGTTTTAGCTAGTCATCCAGCCTTGTCTTAGCTGGTCAGCAGCTGGTTTTAGAGGGGTTTTGGCCACTTCCTTAGCTGACCAGGCTGGAAGACCAGCTAAAACCAGCCATTTCCAGTTGAAACCAACTAAGACCAGCCAACCAGCCTAGGCTGGTTTTAGCTGTTTTTTTTTTTTTTAAACACTTAATTGCCTGCTTCTTTATCTTCTAATGAAATTACTTTATTTAGATTCATACATTCAATAAGTATTGGCTGAATTATCACCATATCCTGATGTATACTAGTTATTTATAGAATTTGGAACAATAAGCAGTTATTTTGTTCCCAGTAAATTTGGATTAGCTTGTGAATCTGTTGCTTCATCTTTTCATATTTAAACAGATAACTGTTTAATTTACAAAGTATCGCTTTAGAAGTATTAATTGTAGTATTTTGTGATAAATTAACTGAAATATAAGGCAAGATATTATTATTTCTTAATGTTTTAGAAATCAACCAATAATCAATGGATTGTCTTGAACAGTCTTTTTTTACACCAGGTGTACTGTATTACATCCAGATACATTTTTCTCCAGATGTCAACTAAATCAAATTTATCCATAAATGCTATTAGATTTGAGTTTGAAGAAGCTGCTTTCCTTGGAGGCTGTCAATCTAGCATGTTATTCATTATTATGTTAAAATCACCACCTAAAATCAGAGATTTTTTAAAATTGCCTAATGCAGATGAAAGTTTAGTATTTAACATGTTAAAAAAAAAGGAGTTTTCCACAACAGAGTTGTGTTAACAGAGTTAAATCTTCTAGCTCCAGACTTAAATTAGCGGATTACTACACAGTCTGTTCATCCTGTCAGAAATTAGTAATTTAAAAAAACAAAACCAGTTTGAGCTTACCTGTATCAGGGAACTGGGTATCAGAAAAGGTCATTTGGTGTGCCAAAACTTCGATGAGGATGCCAGAGCATCATTCAGCCTAACTGATCTTTTACCATCCACATTTGCAAAGGGAACTCTGAAGGCTGCTCTCTTCCCCTCCTTTCTTGCTTGTTTTACAAGAGGCCAAAGTTTGTTCCTGGCGTCTTTGGTGCTTTGCGTTAGGCCTTCAAAAATCCTGACTTTCCTTTCTTTGAGGACGGTCACGGTTGTGGCATCCCGGACATTGCGTGAAAAAAACTGTACGATGATGCGGTGGCTGGAGCGAGCTCCCTCAGAGCACAAACCGAGTCTATGGGTGAAGTTAAGTGTGTAGATGAGCAGGTCTGCCATTTCAGGAGAAACTTTGTTGAACAGATCAATTAGAATCTTCCGGACATCTTCTCCTCGCTGCTCCTGAATACCGGCAACTCATAGATTCCACCTCCTCTTGTAAGCATCCAGTTCTCCGCATTTCTCACGTAGCACACAGTTCTCCTTCCTGAGTGATTCCACCCTGTTCTGTAATAAGCCCACCTTGCTTGTCATCTCTTCTACTTGATTGTTCATAAACAGGCCTATTACCATTCCTATCCTAACCTGTGGGAGGTACTCTGGGTTCAGGCCAAAATTCAGAGTTCGGAGCCCCCTCAGACAACACGCCAAATACGCATAACCTTTACAATTAATTATGATGTTTCCAAGAGGTTTACATCCACAATCTCACAGTGAACCTGATTTGATGACAAAAAAAGCACAATGAATCTTCTGAATGGTTTGGAATGATGGTTTGTGAAAGATGAATGGATTTTGTCTGAACCCCTTTAATGAAAACCCAAAAGAACTGAAGAAAACAAGCAATTTTCTGAAGGACAAGAATTGCTGAATAAAGTTATTTTACTTTTTTGTGCAACAAAAAGTATTCTCATAGCTTTATCAGATTGTCTGGACCTTGAAAGTGGTAGCACCCTTGCTGTATATGGAGGGTCAGAGAGCTCTTGGATTTTGTAAAATTTGTGTTACGGGTTTGAAACGACATGAGGGTGAGTAATCAATGACAGAATTTTCATTTTTGGGTGAACTATCCCTTTAATCATATTGTGTACTTTTGTTTTCTGAATGAGAACATGGTCAAACCTGTGAAAATGACGGCATTTTGTGTGTAGTTAGTTTTACAGAAAACATTGAGCAAAGTGTGTGAAATGAGAAACGTGTCTGTGTCGAGAACTGAATGAATGGTTTGGGAAATTGGGCCAAATGAATCAGTTACTGTGTGTTAGCAATCGAGAAAAACAAGTTGTAACGTAAAAATAAAAATAAATTCTGAGGTTAACGGCTATGATCATTTCTGGCAATACTGATTTGATTGCATAGATACTATTTGAACTGAACTGATCTGGATGTTGACATCACTGAATCAATGATGAACTGACTTTAACTGAAAATTGAGTGTTTACTATTGTCATTTTGCAATATCGACACACTGTATTCCTGTTTAACACTGTAAAGCTGCTTTGACACAATCTGTATTGTAAAAAGCACTGTATGAATAAAGATGATCTGACATAAAAACAGCAGCTCATGACGCTGGAAGACAAAAAAAAAAAAAAAAAAAAACACAAAATGCTGAAAACGGCCGGAGCTCCATAAGATGAATAATGAAAATGATTTATTGACTCTGTGTGATCATTCAAATTGAAAAGTCATTTTGAAAGCAATTATACAAATTGTGACACTACATTAAAAAATAAATGACTGATTTTCATCAACGCAAACAGAAACACATGATCACTCAGCAGGACTCACACACACACACTGATTTACTGTCTATAAGAGGATTTCTTACATTTATTCTGACATGTTATTTCACTGACAGAAGTTCAGCTGCAGTATTAATGTCATGAAGAGAAAAGAAGAGACTCCACAAGAGGAGTCTGCAAACTATGGCCCGCGAAGGAATAAGAGCACAATAGCAGCAATAGGGAAAACTGCATAATGATGTATTTTTTAGGTAATCACTCCTCATAGTTACACAACAGTCACAAAAATCTGTAACATTTATGGTAAAAAAAAAAAAAAAAAAAAAAAAAAAGCACCAGCCGTGGTTGCCAGAATTTTGTACAATAGCAACGTTTTAGGTTTTATGGTTTTATCTTACATTTACATTTAAATGCTGTAATTTCATTAACTAATATAACGTTTATATACCAACCTATTGAAGTACTGAAATCTGTTTTGTAATACACTGATAACCACCAAAAGCAAGTGGTGATGAGAAAGTCACATGATAAACCAAAGCCCATCACGAGCAGCTTTTAAATAATGTATTTAGGTGCACAGTGTCATTCACAAAAACACTAAACACCATCATGGTAACCAGTGTTGGGGAAACTTACTTTTAAAAGTAATGCATTACGATATTGCGTTACTCCCTGAAAAATTAACTAATTACATTACTTAGTTACTTTTTCTGGAAAGTAATGCGTTACGTTACTTTTGCGTTACTTTTTAAATCTGGGAGGGCTTGGTTCTATGTTTTTAATATAAAACAATTCTAATATAAAAGCCCTTTTACACCAAAAGTGAAATGAATTCACCTCAAGCTGAAAGAAAAGTACATTTAATGCAGGAGATCACTCTTCAGCTATAAAAAAAATGAAGCGAAAATGTTAGTTTATCTAAAGAAATGTTTGCTTATTAGTATTGCTGAATTGCATCATTGAAGTTCAGCAGCAAAGACACTGGTTAATAAAATGGGATTAAATACATAAAGGATATTTGTTTTATGTAACATATTTAATTATTGCAGGGTTGCGTCATATTCTGAGTTTGCATTTCACTGTTTTTATTCATTTTGAGGAATACTGAATCTGTTTTTTTGTGAGTGAGATGAATTAATGCATGTTCACATTTAGTCTAGAATACAGTAACATCATGTTTACTCCTAATTTCCCAACAGGAGACTTGTCAATCAATAAATGGGGAAAAAAGTAACTAGCATTACTTATTTGAAAAAGTAACTCAGATATTTTCTTAGAATTTCAAAGGTAATGCATTACTTCACTAGTTGCTTGAAAACAGTAATATTATTACGTAACTCGCGTTACTTGTAATGCGTTACCCCCAACACTGATGGTAACACATGAAACTGAAACTGAAATAATGCAATAAACATTAATTTAACAACATTAGATGTAACATACAACCCTAATGTACAAAACTGATTAAAAAAAAATAAATAAATAAAAAAAATAACTAGGAAGAAATGGTTATTTTAACAAAAAATGTAAAAAAAAAAAAAAAAAAAGAGTGTAACGCAAGGAATTCTGGGAATGTTAATTTATGGTTATTCACTGTAAATGTTATGATCTTTTTCCCTTCTGAAAACAGTATACTACCGTAAAATTACATGCAATATCCAATATAGTTTTTCACCGCATATATTAGGGGAACTCACTGTTAACCATTTAACAGGTTTTTACTGTAGCATTTTTACAGTTTTTTACTGTTAAATTCACAGCCATTTTTTACAGTGTAGGAACTATAAATACAGCTAAAGTATGAGAATGAACCTGGGCTAGTCTACAGATGTGCATGGCTCCAGTAAATCATTTGTGTGACTTCTGCATATACGAGTCTCTTCAGATCAATGCGCTCTAACAGCGCTCCTCAATGTCAAAATGACTGAGATGGCTAATCAAATCAAAGTAGGTGAATTTTACTGTTCTCGGAAGCAGAGCATGAATTCTGGTGCGAAGCGCCAGTTTAACATTGAAAGAAAGCGAGGTAAGATGGAAGTTGCAAATACTTTAATAGTCAGTTGTTTTACAATAGAAATGTTAAGTAAGGACAGCTATATCCAGTGATGCAAACTACTCTCCTTTTTGCCTCAAATGTGACCATTTTGAGAGAGAGAGAGAGAGAGAGAGAGAGAGAGAGACAGAGACAGAGACAGAGAAAGAGAAAGAGACAGAGAAATTCATTTAAAACATACTTTTATTCCATATTTAACAATTTATAAACATCATTATAAAATTACATTTACATAATCCTTAAATTATTAAAAAGAAAAAACCAACTGACCATCACTATTAATAGCACAAATAGCACCATTTTTCAACAAAAGCCTGTAAATTACTAGTTAATTTATAATAAATATACTCAATTCGGAGGCGAGCTTCTAACAACCCCCGAAACACCTGATCAACCTCTTCTGACCCTTTATTCTGTATTTTGTTTTTCCTGGAAAGCCATATAGAAAGTTTAGCTATTCCGAACACAAAATTCATCAAAACACGGTTTTTGTTTTTTCTTAACAGAATACTTTGGTCCAAAAATAAATAAAGGAAAAGAAAAACATTCCCCCAATTTAAACACCATTGTTCTAACAAATTAAATAACATCCCCAATCTACCACAACCACAAAATAAATGCACCAAAGATTCATTTTAAATACAAAATGGACATTCCACTCCTTGACTAGGATCTATATGGGTTACATGTTTATTAGTGGCTATAGCCCCATGAACTATTGAAGATCTCATGTCCGTTTATCAATAGGCATCTTATACAATGTTCTCCAACATCCTTTCACTGAATGATCAGGGCCAAAAAAGTCAAACCACTTTGATGTTTTCATTCCTTCAGAAGCTCTGCTATGAAGTAAATTTTACACACAATATATAAGCCTCCTTCTTACTCAACTCTTCAAAAGTACCGAGATGTAAATTTGTAAATGAAAGAAAACCATCTTCCAAACCAATCCGTTCATTCACAGTTAAGGAGATATCAAGATATGGGAAAATATACTCGCACCCATCCTCCCACTGATTAACCAAATCACAATCTTCAGCAAACTCTCTTAATGATTGTGGTAACGATTCATAAACTTCTACCACAATCCTTTTCATCAATCTTTCAGATCTTATGTTTGCCAACTTGTCCTAATTCAACAAGAGATGAATGCATAGCTTTTAAAAGACGGCCTAACTTTGTACAACCAGCCTCTCTCAATGCTGAGCGCAGCTAGCAGAATTTAAAGAATTTACATAAAGGAATTCATTATAAAAGAGTGGCTCTTCAAAGATCCACATAGCAGGCAAAGCACCAGAATCTCCTGATACTTTCAAACTTTGCCATGCCTGCAAAACTGAATCATAAGAAGATGGTAAACCTGTGACTTGTACCTCATCAAGCTCCAACAGAAAAAAATTGCTTACTATAACCCAAGCTTCCCACCCTCTGTAAAAGCAATTTTGCAGTTTCATGCCATCTCAAACCATTTGCATACAAAAATCTTTGTGCAGTTTTCAGTCTAAAAGCCACAATTTTGGAAGACAAATCAACAAGTCCCTGACCTCCTTCACAAAGTGGGAGATATAGAGCAGCGGCTCTAATCCAATGATACCCAGACCAAAAAAAGTCTAAAATTATCTTCTGCACACTTGCAATCAATGCCTTTGGTGGATTTAAAACCATAACTTTATGCCAAACCATAGAAGCAACCAAGTTATTGATTACTAAAACACGTCCTCTATACGACATCTGAGGACGCAACCATCTCCATTTAGAAATTTTTGCACATACTTTTTCCATTATCCCTCCCAATTCTTTTCTTGGAATTGTTGTGTGCCCAAAAAAACACCCAACATTTTTATTCCATTACTTCCCCACTTCAAACCACCAGGCAAGCAAGGTATCTTTTCCTCTCTCCACTGTCCCACTTTAAAAGCCTCACTTTTATCCCAATTAACTTTTGATGAAGAAGCCTTCTCATAACACTTCAAAGCCTTTACAACTGTATGTATATCTTTTTCAGTTTTAATAAATATATTAATGTCGTCTGCATAAGCAGAAATTGCTAAAGGTGAATCAGTTCTACAGACTGGTAAAATAAAACCAGTCAAATGCTTTCTTAAACAACATAAAAGAGGTTCAACAGATAATGAATAAAGCTGTCCAGAAATAGGGCAGCCTTGCCTTATTCTCCTCTTTACTGGTATTGGTCGACTAAGGCCCCCTCCCAACTTGACCATACAAGAAGCATTATTATAAAGAAGACTCACCCATGCTATAAATTTCTCTCCAAATCCAAAAGCTTTGAAAACAGAAAACAAAAAATCATGATCTATTCTGTCGAAGGCTTTCTCTTGATCTAGGGATAAAATTCCAACATTTTGATCTTAACTTAGATCTGAGCCCTTGTGACATAAAATCTATCCAATCTAGCTGCACTCATTCTTCCATCCACAGCCTTCACCCTTCACTTATATTGTTTCACATTTGGAAATTTAATTTTTAACTTTTAATTTTTACTGGATTGTAAATGTGGCTCTTCACTAAGCCTATCAATATTAAAATCAACAGTACAATTTCAGTCTCCAAGACTTTGTTCAAGACTTTTCTTTATATTATTGAAAAAGTCTATTCTTTCAGTCCCAGTATTGGGTGCGTAAATATTAATAAAGCAGTAAATTGATCCCTCTATATCAGCTTTAACCAATAAACCTCGACCATTAACTAACATACTAGAATTTAAGATCTTAGGGACAGATAGAGAAAAAGAGAAACCAAAAAGTGCAACATGATCAAGACAGACATCACTTATTTTTTGCTAAAACCTTTTTACATTTTCTAGTTTTATTTGACTCGGAGACCTTTTTCAATGCAGTGACACGTTTCCTCAATTGATACCTTTTCCTTTCATCTAATAAATCAAAACTGAATCTCTTGTAAAATTGCAACAGACCTAATGAATTTTTCTGTGTCAGCAAAATAGTCATCAACCCTGACAGACTGTCCAAAAGTATCATCAAGAAAATTAATTTCCTCCAATGAATACAAATCTGTCGACCTGTTTGACCCATCAACTCCTTCTCCATCTGACTCATCCTGTTCCATTTCTTCAGCATCACTTTCTACTTGATTTGTTTCATTTGATACAGTTTCTACATGCTCCTGATTATTTTCGACAACAACATCCTGCAAAACAGGCACACTTTTACCCATGACTTCACTTCTTCCCCTGTGTTGTCGACTTCTTTTGAGCTCACCGCAGCTTTATCAGCAGAAACTGAAAAGGCTCTAAAAGCCAATCAGCTTTTTCATTTTCCCTATTAGACTCTACCAACTCATGAACCGCACTTAACATCTGTTCACCCTGAGAAGCACAATTACTACTGGAAGCTACAACTCATTGTCCATCAACTTCATTCAGTTGTTCAGTGGGTCTCTCTACACGTTCCACTTGTTCTCTATGAGGGCAAGAAAGACGCTTGTGCCCCACGTCCCCACATTCAAAGCACTTCATGCTCCCTGAGCTAGCATACACAGTGTAATATCCTCCTCCATACTTTATCTCAAATGAAACATCCAAAGACTGTGTCGGAGAATCCAAAAACATAAACACTTGCCTCCTAAGTGAAATTATGTGTTTTAAGCGGGCATCTTTACATCACAGAGTCACCGTCTTAAATCCACTAGCAAATTTTCCAAACCTACGTAACTCCTGTTCAATTAATTCATTCGGGATGAAGGGTGGAACACCTGAAATAACCACTCTTGTTGAGGGCACAGATAGCGGCGAAACTTGAACAAACATATCATTAATTATTAAAGACTCCGCTTTCAATCAAAGCATGAACCAAACGTTCCTCTTTCAAAAAAACAACAGCAGCTTTATTCATCCAAGAAGCATAAGATATATTATCATATCCAACCTGTTCACCTACCGCAAGTAAAGCCTCTTCCATTGTGACCCCGGGATCCGTAATAAACCGAACCCCGTGTCCAATGGACAGCGGCGGCGTCACACAGGACGCCATTTCCCGCGAACTTTCAAACAATACTAACAGCACACTTCTCCGCCTTATAGGTTGTTTGCACATGACGTCATTGCTGTGGCGCGAAATGCAGCTGGAGGGCAGGAAGTGATTTTTCTCCATAGGAATCACTAGCAGAAACTTAAAAATGCCTGTATTTTGCGTTGTTTATGGATGCTCAAATCGGTCAAACCGAGAAACCACAAAATGTCTTTTATCATGTATGAAAATTTGATGTTCATAAGATGGGAAAGGCAAGAAATTGACTGAAAAGTGCAGGAAAAAGTGGCTTGTAAACCTCCGTCTGTGGTCAGGAGGAGAGTCGGATAATGCTTGTGTGTGCAAATGGTTAAGAAAAGATATAATAATATGTTAAGATATTAATAAAGAAATATATAAATAGATACAGGGTGAGACAGTGAGAATTCACCTAATGCTAAAACGCCACACGTAGACACAATATAAGATATTATATTTGTAGTTTCAAGAGCGTCATTGATTATAACGGAATATTGTGAGATTGCAATAAATTGAAGTGAGTGACAGCTTTTAAGTGACTATACGGAAGCGCTATTTGCTCGCTTTCTATAAACAGTTCGGAATTTGAGTAAAAGTTTAGCTTTACGTGTTGCTAACAGGACCAGTAGTCACAAAACCCTGCACATGCTGCCAAGTTTAAGGAGTGACTGAAAAAGCAGAACGGATGAACGAAAGTCTGTACTGTACAAGAGAAACATAAACAAAATCACAACATATGTTGGATGTGATCCTTATGTTACGAAGAGGAGTGATCGAGACTCTTACGAGCAGTGCTGGACTGACGAGATGGGAAACGAGATACGATACAAACAAATAACAATTTAATATAAATCTTCGTAGGAACAGGCAGGAACACAACGAGACTTCCACACACTTCCAAATAACGTCAAGGACCGACAGCAAACTCAAAACACAAGCAGACTTATAAAGGGAGAGACTAATTACAAACACAGGTGTAGGGGATGACGGTAATTTGGGTTAAACCAAAACAGACAGATCGACGGGGGGAGACAATGGGAGAAACCAAAAGATATAAACAGACATAAATGTGACAGAGGCGTTGGAAATAAGCTACGCAGCTAAGCCTGATAGCAAACAAACTCTTTCGAAAGTGATTCCCACATTTATATGAAGAATGCAGGATATATGTCACTCCTGAAATTACTGCTGTACAGGGTTTTTGGCCATTGGTCCTGTTTTTTCAAATTCTGAATTCTGATATAGCCTAGAAAATGAGCAAATAGCGCTTTCATAGTCACTAAAAAGCTGTCACTCATTCCAATTTATCACAATCTCACAAGGTTCAATTGTAATCAACTGCAAATATAATATCTTATTTGCATTACATCTACATGTGGCATTTAGCATTGAGTGAATTCTCACCGTCTCACCGTCTCACCCTGTATCTATTTATATATTTATTTATATCTTAATACACTGTCAGAAAAAAAGGTACAGTTCTGTCGCTGGGGCGGTACCCTAAGGTACAAAGTGAAAAGGTACAAATATGTACTTTTAAAGTACTAATATGCACCTATAAGGTACCAATGTGTATCTTTAAGATACCAATATGTGTTTTCAAAGTACTAAAATGTACCTTTAAGGTACTAATGTGTACTGTTTAGGGGTAGGTAAGGTACAAAGATGTACCTTTTCACTTTTGTACCTTAGGGTACCGCGACAGCGACAGAACTGTACCTTTTTTTCTGAGAGTGTAGTATTATCTTTTATTAACCGTTCGCACACACAAGCATTATCTGACTCTCCTCCTGACCGCAGACGCAGGTTTAAAAGCCACTTTTCCCTGTTTTTTTTACCGATTTCCATAAACAACTGAAAACAGTCATTTTGAGATTCTGCTACTGATTCCTATAGAGAAAAATCACTTCCTGTCCTCCATCTGCATTTCGCGCGTCCTCGGAATCACGTGATTGCAAACAACCCAATCAAAAACCGAAAAAAGCAATAAATGATTTCTTACATTTCTCATGCATGTGAAAAAGAAGAAAAAGGCTCACCACTGCAGTGTACCAAAAAAAAAATATTTGCAAAACGTTAGCTCTCCATCCACAACACTCACTCACTCACTCACACAACCGGAAACCGGAAGCCAGAGAGAGAGAGAGAAAGATTAAAAATCACATGTGTGAACTACCTGTGAATTACAAGTTTAGTTACGTTAAGTTACGAGTTTAGTTACTTCAAAAACAGTCCACGTTGCTAAGAAATATAAAATGTACTAATTCAGTAATGATAAAGTAGCCAGACAGACAAGTTCCTGTACTCCTGAGTGTTTCTGTGTGTGCAGCGTGATCTCTGTCAGTTTATGAAAAAATCCTTCAAAAACAGCTTGTATGACAATCAAATATAGACATAGGATGCATTAAAAAAAAAAAAGAGTGGGGGGTACTGGCATAGTGGTCAACCAGAAAAAGAAAAAAAAAAAGGGCACTTCTTGTCCAAAAGGTTGCAGAACCTGCTCTATAACGTCACACTGTTTTGTTTATCATGCAGCTCAAAGCATTATGGGTGCACTGAAAAAAATAACGTTTAGGATTTACTTCAAAAAATCTTACTTAAAAACACATGTTAGGTCAATTTTACTGCTACTGCTTTGTATAATCTACTTACTATTGAACTTACTATTCATAAAACAATTAATATTAAATAATTATTTATAATTACACATACAGTATAGGTATAAGTAAAATCTTCTTACCCAAGTTTAGTAAATTTAACAAAGAAAATACATAATTTCAGCTTACTTTGTCAAAGCTTACTTGACAATACTTTGATTTTACTTAATATAGCACCTAATTTAACCACGCTTTTAGAGTGTATGTTACTTAGAAACATTCAAGTTAAAAATACAATAGAAATCATGTAGACACCATATCTACATAACTAATAATACAGCACTCATCTAAACACAGAGATTGCAATACTTGGTAAACACAATAAACAATGATGGTAAGATTCTGTGGTTCATTTTGGAAAATGACTATCATTTTGAGTAGACAAAAATCACAGGTTACTAAACCTAACAACAAAAGCAATGATAAAATAGTATAAATACAGCTTGAAAACAGCAACAAAAAAAAAAAAAAAAAAAAAAAAAAAAAGTATTAATTGGTCATGTCCCAGTGCATGATGGGAAAACCAGCATCAGAAAAGTTGAGTAGGTTTTCCTTAATTTTATAACATTTATATTTACGCTTCAACTTCTGCAAGCTTAAGTTGACTACCAGTTTTTAAAAAGTACTTGTTTCTCTGTAGTATTTACTTCGCAACGGAATATTTTTATCAGTGTAGAATCTCTCATCAGTCTATTCTGATTCATCAACACAGTTTCACTGATGATCCAGAACAAACATAAAACCCAGGATAGAGCGGCTGAGTGAATGTGGTCTGGACTGTGTGGATGAGGCTCATTGTGTCAGAGATGCTGAAGAAGGACAGAGTTCCTGCACTGTGATCCACAAACACTCCTATTCTACGAATGATGGACTTTACAGGAAGATCAGTCCGTATGCTATTGTGCCAGAATGAATATCTGGAAGGAGAGCAGGACAAAGTCCAGGACTCATCATTACATCCAAACCTACACTCATCACGCCGTCCCTTCCTGCTGATGCTCTTATATGACACTGATATATACACACCAACACCTCCACTCCACTCAATCTCCCAGTAACCGCATTCACACACACTCTCTTTACACAACACCTGCCACCACTGATCAAATCTGTCTGGATGGTCAGGATACGACTGATCTGTGCCAGCGACAGTAATCACTCTGTTGTTCTCAGACAGAAGGAGGCGTTTATTCACTGTGTTCAGATCCAGAGTGAGCTGATGGGAATCTGATGGAGATAAAACACATCAAAATCAGAAATTGTACAAATCATCATTTGCATAATCAATTATAAAACTTCTCTACAGGAAGAACAGCAAGTTTTTCTGCTTGTTTTCTTACTGACTTACATTGTAGGAAGTCCTTCCTGTTCCAGAGAACAATGTTGGTGAATGTGACTGTGGAAATCAACAGACATGAACAGTGTGATTCTCATGATCCTGCATCCATTCCTAACACATTTCTAATATGATGTTCTCCATGATATGAGATGATGATGGACTCGTTTCTGAGAGCAGATGAATCTCCAGGACTTTACCTCTGTCTGAGATCTTCTTGAGCTCCTCTTTGCAGAAATCCTCCAGTTTGTCTCTCAGCTGATGAACAGATTTTCTCAGGACATCAAAAGACACGAGAGAACTAAAGAGATCCTCATTTCCATCTGTAGATTCAGGAGGTGCTGAGAGAGACTGGAAACACTACAGAAAACAGAAATCAAAACTCAGCTCCACACTTCACCCAATAACTTGATCCAATTTTGCTGAACGTTACTTAGAATCTGTACTATCAAGTTCACTGATTTCACCATGACTTAATAAATAAGAAAATGAGGTAAAAGCTGACAGACACATTCACAAGGCTCTGAGGTCCAAGTCAAGTCTCAAGTCTTTATAGTGAAGTCCAAATCAAGTCTTAACTCTTTGTTCTATTTTTAGAAATTTTCAGCTAGTTATTGTAATTAAATTAACAGTGTGTGAGGCTAACTCAGTTGAATTATATGCAGTAATAAACAACATTTAAACAAGAGCTTCACGATTGTGGATAAATTGAGAATAAATTGGAGACCATGATTCTCTTACGATTCTGGAGAAAAATGAGGGAGTCAGTGTTTCACTTCATTAAGACTTGTTTGACTACTGAAATCTCCCGAATGAATGATTCAATGACATACTTTTTTTGAACGGGCAGTTGTCGCCACCTCCTGGCGGAAGACGATAAGCGTTACAATACATAAATAAGTGTTCCCCTTCAGGAACTCGAGCTGCGTCCGAAAACGCTATGGAAACGCCTATGGCGGAACCACGCTCTGAATGCATGTGCAATCTGGCCAATCGAAGGGCGATACGTCACGGGCGGATGACGTCATCGACCAGGAAGCATAAAAGCACGTGCGAAGCTGCCGGCGCCAGCTTCTGTCTTTCAGCGGAGCGCTCTGTGTTTGTGTCTGTCACCCTGCTTTTTAGTGCAAGTTTTAGCACAACTTTTTTTTTTTGAGGGTGATGTCTGGAGGAAAAGAGAGTTTAGTTAAGAGTGGAGAGAGCGGGCCGCATTTCAGGCTGTGTGTTCCCCCTTGTAAACGCTACATCACAAGCGGGGATACACACAGCATGTGCGTTGTCTGCTTGGGAGCAGAGCACGCCATGTCAGCCCTCGAGGGGGCTGACTGCCCGCATTGTGAGCTGCTTCCTTTGCGGACGCTCCACTCCCGGAGGGCTCTCTTTGAGGAGGGAGCCTTCACCAGCGTTCCCCAGGGTGCTGGTCCCGCTTCCGCCGAGGCGGAGCGGGTACTACACTCTTGGGGTTCACAAATGGACCTGTTGGAGGGAATGGAGACGGGTGACCCCCTATCTCCTTCCTTACCCGGCAGGTCCGCTGCCCGTTCCGAGGGTTGGGAAGCCCGCACTACGGCTACTTCCTCCCAAGGGATGGGCTCATCTCTCCACCTGTCGTCCTCCGAGGAGGGCGACCTCGAAAGCACCGCTGAGGAAGCGAGCCCTCAGTCGGTGCAGTACGAGGAGCTCTTGGAGGTGGTGACTCGTGCGGTGGCCAAGTTAAACATCGACTGACCCGCTGAGGAAAAAGCTGCTCCACAGCAAAGCAAGCTAGACGAACGCTTTCTGTGGAGCAAGCCTCCATCTCCAAGAAGGAGCCTTCCCTTTTTCCCCGACCTCCATAAAGAGATCGCGAGGTCATGGGAAAGACCGTACTCGGCTCGCTTGTTCGTCCCCGCCTCCGACTACTATGGGAACGTGGCGGGGCTCGATGAGCGAGCCTATAAGGCGATGCCCCGGGTGGAACAGACGCTAGCCAGCTATCTGTCCCCCGGTGCGGCATCGTCTTTGAAGGCTCCGACCTTACCCTCCAAGCCGCTTTGCACTACATCCTCACTGGTGGGTAAGGGGTACTTGGCAGCAGGTCAGGCCGGAGCATGCCTTCACACCATGTCGCTGCTCTAAGCATATCAGGCCGACCTGCTTAAGGGGCTAGCAGAGGGCGACAAAGTCGATCTGGAAGAGCTGCGCAGGACCGCTGACTTAGCTCTCCGTGCCACCAAGGAGACCGCCCGGGCAGTGGGGCGGTCTATGGCAGCCATGGTGGCGGCGGAGAGGCATTTGTGGTTGACCCTGTCCGACATGAAAGAGAAGGACAGGGTCTTCCTCCTGGACACCCCGCTTGAGCCTTCTGGCCTGTTTGGTGACACAGTAGACTCTGTCGTCAGCAGGTACCAGGAGGCTCCCAAGCAGGCGGCGGCGTTCCAGCGGTACCTGCCTTGCCGCTCTCTAGCCTCTGCAGCTGCTGGGAGGTACCGGGAGGTACAAAAGCTGAGTGTCGCGACTCGCGCTCCCCCGTCTCGGGACCAAGACTCGCAGCACTCTAGGCCGGGTCCTCTAAGGCGAGGCCTGACCTGCGGGTCGTGCTTCAGTCTAGGAGGCCCCCGGCCACAAAGCGGTCCTGACGCCAGACCAGGACTGCCGAGGGCAGCCCCTACCAGGGAAGAGCGGGTTGCACCGCATTACATGGTGTCCGTCTCTCCTGTGTGCCCTCGGGAGGTCAGTCTGCTGTCCCTGCCAGCGCTACAGGGCACAGCGGCCTCCGGGGGTCTCTAGAACAGTTAGTTCGGCAGTCTCCTGCCGGTCCGCCATTACAGGGCTCCGAGCTAGCAGTTCAGCCAACACCAGAGGCCAGCCTCAAGCGGCTGGTTCCCTTAGTAGACTATTTAGCAGCGTGGAAGCTACTGCCAAATGTGTCTGCATGGGTCCTGCGCACTGTAGAAAAAGGCTACGCTATTCAGTTCGGCGCTCCGCGGCCGCCTTTCGACGGGGTCTTTCCCACTCTGGTGGGCCTCAAGCAGGCTCTGGTCATGGAGCAAGAAGTAGAGACCCTTCGGTTCTTCCCTTCGGCCTAGCACTCTCACCCCGCACGTGTACGAAATGCGTAGATGCTGGTCCCTCTTTGGCTCCAGGGCATTCGCATACTGAATAGATATAGCCATAGTTCCGGTTCCGGTCTCGTGTTGCAGAGTGGTGTGCGTTTGTGGCTCCCTAGCGTTTTATTCTTCTGAGGAAATCTCTATTTTACTATTACTTTCTGTTGTTTAAAGTGATAAAATATAGCTTTTTCCCCACCAGATTTCTGTTATTATCCATCAAACTAATCCGATCGCTCGCTTTTAATCTATAACCGCGAGTGCAACGCCGGGCTGTGCGTTAGCATTCCGTTTGCCGGTTAGCCTGCCATTTGCGTTCCCACTCACGTCTCTATTCAGGTCTACTACCGCTTTCCTTTTTTCCTCGCTCTCGTTGATCGCTCGTTTTTATTCTACAACCGCGAGTGCAGCGTGTTTGTAGTGTGTTAGCCGGTTAGCTTGCCATTCACTTTTACTTTTTCTCTACGCCTTTTCTACACAAGTTTCATCAGACAACAGTGGTGAGTTGAAATCGTTCTACAACTACGGTGAGTAATGGCTTCTTCTCCTTTCCTGGTAACCTGCATCACCTGTCATATGTATAGTTTATCAATCTCTGTCGGCAGCGAGGGATTCACATGTGATAAATGCAGGGAAATAGTTAGGCTGACAGAGAAGATTTCAGAACTAGAGACACGCATCCAAACTTTAATCGAGGATAGTAAGAATGCAAGGGCATTAGATACGGCTTTGGATGCGACTAGCTTAGGAAGTCCCGTACATTGTTCGGTTCCGGTAACTTCGCCTTTGCAGCAGGGCAACTGGGTGACTGTGAGACGGCATAGTCGCGGGTCAAAACACCGCTCTTCCGTTCCGATCAGAACATCAAACAGGTTCTCCCCACTCAGTGACGCACCCACTGAGAAACCTGATGAAAGTGCTCTAGTTATTGGCGATTCTATTGTACGGAACGTGAAAATAGAGACACCAGCCACCATAGTCCAATGTTTACCGGGAGCCAGAGCGCCTGACATCTTGGCAAATTTAAAAGTGCTGGCTAATGCTAAACGTAAATTCAGTAAGATCGTTATTCACGTCGGCACAAATGATGTTCGACTTCGCCAGTCGGAGATCACTAAAAATAATGTTAAAGAGGTGTGTGAACTTGCAAGTACGATGTCAGACACTGTAATTTGCTCTGGCCCCCTCCCTGCGTATCGTGGTGACGAGATACATAGCAGACTGTCGTCACTAAATGGCTGGATGTCTAAGTGGTGCCCGCAGAATAACATAGGTTTCATAGACAATTGGACAAGTTTTTGGGGCAGACCTGACCTGTTGAAAAGAGATGGTCTTCATCCCTCCAGGGGTGGTGCTGCTCTTCTCTCTAGTAATATGGCATATAGTCTTAGAGTTTGCACTTGACTAACTGGGGCCCAGGTCAGGAAGCAGACAGACTGGCTAATCCGACCGTCTGCTAGCCGCCTCACGTCACCAAAATCAGTTAATTCTCAGCACATAGAGACCCTTACACCTAGATATCATGCTATAGAGACTGTGTCTGTTCCCCGAGCTAGACAATACAAAAGACGTCCAAACCAATTTAAGAGTAACAATCTAATCAACGTTCAACAAATTAAAAATTTACATAATACAGAGAAACAAATGATAAAACTCGGCCTTTTGAATATCAGGTCCCTTTCCACAAAAGCGCTTTTTGTAAATGATATGATCATTGATCATAACCTAGATGTGCTATGTTTGACAGAAACCTGGCTAAAATCAGAAGATTACATTATCTTAAACGAGTCTACCCCTCATGATTACTGTTATAAACATGAGCCACGTCTAAAAGGTAAAGGGGGAGGTGTTTCTACAATTTATAGCAATATTTTTAGTGTTTCACAGAGAGCGGATTTCATGTATAACTCGTTTGAAGTAATGGTGCTTCATATAACATTATCCAGAGAAACAAGTGTTAATGATAAATCCCCCATGACGTTTGTACTTGCTACTGTATACAGGCCACCAGGGCACCATACAGATTTTCTTAAAGAATTCGCTGATTTTATATCTGAGCTGGTGTTGGCTACAGATAAGGTCTTAATAGTAGGTGACTTTAACATCCATGTTGATATTGAAAATGATGCACTGGCAGCTGCATTTACAGACATTCTAAATTCTATTGGAGTTAGACAACACGTGTCAGGTCCCACTCATTGTCGAAATCATACTCTAGACTTAATACTGTCACATGGAATTGATGTCAATGCCGTTGAGATTCTGCAGCAAAGTGATGATATCTCTGATCATTATCTAGTCTCGTGTATACTCCAGATAACTAAAACTGTAAATTCAACTCCTTATTACAAGTATGGTAGAACCATCACTTCTACTACAAAAGATTGCTTTCTAAGTAATCTTCCTGATTTATCTGAATTCCTCAGCATGTCCAATAGCTCAGAAAAACTTGATGATGTAACAGAAACTATTGACTCTCTCTTTTCCAGGACTCTAGATACGGTCGCTCCTCTGCGCCTAAGGAAGATTAAGGAAAACTGTCCGACCCCGTGGTATAACGAGCACACTCGCGCCCTAAAGAGAGCAGCCCGGAAAATGGAGCGCAGCTGGAGGAAAACAAAATTAGAGGTTTTTCGTACTGCTTGGCGGGAATGTACCCTATCGTACAGAAAAGCGTTAAAATCGGCCAGATCTGATTACTTTTCGACTCTTTTAGAAGAAAACAAACATAACCCTAGGTATTTATTCAATACAGTGGCTAAGTTAACAAAAAATAAAGAACCAACAGGCACTGACTGTGCCCATCAGCATAGCAGTAATGACTTCATGAACTACTTTACTTCTAAGATCGATACAATTAGAGACAAAATTGTCACCATGCAGCCGTCAATTACAGTGTCGCATCAGATAGTGCGCTATAGATTTCCTGGGGAACAATTCCACTCATTCTCTACTATAGGTCAGGAAGAATTGTATAAACTTGTTAAATCATCTAAACCAACAACTTGTATGCTAGACCCTATTCCATCTAGGCTACTAAAAGACTTGCTTCCAGATCTCATAGATCCTCTGCTAAATATTATTAATTCATCACTGTCATTAGGATATGTCCCCAAAACCTTCAAACTGGCTGCTATTAAGCCTCTAATTAAAAAACCACAACTTGACCCCAACGAATTGACTAATTACAGACCTATCTCGAATCTCCCATTTCTATCAAAGATATTAGAAAAGGTTGTATCCTCACAATTATCTTCCTTCCTACAGAAATATGATATCTGTGAGGATTTTCAGTCAGGTTTTAGACCATACCATAGTACTGAGACTGCTCTTATTAGAGTTACAAATGATCTACTCTTGTCATCTGATCGTGGTTGTATCTCTCTGTTAGTGCTACTGGATCTTAGTGCTGCGTTTGATACTGTTGACCACAACATTCTCTTGAATAGACTTGAGAATTATGTTGGCATTAGTGGTAGTGCATTGGCATGGTTCAAATCGTACCTATCTGACCGCCATCAATTCGTGGTAGTAAATGAAAAGGTATCATATCGATCACAAGTGCAGTATGGAGTACCGCAAGGCTCAGTACTAGGGCCATTACTCTTTACGCTTTACATGTTACCCCTGGGTGATATCATCAGGAAATATGGTGTTAGCTTTCACTGCTACGCTGATGATACCCAGCTCTATATTTCTTCGCGGCCCGGCGAAACGTACCAATTTGAAAAACTAATGGATTGTGTAGTTGAGTTAAAAAATTGGATGACAAGTAATTTCTTACTGCTAAATTCTGAAAAAACAGAGGTGTTAATTATTGGGCCTAAAACCTCAGCGTGTAATAACCTACAACACTGTCTAATACTGGATGGCTGCTCTGTCAATTCTTCGTCATCAGTTAGGAACCTAGGTGTGCTATTTGATGGTAATCTTTCCTTTGAAAACCACATCTCTAGTATTTGCAAAACTGCATTTTTCCATCTCAAAAATATATCTAAACTACGACCTATGCTATCAATGTCAAATGCTGAAACATTAATTCATGCATTTATGACCTCACGGTTAGATTATTGTAATGCTTTATTGGGTGGTTGTTCTGCTCGCTTAATAAACAAACTCCAGCTGGTCCAAAATGCAGCAGCTAGAGTTCTTACTAGAACCAAAAAGTATGATCATATTAGCCCGGTTCTGTCTACACTGCACTGGCTCCCTATTAAACATCGTATAGATTTTAAAATCTTGCTAATTACTTACAAAGCCCTTAATGGTTTAGCTCCTCAGTACCTGAGCGAGCTCCTATCACATTATAGTCCCTCACGTCCGCTGCGTTCTCAAAACTCTGGCAATTTGATAATACCTAGAATATCAAAATCAACCGCGGGCGGGAGATCATTTTCTTATCTAGCGCCCAAACTCTGGAACAATCTACCCTACAATGTTCGGGACGCAGACACACTCTGTCAGTTTAAATCTAGATTAAAGACCCATCTCTTTAACCTTGCTTACACATAACACATCAACATATTCTTATAATTCAAATCCGTTAAAGGATTGTTAGGCTGCATTAATTAGGTCAACCGGAACCGGGAACACTTCCCATAACACCCGATGTACTCAGTGCATCGTCAGAAGAATGGCATCTACGCTAATATTAGTCTGTTTCTCTCTTATCCCGAGGTCACATTAACCACCAGATCCAGTCCGTATCCAGATCAGATGGTCACTGCAGTCCCCCGGATCCAGTCCGAACCCAGCCCAGATGGTGGATCAGCACCTAGTGACGACCTCTACAGCCCTGAATGTCATCGGAGTCCACATCAACTAGATGAGCCCCAGAGACGGATCCACAGTGAAGACCTCGTCACCTAGACGGCTGTCGGCACAAGACCACGGGACCTTTGGCCAGAGGAGAACTGGCCCCCCGACTGAGCCTGGTTTCTCCCAAGGTTTTTTTCTCCATTTGTCACCGATGGAGTTTTGGTTCCTTGCCGCTGTCGCCTCTGGCTTGCTTAGTTGGGGACACTTTCTCTCAACACAATATTGCATTTTATTTTATTGTTTTTGATTAACTACCTTTACCTAAAATGTGAGTGTTTACTGTTGCCTTTGGCATTGTTGATGTACTGTTTCCTATCTAATACTGTACAGCCGCCTTGTCACAATTCTGTATTGTTAAAGGCGGTATATAAATAAAGGTGACTTGACTTGACTTGACTTGACTTGACTGAACTACATCGACGACTGGCTGATCCTAGCAGCGTCCGAGAGTTTAGCGGCTCGACATCGAGATGTCGTTCTCGCACACATGAAAACGTTGGGGTTAAGACTAAACGCTAATAAAAGTGTCCTTTCTCCATTTCAGAGAACCACTTATCTAGGCGTGGTGTGGGATTTGACCACGATGCAGGCACATCTGTCCCCGGCTCATATCGAGTCGATCCTCACTGCAGTCAAGAGAGTCAAAGAAGGCCGGTCACTCACTGTCAAGCAGTTTCAACAACTGCTGGGTCTGATGGCAGCTGCGTCCAACATGATACCTTTTGGCCTGCTGTACATGAGACCCCTATAGTGGTGGCTCAAAACCAAGGGGTTCTCCCCGAGGGGAAACCCGCTCCGCATGATCAAGGTCACGCGGCGAGGGCTACGTGCCTTAGACATGTGGAGGAAGCCGTGGTTCCCAAATCAGGGCCCGGTATTGGGAGCTCATTGCCGCCGCGTCACGTTAGCGACAGATGCAACCCTCACCGGATGGGGGGCGGTCATGAGTGGCCGTTCCGCCAGAGGTCTGTGGAGTGGTCGCCATCTCAGTTGGCACATCAATTGCCTCGAGATGCTGGCCGTATTTCGAGCCTTGAAGTACTTCCTCCCAGACCTGAGAGTTCACCATGTGCTGGTGCGCACCGACAGCTCAGCGGTGGTCTATTACATCAACCACCAGGGAGGTCTGCGGTCGCGCCCCTTATACAAGCTGGCGCACCAGATCCTTGTGTGGTCCCAAGACAAACTCCTCTCACTGCGAGCAGTTCATATTCCTGGGCATCTGAATGTGGGAGCAGACGTCCTGTCGAGGCAGGGGCCAAGGCCCGGGGAATGGATGCTTCACCCAGAGGTGGTGAAGCAGATATGGGAGATCTTTGGTCCAGCCCAAGTGGATCTCTTTGCTACGAGGGAGAATGCGCAATGTCCCCTCTGGTTCTCTCTAGTTCATCCAGCTCCCCTGGGGCTGGATGCCATGGTACAGACATGGCCGAGGCGACGTCTGTACGCCTTTCCCCCGATCGCTCTGCTCCCAGGAGTTCTGGAGAGAGTTTGCCGGGACGGGGTCAGTGTACTATTAGTAGGCCCGTACTGGCCGGGCCGAGTATGGTTCTCGGACCTGATATCTCTTCTTGATGGCTCTCCATGGGAGATTCCCGTCAGGAGGGATCTCCTCTCACAGGCGGAGGGCACCATCCTTCACCCCCGCCCGGAGCTGTGGAAGCTGTGGGTGTGGCCTCTGAGGGGGCACAGCTCATAGCTTCCAGTCTCTCAACTCGGTTGTTGAGACCATCCTCCAGTCCAGAGCTCCTTCTACGAGGAAACTGTACGCCCTGAAGTGGAAGCTTTTCACTTCATGGTGTGGAGAACGCCAGCAAGACCCAGCTAACTGCCCAGTTGGTACAGTACTGGAGATCTTGCAGGTCCGCTTCTCCACAGGGTTATCCCACTCCACCCTGAAGGTCTACGTGGCGGCAATCTCGGCCTACCACGCCCCTCTCGGTGACATGCCAGTGGGTAAGGACCCCCTGGTAGTACGTTTCCTCCGCGGTGTGCTGAGGCTGAGGCCTCCGACACGACCCCATGTCCCTACGTGGGACCTGGCTGTGGTGCTTGAGGCTCTCTGTAGGCCGCCATTCGAGCCTATATATCAACATAAACATATACTATTTAAATACTAATAATTTCAGAATCAGAATTAGCTTCATTCACCAAGTGTGCGCAAACACAGGATGAATTTGTTGTGGTTTTTTAAGGTGCTTAAAAAATAAATAATAATGTATGAATCTGGAACATATGATTTATGTACAGATTTGTGCATTTTTTTCTCTATATACAGCTATATAAATAAGAGATGTGCATGAGTATGTACATAATAATACTACAGAAAGAGACAATAATTAGAAATGGAGAAATATACACAAATGAATTGTAGAACCCAGGTAATGATTCATGTTTATCTGTTTAAGGTGGAGATGGCATTTGGGAAAAAGCTGTTTTTATGTCTAGATGTTTTAGTGCTCAGGGATCTGTAGCATCTGCCTGAGGGGAGAAGTGCAAACAAAGTGCAAAAAAAGTTGGGTTATTTATGCTTTTATCAGTGTTTTATGATATTGATCTGAATCAATATAACATTGCGACTACAGTAAAAACACTTTTATTGTTTTAAAAACACAGATTTGTCAGCATTATCGGACTTGAGGATGTTAGAATAAACCCAAAACACACGTGATCGCTGTCATGTGGTGAATCTGGCCAATCGTGAAACAGCTATGTGGTCATCAGCGCTCCTGCAGCCGCTCTGAAGAAACTGCGGCGGTTGAGTCAGTCGGCTGCTCTCGAACCGCTATCGCGGTACTTTGATGGCACACGTGACAGTCACGAGGCGTCGGCGCTGCCTCAAGTCGGACAAAACTTTCTAACCGGCATGCACTGCTTCAAGTCAGAATTTGATCGAGCTGCGCAGCGCTGCGTTAAGTCGAACACACCTATAATTTCAGCTCTGTTGGTTTTATATGAAAATAAATATGACGAACGAGACACTTAAAGTGCTTGCTATTTAATTCCATAGGAAAAGCGTTTTTGTCATCCATTTTTACTTTAATACAAACGTGTATTTTTGATTTTTATAGAAATATGACAGCAATATCTCACGCAGAGATCGCACTGGCATCGTGTTTGGGAATATTCATGCATAATTTAAACACATAACCACATGATATTAGATTAAAAAATAAAACATTTTAGAAAAGAACGGCAACATCACGGTTGTCTGAACCAATGAGCTTTAAGCTGTGTCCTCAGCTAGGCGTTTACCATCGTGCTTTTGGTCAGTGCAGTCGGTGGAGAGCTACTGCACCCGACTGCTCAATCCGACACAGCCGCCTCGCCGTCGCGAGAGTTTTTTGGTACACGTCAGCATGACATCAGAGCACGGCGGACTTAACTCAGATACATTTCTAACCGGCTGGATCTCTTCAACCCATTGCAGGGCAAGACATATGGCAGGTATATACAGATACATAATCAGAGATTCTTCTAGCAATTTTGATATTAAATGTAGGTATATATACACTGCAGCTGCTGTTCTTCCCGTCCCCTCTGTCTTTAGATCCATCTGTGTATATCTGCAGTACTGAATAATATGCAACACTGACACATTGTTGCACAACTGAAACTATTGGGATGTTAATGTGGATGCTTTTAATTTCTTTATAAATGTTTAAATCAACAAATGGCATTGGGAACAACCAGGGAGGTATTGCAGGGATCGTCACTGTTGGTGCAATATCAGTCTCATCAGGACCTATTCTCTGTGCTTCCTTCCCTACAATCCAACCAAAACTTGCAAACTCTTTATATTCATACGCCCAGCATTCTCTTAAAATATTCTTGACCGGGTGACTTTCCAAATGCTTCACAAGAGCCTTTTTGGCATGGCCCTCTTTATATGGCTGCCAAACAGGAAGTTACCATAGAGGAAGCAGAGGGAGTGGTAACAGACAGTACTAGGCAAGAGCTCCCTCTGCTGGCGTGGCGTTACAGTGATCTTATTTTTTTAATGAAATTCTTACTGTTGGTTAACAGGTTATTTGTGGTAGTCCTCGCATTTTATGCTAATCGCTTTTTTATTCATTTATTTTAAAGAAAAAAATCAGGGGAGGTGGGATGAAATTCTTTGGGGTTGGGTTGGGGGAGTCCGGTAGTTAATTTTACACAATAGCTACAAAATTTGTCTCATTTTTAAAAAGGTTTTTATTTAATGAAAAATTTGCGTTATTAAACAAAGTATGATTTTTAAGCTTGTTTCCTTCTGGGCCTGAAAGGGAGGAATTTTGGTCAAAATTGACAATTAAACAATAGGTGGGTCTTCTTTTACAATGTGGTAAATTGTGTGTAGTAGTGAGCCTTAAACGTATATCCTTTCCCTGTCAATGTTATGTTATTTATTAGTGTATTTTTTTATTTGAATTATTTGAATATGTTTTTCTCCTCACATTTTCTGTTTTCTTAACTAACTAAATTTGGAAGTTGATGATTTAATTCATATAATGAAACAAGCTAAAAGTGGTTAAAGCAGGGATGTCGAAACTCAGTCCTGGAGGGCCGGTTTAGAGTTTAGCTCTAACTCCAATTAGATACACCTGAACCAGTTAATCAAGCTCTTACTGGACATACTAGAAACGTCCCAGGGTGTGTGTTTAGTTACGTTGGAGCTCATCTCAGCAGCACACCGGCCCTCTGGGAACAAGTTTGGGCACCACTGGGTTAAAGGGAACTTTAACAGAATATCTGCTATATGAGTTTCAGCTGCGACATCTATTGACAACACCTGACAGGCTTTTTGTACTGCTAATTGGCATTGTGTTAGGGTTAACACAATAATATATTCATAATCAAACATAATATCACTTGAAAATACAGTTTTACACATAATGTCAAATTAATGTTTATTTATAACGAAGCGAAAATCGTGAGTTGGCTGACACAGCATTAGATATACTCTTGACAGTTATGGGAGTCATAGTGAACTGACAGCCTGTTCACTAACTTTCAACATTTTTTACAGTAAACAGTACTTTTTAGAGAACTATAGTAGTCAACATTTGAGGTGGATCAAAGTTGTCCTAAAACCAAAACAATGCCCATTCTTGTCTTAGGACAACTTTAACTTTTTTGATCCACTTCAAATGTTGACGACTATATAACAAAAAATAATAGTCAGAAGAGGTGTTTTTTTCATGTTTTCAAATATGTTTAAAATAAATTGTCATATCACTCATGTTTTCATTGTGTCATTTTTACTTGAGGAAAAGGAGCATGTGATGTTATGGGATAGGCATGGGATGATTCATGGCGTAGTAGGTGGGGATGCTAAGAAAAAAATAACAGGGTGTAAGGGCCAAACCCTTCATCTTTGTAAAGTTGACATATTTAGGTGACATGCATAAGTACATGTAGGCTTAACTAGGACACTGTAAACATTTTTTTTTTTCATGGCATTTTAAGGTAATGTAATTGTTTGGAAAAACGAATTATTCAAAGCTCTGATTTTGTAAAATAATACTGGTTTCAAACTATATTGTAGATGTTGTACTGAACACACAAAAAAATGTTTTCAATTCTGTTTAAGAGGAGTAAGTGTAAGTATATTATTAATTTAGAAATCCAGACTCAGACCAGTACTGGCTAAGTGTAGTATTTTTGCTGGCGTGATTGTGGCCCAATTCTGGCGGTTTTGGCAGCTGGACTCGGTCAGCGTATTTGGGCTGATTCTGGGGTGTCATTCGTCCCGCATCCATCCTGAGTCTGGCAACCGCAACCGGGCCGAGTTATTTCTTCTGGCCTGCCAGATCTAGACCATTATCGAACCGAACCATTTTGGCTACGAGTGTGAGCTAGTGCTTTCAGTTGGCCAGGTGGGGCTAATAGCCTCATATCTGTAGCACCGAGCTCAAAATCTCATTGCATTTTCACTGCCAGAAGCTCCACAGCACTTCACTAAATCCCACACTTTACACGCCTCCTCATAACAACGTCACCCAACCCCATCATTTCACCAACCAACAGAAGTTATCAGAAAACTAATCAGAAATAAATCACTGGAACTAGTGCGATCACAAAATGAGCATGATAAAAGCGTCCGTTTGTTTGCATTTTTGTTGTTTACTTTAGAATTTAAACCCAAAAGCATCAATGTTTAACCAGTTTACAATAATAAGTGATACGTAAAGCATCTGATAAACAAACTGGTAAAACATCATTATTTGTCAGGACTGAAAATTAGTCACAGAAATAGCAGGCTATTTACTGTACCAATAATCAACATATTCAGACGCATCTGTTTCTGTTTATTTGTAGTCACATACATCACATTTAGAAATCCAAAAACTGTGATTATGATATACTTAATGACATATGTGGAGCTAAATATAATCATCATACAGGTATAAAGAGACTGACGGATAAAATATGCTACTAAAATAATACACAATTGTGATAGCCTACTGTATATGATTTGTCTGATTTCTTCAAGTGGTCATATTTACAATGTTTACTATGGTAATGGTTAGCGTGCATGGTCATTTGCATCACTTATAAATATTTCTGCATTGTATGGTGATCATCTAATCTCAAACAGAAGTTATTTCAAACACTCGCTGCTGTCGGTAAGTGATTTTTGAGCTAAATTATTTTGAAAAAAAAAAGTAATTAGTTAATTACTTCTCACAAATAGTTATTGAGTTAGTAACTGAGTTACATCATTATAAAAGTAGCTAATTAACAGGGAAAGTATGTATTGTGTTACTTTAAAAAAAAAAAAAAAATGTTCAAATATGTCAAATAACTTGGATGCCCCCAACATTAAATATGTTAAATGAAAGAAATTTAAATTAAATTAATTAAAATTTTCCAGACTATTATTAAATATCTGATATCCTGTATGTATATATAAAGCTTACGGCACAGATTTTTAAATATCTGAAAGTACATTTAGCATCAATCAGTCAAGCATTATAATATGATATTATGAAAATTTAATATTAAACTTCAGTAATTACAAATTGTAGTACTAATAACAATATAAAACGCACTAAGGATTAATGAGCTGCTGGGTTTATAAATATATTACTCACGCAGCAAATCACATTCGCTCAAACTGATTTGCTGAAATCATAACAGGGATGAAAATAGGTGAGCGCCAGCCAATAAGATTGCCGTTTGCGCATTAGTTCCACCTACTACCAGAGAATAGTTCTTAAAAGCTGAAGAATTCCAAAGGAACTCCGTCATTTTGACAGGAAAATACAACAAAGAATATCGTTTACATGGTGCACGTCAATTCTGCATGGTATAAGACTCTCGTTCTGTATCTTTGTTTTTGTGTGTATGAGACACTAGAGTTCACACTAGAGTTTACGGCTCATCAAATACAGGCACCTGATGAACTGAAAAATAAAATTTTTATAATATTATAATAGATTATTATAACGCTGCATTTTATTGTCAGTTATGGTAACGGTGTTGTAACGCGGCGGGGCCAAAAAACTCTGGCCATTTTCCCCAAGGAAGCCCTGACGAGGCATGATCAAGGCCTGGAAGTGACAGTGGAAATGTGGCAGGCCCTGGCACGCACGAGCAAGCCCACTTTTGGACCGACAGCAGAAACGTGGCTATTCATATAAACTCCCACCCCCCGTTGTATCGTGAATCATTTTACATCTCAACAAATTGTATCAATTTTTCAACCGGCTCAGAGTGCATTTTTTATACATCCCTACACTTCAGATTTGGTTTCTGTGGCGCATTTGGTGTGCAAAAGATGCCTTTACTCTGTGTAGTTTATTTACATTGCGATCTTATATTAATCATAATTTTAAAATGTTTCTATAGTGTCATATGTGCATGTAGTAATGCTGGCTTGGTGTGTTTAGAGATGAATTGTTGTGACATTTGCTAATGCAGGAGATTGATAGGGAATGAATGGATTAGGAATGAACAGACAAGTGTGTATGATGCTGTCATGTGGGGTAGTAAAGGAACGTCATACAGAAATGACTTTTACGAGTCATGAGTCCAAGTCAAGTCTTGCGTCAGCTGTTCACGAGTCTAAATCAGGTCGCAAGTCTTTATTTATGTGACTTAAGTTTGACTTAAGAGTCCAAGTCGCAAACTCAAGATTTCATCTCTGAAAGCTGAAATGTGACTCTGGACCACAAACCATTCTTAAGTATCACAGGTATATTTGTAGCAATAGCCAACAATTCATTGTATGAGTCAATTTTTATTTTTATTTTTTTTTTATTTTATGCCAAAAATCATTAGGAAATCAAATAAAGATCATGTTCCATGAAGATATTTTGTTATTTAAAATTCCTACTGTAAATATATAAAAACTTTTTGATTAGTAATATTCATTATTAAGAACTTCATTTGGACAACTTTTCTCAATATTTAGATTTTTTTGCACATTCACATTCAGATATCTCAGCCAATTATTGTCCTATCATAACAAAGCTTATTTATTCAGCTTTCAGATGATGTATAAAGCTCAATTTCGAAAAACTGACCCTTATGACTGGATTTGTGGTCCAGGGTCACAAATGTTTTAATCTGAGAGGTTTTAATCTGTTGGTGGCACTAGTGGTTTTTGAGGAAAAAAACTCAGAGAAATGATTCCTATGAGAAAGCCATTTTAAAAGAGGTGTGTCTTTCAAAAGAAGATGATCAGATGAGAGTCTCACTAATGATTATATAATAAGACACTGATGAAATGTTTCTCTGTGAGTCTCCTGTCACAGCAGGATGTGTCTCAAGTCCACTATGATGGTGTTCTTCTAGATCTCTGTTACCTGCAGGAACTGGATGTGATCCTGTGTGTGTGAAAGCTGCTCCAGCTCAGCGTCTCTCCTCCTCAGATCATTGATCTCCTGCTCCAGTCGCTCCAGTCGTCCTTCAGCTCGACTCACCGCTCGCTTTTCCTGATCTCTGATCAGCCGTATCAGCTCAGAGCGGCTTCTCTCAATGGAGCGGATGAGCTCAGTAAAGATCCTCTCACTGTCCTCCACTGCTGTCTGTGCAGAGCGCTGTTAGGACACACAGTGATTCAGGCTTCAGTGGGACTGAAAGAGACAAGAGAGTCTGAACTGAGACTGAGACAAACTTCTCTTCTTCTCCAGACTCACCTTATGAGACTCCACAGCCTCTCTCAGCTGCTGAAGATCTTTCTCTCTCTGCTGGATTCTCTGTCGGAACGTCTTCTGCATCTCCTGGAAGACAAACGGACGACAGTGAATGTCACAGAAAACTACTGGCACTAAGGGTGTGTTCACACTTGTGTGCTTCTTTAATAATAATAATAATAATAATAATAAGGCTGGGAGTGTTTTGGTTACAAATAGCAGCTGAGGGCATCTTTTGTTGCTATAACAACAGCTGCAACAGTAGTCTAGTGCTGTGTGGTGCAGAAATGTTGAGAAAGAGGAAGTTGGCTCTTGCTTTGGCTTTTGAGGTTAACAGGGAGGAGAATGTCAATTCACAACATTTGTGACATTATGGGGAAGAAAACAGTATGGTGCTTACAACAATTTAGTTTGTGGCATATTTTATACTAAACAAAAGTCAGTTTAAAGACCTGCTACAAATCATTTCACCACTGATTATCATACAAAACAAGTACAATAAGTCTATCTACCGGCTCAATTTTCTCAATTTTTGTTGTAGTTCTTGTTGTTATGGAAATGACAGGTCTTGCTACTCACTTGTCATTGGTCAACCATCAAAAAGGTGCTTATTTTATTTAAAAAAAAAAAAAAAGTAATGTAAAACAGACACTGGCAGCTTCAAAAAAAGATGCTGAATAAGAACTTAATCATCATGTGAACAGATGAATCCTTTTCCTGGAAAAGTGGAGCTGATAACTAATGGCTGTAGGTTCAAACTCCAGAAGTGATGATCAGTTATAACCATCATACATGAATTAACATGAAGATTAAGGCTTGTTTCACACCACAAGCATAAGTGTTGTAAAAGTAAAACTGACAGTGATTCTCTGTTCTATGTACAAAATAAATACCTGTTTCTCTGTCCTCTGTGCTGCAGCTGATACAGTGTCATGGTTTTTATGTTCATCCATCACACACAGCACACATATACATTTCTGATCAGTGCGACAGAAAACCTCAAGGATCTTCTGATGTTTCTGGCAGATCATCTCCTGCAGTCGTCCAGTGGCATCAGTCAAATTGTGTCTCTTTCCTTTAAAGAAACTCTCATGTTGTTCAAGGTGATTCTGACAGTAAGATTCCAGACACACCAGACAGGACTTGATGGCTTTGTATTTTCTTCCAGTACAGACGTCACACTGCACATCTCCAGCTCCAGCGTAACAGTCAGCAGGACGTTTGGTCTTCCTGCTCAGTTTCTTCACCACTTTAGCCAAGATGGTGTTTCTAGCTGAAGCAGGTCTTGGTCTGAAGGTCTGTCTGCACCGAGGGCAGCTGTAGACTCTCATCTGATCCCAGCAGCCTGTAATACAGCTCTTACAGTACCTGTGTCCACAGGGAATGACCACTGGATCCTTCAGGAGATCCAGACACACTGCACACAAGAACCCACCTTGAGAAAATCTTGCTCCTGCCATTTTACTGAATGAACACAGAGACACAAACACACAACAGCTCAACTTCACTTCAGTTGGTCTTTCCCTAAAATCAGGTGATTCCTGTTTCCAGGTTCTGTGTTTGAGTCATGTGTAAATCAGGTGTGTCTGCAGCAGGTTCCACATTCCTGGTCCTGTAGAGTCTTGTACATTCGTTTAACGGGGACTCTCCATAGGCATAACCGTATTTCCACTGGACAAACTGTATTTTCTATCCCCTTACCCTAACTCTACCCTAAACCTACCCCTTACATAAAACTTTCTGCATTTTTAGATTATCAAAGTTTAGTATGTTTTTTTTTTTTTTTCTTTCTTTTTACGCCATTTGGTTAACTAGGACATAGGGAGACTAAGCCTCATAAACCCTGTTCATGTTGTTATACCGATGTCATTATACACATTTGTGTCCTCATGAACCATATAAACGTGTACACACATACAGTACTGTGCAAAAGTCTTAGGCCACTAGTATTTTCATCAGCTAAAAATGGTTTAAAGTCAGTTAAAGTTGGTCTTTTGCTGTAGTGTGTCAGTAGGAAATATCAGTTTACATTTTTAAACATTCATTTTGCCATTAACGATAACTAGATAAAAAGTTAGTCAAGACAAACTTTATGTTGGCTTGAGAAAGCCGAAACAGAAAGTTTTAAAAGTTTTAAAAGTTTTAAAAGTTTTAAAAGTTTATAAAGTTTAAAAAGTTTAAAAAGTTTAAAAAGTTTAAGTTTGATGGTTTTCAGTCTGAAATAGTTTGAATTCTAAAGTAGTTTTAAAAGGTTAAAGTTTGGATGTTTTGAAGGCAATACAGTCTGTCAGAGATAGATAGATAGATAGATAGATAGATAGATAGATAGAGCGAATGTTGTTAGCATGTTATTAACATGATTAACATGTGACTAGAATGATGTTATAATGATTAGTAAGGTACTAGCATGTTGTTAGCATGATTAGCAAGTTACTAGCATGATTCGTAAGTTGCTAGCATGTTTCTAGCATTATTGGCAAGTTGCTAGCATGTTTCTAGCAAGATTAGCAAGTTGCTAGCATGTTTCTAGCATGATTGTAGTATGATTAGCATGTTGCTAGCATGTTTCTAGCATGATTAGCAAGTTGCTAGCATGTTTCTACCAAGATTAGCAAGTTGCTAGCATGTTTCTAGCATGATTGTAGTATGATTAGCATGTTGTTAGCATGTTATTAGCATGATTAGCAAGTTACTAGCATGTTACTAGCATGATAAGCAAGTTACTAGCATGTTGGTAGCATGTTTCTAGCATGACTAGCAAGTTACTAGCATGTTGTTAGCATGCTAATAGGATTATTAGCAAGTTACTAGCATGGTGCTAACATAATTAGCAAGTTACTAGCATGTTGCTTGCATGTTTCTAGCATGACTAGCAAGTTACTAGCATGATTAGCAAGTTACTAGCATGTTTTGACAAGACTAGCAAGTTAGTAGCATGTTGCTAGCATGATTAGCAAGTTACTAGCATGTTTCTAGCATGACTAGCAAGTTACTAGCATGTTGTTAGCATGATTAGCATGTTGTTAGCATGATTAGCAAGTTACTAGCATGTTGTTAGCATGATTAGCAAGTTACTAGCATGTTGCTTTACTAGTATGTTACTAGCATAATTAACAAGTTACTAGCATGTTACTAGCATGATTAGCAAGTTACTAGCATGTTGCTAGCATGTTTCTAGCATGACTAGCAAGTTACTAGCATGTTGTTAGCATGATTAACAAGTTACTAGCATGTTACTAGCATGATTAGCAAGTTACTAGCATGTTGGTAGCATGTTTCTAGCATGTCTAGCAAGTTACTAGCATGTTGTTAGCATACTTATAGGATTATTAGCAAGTTACTAGCAAGTTACTAGCATGGTGCTAACATAATTAACAAGTTGCTAGCATGTTTCTAGCATGATTAGCAAGTTGCTAGCATGTTTCTAGCAAGATTAGCAAGTTGCTAGCATGTTTCTAGCATGATTGTAGTATGATTAGCATGTCGTTAGCATGTTATTAGCATGATTAGCAAGTTACTAGCATGATTATCAAGTTACTAGCATGTTGGTAGCATGTTTCTAGCATGACTAGCAAGTTACTAGCATGGTGCTAACATAATTAGCAAGCTACTAGCATGTTGATAGCATGATTATCAAGTTACTAACATGATTAGCAAGTTACTAGCATGTTTCTAGCAAGATTAGCAAGTTACTAGCATGTTGTTAGCATGATTAACAAGTTACTAGCATGTTTTTAGCATTATTAGCAAGTTACTAGCATGTTGCTTGCACGATTAGCAAGTTACCAGTATGTTACTAGCATGATTAACAAGTTACTAGCATATTACTAGCATGATTAGCAAGTTACTAGCATGTTGCTTGCATTTTTCTAGCATGACTAGCAAGTTACTAGCATGATTAGCAAGTTACTAGCATGTTTCTAACAAGATTAGCATGTTGTTAGCATGTTACTAGCATGATTAGCAAGTTACTAGCATGTTTCTAGCATGACTAGCAAGTTACTAGCATGTTGTTAGCATGATTAGCAAGTTACTAGCATGTTGTTAGCATGATTACCAAGTTACTAGCATGTTGCTTGCATGATTAGCAAGTTACTAGTATGTTACTAGCATAATTAACAAGTTACTAGCATGTTACTAGCATGATTAGCAAGTTACTAGCATGTTACTAGCATGATTAGCAAGTTACTAGCATGTTACTAGCATGATTAGCAAGTTACTAACATGTTGTTAGCATGATTAGCAAGTTACTAGCATGATTCTGGTTGCTAGACATAGATAGATAGATAGATAGATAGATAGATAGATAGATAGATAGATAGATAGATAGATAGATAGATGAGTTTGAATGAGTTTAAATGGATTAGAAATACAGTAAATAGAAGGAAAGTTTGATTGAGTCTCAAAGGATTCTGGGAGTTTTGACAGTTGGAATTTGAATAGTGTTGGCTCATTTGAACATTCCGTCAGTGTAAGTCTATGGGATTTTTCCCAATTTTAATCGTCATTTTTAGGAAAATCTTAAGTCTGATCAGTTAGAAAAGATATAGCACACTTGGTCGGATCAGTCTGAAGATCTGGGCTGAGTTTGGAGTTTGTAGAGTTAAAGCTCTAGGACGAGTTAGTGTCGACAGATTTAGTCTCAGAAGAAAATAGCATATCAGTAAGTTGGCTTTCTCAAGCCAACTTAATAATCCAGTGAGACTTTTGTATGGAGCACAGGCTGTTGTCAGACTCCTTGCGCAAACAGAGATCTGATCTCTCCATCATTCAGTCCAGTCTGTCTTAAGAAACAGAAAAAACAGAGACAGTTACTAAATCCAGAAGAATTGTGGCAACATCTCCAAGATGCTTTAAGAGTTCTATACCTACAAAGCTACAGTACTGTTAAAATTTTTAGGCAGTTAGACACATAAAATGAGGATGCTGTCAAAAACAATGTCATAAACAGATTTTCTATTAACTAAAATAAATAAGCATTTCATGTGACCATCCTTTGCGTTTAAAATAGCTTTTGCCCTGTGTGCACTTGTGCATTGTTTTTCAGGTAGCTTTGCAGGTAGGTTACTTGAAACATCTTGGAGATGTTGCCACAGTTCTTCTGGATTTAATCTGTCTCAGTTTGTTGTGTTTCTTCATGTCATTCCAGACAGACTGGATGATGATGAGATCAGATCTCTGTGTGGAGCACTGGCTGTTGTCAGACTCCTTGTGCAAACAAAAATCTCACTGGATTATTACAATTAATGGCAAACAGAATGTTTGGAAATGTAAACTGATATTTCCTACTGACACACTACAGCAAAAGATAGAAATAACTGACTTAAAACCATTTTTTGTTGGTGAAAATACTAGTGGCCTAAGACTTTTGCACAGTACTGTACATATTCACATAGATACACTGACGGTGTAATGCAGTGCACAGTGAGGATGATTAGAAAGAAGGATCGTCACACACACACACACACACACAAAAAAAAAAAAAAATGGAACTTCGCCTTACAGCATGGAACACTAAGACTGGTTAACACACTGACCAGAAAGAAGTTACCGTCAAGGAACTGTCAGCGACCAAGATCTTGATCTTCACCCTGTCCGATCTGTGACTCATCTTCAAGACCAACAATCAAAGAGAGCTCGATGCTGTTCCTCTCTAGTGGAGAGAAGCTGGAAGCTGGGGTCAGCTTCATGATGAACAGCCAGTCAACCAAGAGCATTTTGGCTTTCCAACTAATATCAAACTGTCTGGCCATGTTGACCATCGACGGCATTGACAAATAAATGAATGAGCGCATTTATATAGCACTTTCATTGTGTACTGCCATACACCCAAAGCGCTTTTACAATCATATGGGGGGAATCTCTCCTCAACCACCACCAGTGTGCAGCATCCACTTGGATGAGGCGACAGCAGCCACAGGACAACAGTGCCAGTGTGCTCAACACACACCAGCTACAGGTGGAGAGCAGAGAGTGATAGAGCCAATTCAATGAAAGGGGAGTATTAGGAGGCCATGATTGACAAGGATACACCCCTACTCTTTACAAGAAGTGCCACGGGACTTTTATCAACCACAGAGAGTCTGGACCTCAGTTTAAGTCTCATCTAAAGGACGGTGCTTTTTACAGTAGAGTGTCCCCATCACTACACTGGGGCATTAGCACCCACATAGACCACAGGGTGAGCACCCCCTTCTGGCCTTACTAAAGGGCCCGATATACTTCAAACGAAGTTCATTTTCATTTTTCTTTTGGGGGCAAAAAGAAGTTTGAAAAGGCTGAGCGCCACTATACTATTTTTGAACATTCCAACACCCCGCGCTGCTGGAGGCGGGCTCTAGATAATGTGAATATGTGTTGCGCCGCTCGCACGTATTCCCAAACACAACAACGATGCAATGATGAAGTGTATCTAGGTGTAAGATGGGCACTAAGCCATTTTTATTTTATGTGGTGTCGTTTTATTTAAAAGTTAAAATAAAGTTAAATTTAATTTTGATAAGAACAAATGTTTATTATTCTATGTTGTTTTGGCATTTCATTTATTGCATACATTTTAAATCCGCTTATAGAAAAAACAACAGCAGCAGCAGTATGTTGTGACAACATTTATTTGAAACATATATTTGGATTCGCTGCCTTATCTCCACTATTTCCTTTCATTTCATGGCTTTGGAAAACTTGTCTCGGATGTTTCTCTATGTCGCTTTTTGCATAACTCAAATTCGTCAACACCAAGCTTCGTTGCAATTTCTTTTTGGGATTTAACTGCCTTCTCCACGAGCGATCGTACAGGTGCGGATACGTTTCTGTCAGCTCAGCTATTAGACACTTCAGTATTTTCATGTTGCTCCTGCTAGTAACTTTACTAACTTGGTGGTGATGTTGTTCTCCTGTCTGACCTCCGCAGAATAAGAAATAAAACCGGAAAAAAAAATCTCCTGTCAAAGAAGGTGGAGTTTTAGAACACACCCACCGAATGCGTACTTTGGCCATGGACCAATGGTAGCCCAAAGGTGTTTAGGAGCCAAACAAACTCCCCCAAAAAGTTCACTCTGGTGAGTTGTTTTGAACTGCCGAAATGAACTCAAAACAAACTTCGTTTTGGCCTGATTTTGTTCGAAATGACATCATAGCAATTCATTTTTCAATTTCATTTGAAGTATATTGGGGTCTTAACACCTCTTCCAACAGCAACCTAGTTTTCCCAGGAGGTCTCCCATCCAAGAACTGAGCAGGCTCAGCCCTGCTTAGCTTCAGTGGGCAACCAGTCTTGGGCTGCAGGGTGATATGGCTGTGGCTATGAAGATGCACATACTCTCTGTGTACACCCCAACTGAAACCAGGCAGGATGAGGCCTAGGATGAATTCTACAAGCAACTGAAATGCACATTAGATTCGATCACTCAGAATCAGTTGATCATCTTGGCAGATGATTTCAATGCCTACTGCTGTTCGCATCTGCCAACAACCTTGTGGTGGGCAATACTCTATTCCGACATTCCAAAAGCACCAAAAGTTAGCCATCAGGAAGAAAGCGACGTCACCACTGAAGCCAGACTGGATGCGGCTCAACAACCCTGTGATCAGGGAGCAATTCTGACTGGCACTTACCAACAAGTTTGTGGTTCTTGTGAACCTAGATGACATTGATGAAGAAAAAATGCAAATCTACATGGCCATTGTGGAATGTGCCACAACACTTTGCCCGCCCCGTCTGATGCCAAACTCAACCATGGACCTCGGATGAGTGCCTGGAATTGATTCAAGAGCAGGAACATCATATCTGAGTTATGGCCATTATTCATAGGACAAAGTATGGGATGGAAAAATTAGTCTATACATAAAATAATAAAATGCACCTCATGTAGAACTCTATCTCCTTAAATGTCACAAAACATCCTTGTCAGTCACTTTCTCATAAACACAAGATGTGGGTTTTTGTGATTGTCTTTCAGTGGTAACAGGCTAAACTGAATGGAGATCAGTTACATTCATCACATTTAATACTGATTGAGGAATATGAATGATTACTTGATAAAGCAGTAATCAGGGAACAGGACAAAGCACAGGATATCATCAAGCCCCAGATCAGGGGATCATGCTGTCAACTACAACTCAACGCATAATCAATTTGTTGAGGAACAAACAAATTAAAGTGTTAGTAGATATGAAGCAGACAGTCTACTATTACTCAAAAGGGAATTAGTTGACATATTACTAAAGTAGTGTTTGGTTTATTTAAACACTTTAATAACTTTTTTAAATGAATGCACCTAATTACTGTAAACAAACCTCTAAAACAAAAGAATAGACAAATAATAAAGTAGATGCAATAGTGTTTAAAATTGTACCGGAGCATCAATTATGGCGCTTTTCTACTGCATGGTGTGACTCGGCTCGGCACAACTCTTTGTTCGATTTGCTTTTCCACTGCAGTTTAGCACTGTTGCAAAGTAGATTGGATTATAGACTGATCGATTTCCACCACGTCGTTTACTGACCATGATACAGCCATTTCTTTTTTCAACTTTTTTGTTGCTGAATATTTAAATCTAGTGGATTTGGTGTTTCATGTTGCCAATCCAATGATGACAATTCTCTCTGACAAATCAGTGATCTGCAGTGTTTAGACATCACATTTAATATCGGTACGGCTTACTTGGAACCTCAACCGAGGTGGTACTAAAAAAGTACCAGGCAGTAGGTACTGTACACAGTGGAACGCCCCCCAAAAGTGAGTCGAACTGATCAGTATCATGCAGTGGAAAAGCACCATTAGACTATTGAGAAGTGCACATGCAGAGCCAAATTGTGTGCTTCTTGATCAATGGGCATTTTCAAATGACAATGAGCGTTTTTAGCTGCTTTATACCTGAAGGCCCACTCCTAAACAAAGCCCCCAGTGGGTCAGAACAATTCAGGTAAAGCAGCTGAAAATGGCCACTGATTTAGTAACACCCACTAGGATTTGCAGTAATATACTTTCATGAACTGTAGTCATCAACAACAAATTACTGTTAGTTCAATATCTTTGTCTCGACCCATGTGTGCTGTCAGCTTTTATCAAAATGTAAACACTGATCCAACATTCAACATCTAAACCAAGATGATGGTTTGGACGAAAAATTAATCTTCTATCAGTGTCACTCTGCCACCTGGCCAGTTATGAGTTTGGGGTGTACAACATGTGCTTTACTGTACCTGAGATATGATCTCTCATCTGAAGTACTGCTACTGTGTACTGTAATTATACTGTACAGTATGTGTAACCCTGTAGATGAGCCTGTAGAACTAAATGCTTTAGTTAATAATATGGTGTACTTGTGATTTCTGAATAAAAACCTGAGCAAAATGAGGGCATTTTTGTGTAGAGTTTCACAGAAAACATTGACCGAATTGTAACGTGTGTAAAAAAAAACAGGTGAAATGTGAGAAATGTGTCTTTGTCTGAGAAATTAATGCATGGTTTAGGAAACTGGGCCAAATGAATCAGTTATATTGTACTAGCAATCAAGAAAAACTGAAACACACATTATTAAAAATCTTAAAAACCTAAAAATAAAAATGAATTAGGTTAAAGGTTAAAATCTAAATGTATGACAGTAAAATCAGTGGCTCAGGATGCTGGAAGACAGAACAACGCAAAACGACAATAATAAACCGATTGTTGTGATTAGATTATAAACAAAATGACAAAAAACACATGGTCACTCAAAAGTTCAGCTGCAGCACTAATGTCATGAAGAGAAGAGAACAGACTCCGTAACATCTCACTAGCTATGTTTCCAATGTAAGTAATTTATTATATATAAAAATTACTATATTCAGTGGCTTCTCCTACTTTTCTTAGTGTCAGTTTATCAGGAAGTGACGATTTTGTTCTCTTTGACTTGTTGGGTAGTGTTAGATCAAGTCCCCACGCCAGACAATTAGGATCCAGCCCTGGACACCAGATCCCGTCAGAAAATATCAGTCTTCCCGGTAACAGAACAACTAGTCAGCAAGCTGTAGTTACCCCAACCCCACTAACAGAAGATGCAGGACTCTAATCCACAATAACAGCAGGTTTCTGTCAGTTAGGAAGTTGACCGATGGAAGCCAGAAAAGAGCAGAAGCAGGAGACGAAGTAATGATGATAAAAGGAGTTTATTGAATAGTCTTAGCTGCGTATGTCTCAATGCTAAGACTTCGTCTGAAGAACACAAATTCAACAAGTATTGTTATACCAAACTGATTCACAACAACATCCCATAAACCTTGAGTTTCCATAAACATTCCCTTGTATCTCTTATTCATGAAGACAAACAGCCCTTGAAGCTACACAGTCATAAGACTAAACAACAATGGAAAAAATATATAAAAAACAACTATAATATAATATGAATTACTAATCAATTAATGAATCAATAAAATGAATATATAAATGATTATAATGATTAAATGGAATAATAAAATGATGAAATGATTAATGATTCTAAATGAATAAAGAATAAATGAAGAATATATAAAAAGAAAGCAAAACTCAACACAAATGTATGGTTGCTCTGAGGCAAAACACACACAGTTTGCATCTGAGGATCGTCAGATCCTTCAATAGAAACAGTGCTTATTCGCAAATGTTTTATGCAATATTCCAATTTTTGTGCACAAGTTAAATTCGCAACTTTGGATGGAAACCCGGCTACTGTTACTGATTTCTCATGCAGCTCAAAGCATTATGTGTAGAATCTCTCGGCAATCTATTCTGATTAATTAACACAGTTTCACTGATGAATCAGAAGAAAAATAAAACCCAGCATAGAGCGGCTGAGTGAATGTGGTCTGGACTGTGTGGATGAGGCTCATTGTGTCAGAGACGCTGTAGAAGGACAGAGTTCCTGCACTGTGATCCACAAACACTCCTATTCTACTGCTGATGGACTTTACAGGGAGAACAGTCCGTATGTTATTGTGTCTGAATGAGTATCTGGAGGGAGAGCAGTCCAAACTCCAGGACTGATTATTATATCCAAACAAACACTCTTTATCCTTCCTGCTGATGCTCTTATATGACACTGATATAAAGACGTATTTCCCACTCCACCGCAGCTCCCAGTAACAGCGTCCACACACACTCTCTCTTCACAACACCTGAGACATACAATCAAATCTGTCTGGATGATCAGGATACGACTGATCTGTGTCAGTGTAAATAATCATTCTGTTTCTCTTAGACAGACGGAGGCTTTTATTCACTGTGTTCAGATCCAGAGTGAGCTGATGGGAATCTGATGGAGATAAAACACATCAGAATCAGGAATTATGAATCTGTTTGATGTTTTCATGTAGCTGAACTCTTCATGTTCAGTGTATCATCAGTGTCTCAGTACAGATGAGCAGATATCCTGTGCAAATCATCATTTACATCATCAATTATAAAACTCTTCTTTCACCTTCTACAGGAAGAACATGAACACACTCAGTGAGTTTTTCTGCTTGTTTTCTTACTGACTTACATTGTAGGAAGTCGTTCCTGGTCCTGGGAACAATGTTGGTGAATGTGACTGTGGAAATCAACAGACATGAACAGTGTGATTCTCATGATCCTGCATCCATTCCTAACACATTTCTAACATGATGTTCTCCATGATATGAGATGATGATGGACTCGTTTCTGAGAGCAGATGAATCTCCAGGACTTTACCTCTGTCTGAGATCTTCTTGAGCTCCTCTTTGCAGAAATCCTCCAGTTTGTCTCTCAGCTGATGAACAGATTCTCTCAGACCATCAAAAGAGACGAGAGAACTGAAGAGATCATCATTTCCGTCTGTAGATTCAGGAGGTGCTGAGAGAGACTGGAAACTCTACAGAAAACAGAAATCAAAACTCATCAGCTCCACACTTCACCCAATAACCTGCACCAACATCAGATTTGACTTGACTGATCTTTAGTAACTCACCTCAATCCAGCACTTTCACAGCATCAGCTTCATTCTTCTCATATTCATTAAATCACATTAGAGCTACAGATTCTAGTATTTGCCACTTACACTCTATGTGAACTTTCTAGGAAATAGTTTGGATGATAAAACATCTGCTAAAAACATAAATGTCCATCTAACAGCTCAAGCACATCAATGGAGTCTCATTATAGGGTTGAGTAGATTTGCTCAGGAAAAGCAGCTCAAAATCTATGATTAAATTGACCATTATTTATAACTTCAGAGCATTTAGAGACACTGAAACTTCACAAGGACCCTTAAGACACACTCAGGTTTGGTTTGGTTTCAATACACTGAAGTACTGCTAATATACAAACTCACTTCATGTTTAGGTTTTATAGTCAAATTCAATGTGTTACAGACAATTAAAATTCAAATTTTATCAGGTTTGAGAATCACCCGATCCCATTTTAATAAACATTAGTCAGAATCAGTGCTATCAAATTCACTGATTTCACTATGATGTAAGAAATCAGAAGTAAAATGAGGTAAAAATTTAAACGTTAGTGAAGTTTGCAGCGCTAGTGGTGTTTGACAGCTAAATATATCTTCCAGAAGAAAGAGCCCAGAGAAATGATTGCCAAGACATTTCCAGAGCTGCAAGCCATTTATAAGCAGCGTCTCTTTCAGAAGAAGATGATCAGGTGAGAGTCTGACTGATGATTATATAATAAGACACTGATGAAATGTTTCTCTGTGAGTCTCCTGTCACAGCAGGATGTGTCTCAAGTCCACTATGATGGTGTTCTTCTAGATCTCTGTTACCTGCAGGAACTGGATGTGATCCTGTGTGTGTGAAAGCTGCTCCAGCTCAGCGTCTCTCCTCCTCAGATCATTGATCTCCTGCTCCAGTCGCTCCAGTCGTCCTTCAGCTCGACTCACCGCTCGCTTTTCCTGATCTCTGATCAGCCGTATCAGCTCAGAGCGGCTTCTCTCAATGGAGCGGATGAGCTCAGTAAAGATCCTCTCACTGTCCTCCACTGCTGTCTGTGCAGAGCGCTGTTAGGACACACAGTGATTCAGGCTTCAGTGGGACTGAAAGAGACAAGAGAGTCTGAACTGAGACTGAGACAAACTTCTCTTCTTCTCCAGACTCACCTTATGAGACTCCACAGCCTCTCTCAGCTGCTGAAGATCTTTCTCTCTCTGCTGGATTCTCTGCTGGAACGTCTTCTGCATCTCCTGGACGACAAACGGATGATAGTGAATGTCACAGAAAACTACTGGCACTAAGGGCGTGTTCACATATGTGTGCTTCTTTAATAATAATAATAATAATAAAGCTGGAAGTGTTTTGGTTACAAATAGCAGATGAGGGCGTCTTTTTATGAAGGTATTTTTGATGCAAAACAACTGAGCGTCTGTGACGGCAGAATTTGTAGTTGTAGAGAACAGCCACACATGTGTAATATTGCATTTGAAGTCACAGACAAAAGTTGCAAACTTGTAGATTTTTTTTTTCTTACACAACAGTTGCACCTTCTTGAATCCTTCATTGCAGGTACACAAATCCTATTCTACGAATCACAAATCAAGAAACTGGTACGCTCGCATGTTTTGCTACTAGTGCTGCAGTGAAAATGGTGCAAAACACATTCGCACACCTGCATTAAAAATGTGAAGTCACGGACGAATTCCGCAACATCCGCAAATCAGTATGCAAATTTTTGTAATTAGATTTGCACACTTGTAGAATGTTTTCTTACACATTTTTTTTTTTTTCTTGGACGCTTTTTCTAGCACAAACACAAGTGCATTACAACAACGGCGCGAATCTGCCGCTATGAGTCTCAAACGCTGTTTTTCTGCTGCAATTGACAAGTTTCGCGCACTCGACTTTTGCACCACATATCTATTTGAAATATGGAGCAAAAGTGATTTGTGCATCTGTAGAGGCAACAGCGGGCCGGGCACTCTTCAGAGATCAGAGAAGTTTGGCCAATCAGAAAAGCTAGTTTGGGCGCCTATCAGCAGGGAGGGATAAAGCAGACAGCGGCAACCAATAAAGGTACATTTCCTTTATTTTTCTAAAATCACCGTTTTACTGTACATTTGTTTATAGTTTAAATATTAAACGAGCTCCAACCCTGGATAAAGCTCCAACCCTGATAAAACTCATCTACCTGTAGCCTTCTAGTAATCTTAATTAAAGTTTAAACTAGCTGGTTGAGGTGTGTTTGATTATGGTTAAAGCTAAACACTGCAGGACAGCAGCCCGCCAGTTCCAAGTTTGCCCGTGTTTTAACTCTCAAAGAGGCTTTATAAAAGATGGATTAATCCGTTAATAATATAAATTACTATGAGAGTGTCATATACAAGATGATTAAATATATGTGTTAATATATGTAAATAATTAACAGATGTACAGTATAACAGTGAGTAATTTCAGAAAAAGAAAGAAAATGTACTTTTATTGGTATTTGCTGCTGTCAGCTCCGGAAGATGCTCACAGCTCACAAACGTTATTATTATTGTTTTATTTTTCCCTGGTTCATTTGGGTGCCAACTGACAGGCACCTAAACTACACTGTTAAGAGACTGCTGTAAGTTTTACTTTATGTATTTACAGTATTTTAATTTAAAGTATTAGGTCAGTATTAGGACTGTTCAGTTTATTTTCATTTTTTATAAAACTATCCAATCATGGTACAATACTGTATACTATATTTTTTTTACAACCCCAACCCCATAAAAATCACAATAACTCATTAGCATTTGTCTTTAAAATTTTATTTTTATTTGTTGAACATTTTCTCTTTTTAAAAATACAAATGACAAATCTTCATCTCTAGTATGCACCAGCTAAATCTGTAGCATAGCAAAACAGGCTTTACAGAAATAAAATACAGTAAAAATGAGTTTGTGTTGTTGTCTTAAATTTCAGTAATTTTGGCAAAGTTGACAAGCTCCCTGATGAAAAACCCCATGAGGGGATTCAGGCTGATGCTTTTTCTTTGCACCCTCTTTCCAGAATCCCATCTGATCTGTGAATCTCAATGGCATTTGGTGCCACCAGAGTAGATTCTTGGATTGAACCTGGAATGAACATAGGCATAATCGTATTTCTATTGTACAAACTGTATTTTCTATCCCCTTACTCTAAGTCTACCCCTAAACCTACCCCTTACATAAAACTTTCTGCATTTTTAGATTATCAAAGAGAAAAAACACAGTTTAGTATGTTTTTTTACGCCATTTGGTTTACAGGGAGTCTAAACCACATAAACCCTGTTCATGTTGTTATACTGATGTCATTATACACATTTGTGTCCTCATGAACCATATAAACCTGTACACACATACATATTCACATAAATACACACACTGACGGTGTAATGCAGCGCACATTGAGGATGATTAGAAAGAAGGATCGTCACAATAAGAAACTGTCAGCAACCAAGATCTTGATCGCCACCCTGTCTGATCTATGACTCATCTTCAACAACCAAAGAGATCTCGATGCTGTCCTATGGAGAGAAGCTGGAAGCTGGGGTCTGCTTCATGACGAACAGCCAGTCAACCAAGAGCATTTTGGCCTTCCAACTAGGGGTGGGCGATATGGCAAAAATATCATATCACAATTTTTTTTATCGCGATTCACGATTTTATCACGATTCTTTGTCATGTTTGTTTTACTATTTTGCAAGTTGTCTGAGCAGTACAGCCAAACTAATTTCCCTATTTTAAAAATAAAGACTTTCAAGGTAACAAAGTATAAAATAAAAAAGAATAGCAGATATTTAGGCCAAAGTGAGCGAAGATAAAAATCTTTGTCATTATTTTATCTTTGTTATTAAAAGATAAACACTAAGAATACAAACAATGCTTTATTTTTCAGGTATAGGTGTATTTAGCAGTAGCATTCAAGAAATTGAATTAACAAATATAAAAGTGAAACACTATATACTTATACACTATATACATCAACTGTACACTGATTCTTATTAAAGCAACTGTATTAAACTTCTTCAGTCAAGAGCAGTGAGTGATTTTTCTTTGTGTTTTGTTTTAATAACAATTAAAAGAATAGTTCACCCAAAAATAACAATTCTGTCATCTGTATGTCAATTCTGTCATAGTGTTTTATTTTAATACCATCATTTACTCACTCTCAGGTTGTTTTAAACCTGAATGAGTTCCTTTTTTCTGTTGAACGTTGTCCATTTCTATTATTAAATTCGATGGGGACCAGCTACTGTTTGGTTATCCACATTCTTCAAAATATTTTATTTTGTGTTTAGCACAAGAAAGAAAGTAATACAGGTTTGGAACAACATGAAAGTGAGTATATAATAACAGAAATATAATTTTTTGTTGAACTATCCCTTTTATTACAAGCGGCAGCATGTTTAGTACTGCCCCTTTAAGAGCTGCACATCTAATATACAGGCAAACATCCGTTTTTCCCTCAATTGTTTACTTTCACTTTAGACATAAGCTTCTGTAAACTGTTTTCATATGTAAACTTTGTGTTTTGACAATATTAGTGTAATTTTTAGCGCAATGTTCAGTATTTAGGCGCTATTTGACAGGATTTTAGCGTGCACACGTTTCAGGTGTACGTGCAGTGTAAATGGGCATGTCGGAACAGCACGCAAATGAAATGTTTAACCGGCAAGGCTTTAAAGCAAATAATGTACTTTTGTGATTGTGAATAAGTGCAGCGTCCCGTGAGTGACTCTACCGCTGAGTTAACACTGATGTGAATGTATGTCGCGTTATACAGTATAATGTGCCAGAACTGCGGCAGAAATATCGTAGCACGATCCTACGATATTTCTCAAAAAGCAGATCGTGGAGACATTTTTATCATCCACGATCAAAAATCGTCATATCGCACACCCCTACTTCCAACCAATATCAAACTGTCTGGCCATGTTGACCATTGACGGCATCAAGATGTACATCAGGGGTGCCCAACCCTGTTCCTGGAGACCGACCTTCCTGCAGAGTTCAGCTCCAACCCTGATCAAACACACCTGTCTGTAATTATCAAGTGCTCCTTCAGATCCTAATTAGTTGGTTCAGGTGTGTTTGATCAGGGTTGGAGCTGAACTCTGCAGGAAGGTCGATCTCCAGGAACAGGGTTGAGCACCCCTGATGTACATACTCTCTGTGTACGCCCCAACTGAAACCATGGACGAATTCTACAAGCAACTGAAATGCACATTAGATTCAATCCCTCACAATAAATCGATCATCCTGGTGGGTGATTTCAACATCTACTGTCGCTCGCATCAGCCAACAACCTTGTGGTGGGCAATTATTCCCACACCCCCGAAGGCACCAAAAGTTGGTCATCTAAAGAAAGATGTTCAAAGTTCAATTTTTAAAGAAAGATGTTCAAAGCAAGTTGTGCAAACAAATGATACTGCAGTGGTTGTTGCTGAATATTTAAATCTAGCGGATTTGGTGTTTCATGTTGCAAATCCAATGACGCTGGTAGTGATGATTCTCTCTGACCAATCAGTGATCTGCAGTTTTTAGACGTCACATTTTAGTATCAGCACGGCTCACTTGGAACCTCAACCGTGGTGGTACTTAAAAAGTACCAGGTAGTAGGTACTGTACACAGTGAAAAACCCCCAAAAGTGAGCCGTACCGATCCATACCATGCAGTGGAACAGCGCCAACAGACTACTGAGAAGTGCACATGCAAAGCCAAACTGTGTGCTTCTTGATCAGTGGACATTTTCAAACTACAATGGCTGTTTTTAGCTGCCTTACATGAAGGCCCAACCTTAAACCAAGCTCTTATGGATTAGAACAAATCGGGTAAAGCAGCTGAAAACGCCCATCATGGTTTACTGTAATTATACTGCACATTATGTGTAACCCTGTAGATGACCCTGTAGGCCAACTTCCATCATGTTCATTCCATGAACGAGAACATTATAAACTAGATGAGTAAAGTTTGAGAACAAACTTTAAGTTGGCTTGAGAAAGCCTAGCCTGAAAGTTTGAAGCAGTTGTAAAAGTATGAAAGCAGCTAGCATGATTTAACACATTGCTTACATGATTTAACATGTTGTTAACATGTTTTAGCATGATTAGCTTGTTGCTTGTATTTTTATAGGCTGATTACAATGTTGTTAACATGATTAGCATGTTGTTAGCATAATTTGCAAGTTACTAGCATGTTTCTAACATGGGCTAAAATGTTACTAGCTTATTGTTAACATGTTTCTAGCATTATTAGCATATTATTAGCATGTTGTTAACATGATTGGCATGTTGCTAGCATGATTAGCATGTTACTAACACGTTGCTAGCATTTTTCTGTCCTGATTAGCATGTTACTAACATGTTGCTAGCATGATTAGCAAGCTACTAGCATGTTGTTAGCATGACTAGCATGTTGTTAGCATGTTTCTAACATGATTAGCATGTTACTAGCCTATTGCTGACACGATTAGCATGTTACTAGCATGTTGTTAACATGTTTCTAACATGATCAGCATGCTGCTAGCATGATTAGCAAGTTACTAGCATGATTACCAAGTTACTAACATGTTGTTAGCATGATTAGCATGTTACTAACACGTTGCTAGCTTTTTTCTGTCATGATTAACATGTTACTAGCATGTTATTAGCATGTTTCTAACATGATTAGCATGCTACTAGCATGATTAACAAGTTACTAGCATTTTGCTAGTATGATTAACATGTTACTAAACACGCTGTTAGCATGTTTCTATCATGTTTAGCAAATTATTAACATGTTGTTAGCATGATTAGCATGTTACTAGCATGTTGTTAACATGATTAGCAAGTTTTCTAGTATGTTTTAGCATGATTAGCATGTTTAAACAGTACAGCCTTAAGCCCTGAAGACATAGAACGACTTGCTCAGAATTTGCCATCAGTGCATAGAAATTTTTCTGAATTCAGGACAGAGTTGTCTAAGAAGATGCGGCTCTATGATATGTTTCTAACTGAAGTCACCCAGCTAATATCCCAAATCTTGTCAGAGTCTGAATTCAGTGATTTTGAAAATGCTGTAAATAATTCTGAGTTTAAACAAGCTAGTAAAGATGAATTGAGAGAGGGAGTTCTGAGAGAATTAAAGAACATTGTTGGACCAAAAGTGGATTGGTCAAAGGTTGAGAGTTGTATCCAGAAGAAAGATGAAACTGTAAGTGAGTACCGTGAAAGGTTTTGCCAGACAGCTGCAGCATACAGTGGAATAGCTGACACTCCAGAGAAGGTATTGGATGATAAAGGACCACTAGTTCGTACATGGTTTGATGGCCTTTTACCAGAATGTAGAAATGCACTGCCTTTCTTAGACCTTACATGGTCCAATAGAACCCTGCAAAGCAACTCGGACAGGTTAGCTATTTGGAAAAGAGACTGTGTTGTCAAGGCAAGAGTAAAGATTGCAGCAGCATCCTTTCAGGTCAACACAAAGAACCAACAGAAACGTAAATGTCCTAAGAGGGAGTTTAATTGTCATTACTGTGGTAAACTTGGACATTGGATGAAAGAGTGTAGGAAAAACAAAAAGTATGTAAGAGAAATGAACAGTGTAAATCAGCTCCTACTCAGTCTGCTTGCAACTCTGAAGCAGAGCCTCCCCACTACACCAAACTCATGGGACAGCTTGCTGAGGTGCTAACTGTTAAGGCTGTGAGTTCTTAATTACCCCAGTAATCTACAACAAAGATGAAAAGATTCTTTGTAAATAGAACAAAAGGAAGTTGACTTCCTCCCACTGGTTAAGCACACTCACAGCCAAAAACAATACTACAGCACACTCCAGTCACTCACCTATCCTCTATGGGTTATGATGTTTGCTATGACTGATGTTTCATTAGAGGATGGAGTGATTGCACAGTTAAGTTCGCACACCAACTACAGGGACAGACTAGGACACACATAGACCAGTGAGGAGCCCAGGGAAGAACCTAAGTCCAACAGGCCTCGGGGGCCAACCCTGTCGTGAAGACTTCCTCATAGGTTTTCCTCTCATCAGTTTGTCCCCACCTCACTGGTCCATAGGTGTCAAATGACTTAAGACTAGGTCAACAAAACAATAAACGATCACTAGAAGTCTAAAACTGTCTATGCATAAATACTGCTGGTCTGCTGTTTCTTTGTTTTCTTGTGTTGCAGGTATGTGTACATGCCATGATGTCTTCAAAAGCAGCATCCTGGAGTAAAGCATCACCTCAGACATCCATGAACAAGCTTCATGAGGACGAAGAGTCATCTGAGTGAATCTACATGGGAAATGGACTACAGAAAACAACAGACTGCACAGTTATTCAGGCACCATGGACTCCAGGACTTCCAGTCTTATACTACATGGTTTTCTGTGTCATCATGTAGCTTGTACGACATGTTACCATCCATGTCATGTGTGACAACAGTTATGGTTCTGAAAAGAACTATTACACCTAATTAAATCTAGGACAAGACACAGAATAAGATAAATGTGCCTGTAACTATTTCAAGTTACATGAATGGAAGATGGGGCTTAATGTTAACAAACATAGGCTATAGAATGAATTTATGGAGGTTTAAATTTGTATTATGTGAGAGTTATTAGAACTCTCAAAGGGGGAACTGAAGGATTACAAATTTAAGAATTTGTTTAAAATATGCTGATCTTATGTTCTGACATAGCATCACATAAAAACTAAGGTGAATTATATTGTATTTAGCATTTAAGGTAAATATGATGTTATCAGACAAATGATTCTCTCAAGCAAAGTTTGTAGCAAGAGGTTCCTGCCAGTTCCTGTTCTCTTATTGTAAGTCAAATGAGCCAGATTACTGAGATGTTCACCTTTTGTTTGTAATGGCTCTTGGTGCCTCTGCCCAGTCTTTGAGTAGTTATGATGATTGGATTAGGACTGGTGTAAAAGGTGCAGGCTGCTATACCTGACTACTTCATTTGCATGCTTTGTTTGGGGTTGTCACCCAGGTGCTTTGTCTCCAGATCTAAGCACTGCCCCCTAAATGTATATAAACTACAATGTATCACTGCCTTAGTTAGACGACTTTTTGATGACTGCAGCGCCACGCAGCAAGTATCTGAATAAAGAGAAGCTTCTGCTTCAAGATATCCAAAACGTCTCCTGGTTTTCGCTTCTGAGTTTCCAACATCATGAAGAGAAAAGAAGAGACTCAATAACATCTCACTGTTACTGATTCATCATCAGCTCAAAGCATTATGGGTAGAATCTCTCATCAGTCTATTCTGATTCATCAACACAGTTTCACTGATGATCCAATATAAACCCAAAACCCAGGATAGAGCGGCTGAGTGAATGTGGTCTGGACTGTGTGGATGAGGCTCATTGTGTCAGAGACGCTGTAGAAGGACAGAGTTCCTGCACTGTGATCCACAAACACTCCTATTCTACTGCTGATGGACTTTACAGGGAGATCAGTCTCTGTGTTATTGTGTATGAATGAGTAACTGTCAGGAGAGCAGATCAAACTCCAGGACTGATTATTATATCCAAACAAACACTCATCACCTCCTCCCTTCCTGCTGATGCTCTTATATGACACTGATATATACACATCATCCTCTCCACTCCACTCAATCTCCCAGTAACAGCGTCCACACACACTCTCTCTACACAACACCTGATAATACATATCAAATCTGTCTGGATGATCAGGATACGGCTGGAGTGTGTTAGTGTTAGTAATCACTCTGTTGCTCTCAGACAGACGGAGGAATTTATTCACTGTGTTCAGATCCAGAGTGAGCTGATGGGAATCTGATAGAGATAAAACACATCAGAATCAGGAATTATGAATCTGTTTATGTTTTCATGTAGCTGAACTCTTCATGTTCAGTGTATCATCAGTGTTTCAGTAAAGATGAGCAGATATCCTGTGCAAATCATCATTTACATCATCAATTATAAAACTCTTCTTTCACCTTCTACAGGAAGAACATGAACACACTCAGTGAGTTTTTCTGCTTGTTTTCTTACTGACTTACATTGCAGGAAGTCGTTCCTGGTCCTGGGAACAATGTTGGTGGATGTGACTGTGGAAATCAACAAACATGAACAGTGTGATTCTCATGATCCTGCATCCATTCCTAACACATTTCTAATATGATGTTCTCCATGATATGAGATGATGATGGACTCGTTTCTGAGAGCAGATGAATCTCCAGGACTTTACCTCTGTCTGAGATCTTCTTGAGCTCCTCTTTGCAGAAATCCTCCAGTTTGTCTCTCAGCTGATGAACAGATTTTCTCAGGTCATCAAAAGAGAAGAGAGAACTGAAGGGATCATCATTTCCGTCTGTAGATTCAGGAGGTGCTGAGAGAGACTGGAAACTCTACAGAAAACAGAAATCAAAACTCATCAGCTCCACACTTCACCCAATAACCTGCACCAACATCAGATTTGACTTGACTGATCTTTAGTAACTCACCTCAATCCAGCACTTTCACAGCATCAGCTTCATTCTTCTCATATTCATTAAATCACATCAGAGCTACAGATTCTAGTATTTGACACTTACACTCTATGTGAACTTTTTAGGAAATAGTTTGGATGATAAAACATCTGCTAAGAACATAAATGATGGTGCTCTTCTAGATCTCTGTTACCTGCAGGAACTGGATGTGATCCTGTGTGTGTGAAAGCTGCTCCAGCTCAGCGTCTCTCCTCCTCAGATCATTGATCTCCTGCTCCAGTCGCTCCAGTCGTCCTTCAGCTCGACTCACCGCTCGCTTTTCCTGATCTCTGATCAGCCGTATCAGCTCAGAGCGGCTTCTCTCAATGGAGCGGATGAGCTCAGTAAAGATCCTCTCACTGTCCTCCACTGCTGTCTGTGCAGAGCGCTGTTAGGACACACAGTGATTCAGGCTTCAGTGGGACTGAAAGAGACAAGAGAGTCTGAACTGAGACTGAGACAAACTTCTCTTCTTCTCCAGACTCACCTTATGAGACTCCACAGCCTCTCTCAGCTGCTGAAGATCTTTCTCTCTCTGCTGGATTCTCTGCTGGATCGTCTTCTGCGTCTCCTTCAGCTGATTCTGCAGGACAAACAGATGATAGTGAATGTCACAGAAAACTACTGGCACTAAATCATCATGTGAACAGATGAATCCAGTAAAAGTGGAGCTGATTACTAATGGCTGTAGGTTCAAACTCCAGAAGTGATGATCAGTTACAATCATCATACATGAATTATCATGAATATTAAGGCCACACTGCAAGTCTATATATCGTAAAAGTGAAATGGACACAGACGTAGAGCTTCACACTGACAGTGTTTCGGCTGTGTAGTAGAGCTTACACTTTGACTGATGAAAGTATATATTTAGTCAAATAACAGGTGAATAGTGTAATCAATGTCCATTTTAAGAAAGATTGCTGATAATGGTTTACAGTGGATTTTCAGCAAACAGTAAAAGTCTTATCGCATCTGCTGTTCATTTCCGCTGTCGTGTGCAGTGTGAATGCTGTTAATATGGCTGCCCACACATATTAAACAAATGCCAGAAATATTTCATCAGTGTCTAGTTTTAAATACCTGTTTCTCTGTCCTCTGTTCTGCAGCTGATACAATGTCATGGTTTTTATGTTCAATAATTGTACACAGCACACATATACATTCCTGATCAGTGCGACAGAAAACCTCAAGGATCTTCTCATGTTTCTGGCAGATCATCTCCTGCAGTCGTCCAGTGGCATCAGTCAAATTGTGTCTCTTTCCTTTAAAGAAACTCTCATGTTGCTCAAGGTGATTCTGACAGTAAGAGTTCAGACACACCAGACAGGACTTGACGGCTTTGTATTTTGTTCCAGTACAGACGTCACACTGCACATCTCCAGCTCCAGCGTAACAGTCAGCAGGAAGTTTGGTCTTCTTCAGTTTCTCCACCACTTCAGCCAGCATGGTGTTTGTAGCTAAAGCAGGTCTTGGACTGAAGGTCTGTCTGCACTGAGGGCAGCTGTAGACTCTCATCTGATCCTCCTGATCCCAGCAGCCTGTAATACAGCTCTTACAGTAACTGTGTCCACAGGGAATGGCCACTGGATCCTTCAGGAGATCCTGACACACTGCACACAAGAACTCATCCTGAGAAAATCTGGCTTCTGCCATTTTACTGCATGAATACAGAGACACAAACACACAACAGCTCAACCACACTTCAGTTTCTCTTTCCCTTATCTGATAAGTTGAAATAGTTTCCTGGTTCTGTGTTTGAGTGACGTGTATCAGGTGTGTCTAAAAGACACCTGTAAAGCAGGTTCCTCATTCCTGCTCCTGTAGAGTCTCTCACAAACACACACAAACACATTATTGTATGTGTGTTTTATAGGGACTTTCCATAGGCGTAATGACTTTCATACTGTACAAACTGTACTTTCTATTCCCTTACCCTAAACCTACCCCTTTTCAAAGAAAAAGCTCACAGTTTATTATGTTTTTAAGCCATGTGGTTTACGAGGACACAGGAAGTGACATAGAACCCATGTCATTATACACATCTGTCCTCATAAACCATATAAACCTATACACACACTTACACACACAGACAGTGTAATGCAGTGCGTGGTGAGGAAGAGTAAAATTTCCCTTTCGAGGAACTCAAACTGCGTCTTCTATGGGGTCACTATGGGGAATGACCCGTGTCTGAAGCCTACATACAAAAACAACAACAATGTTGGCCGGCGACAGCCAATGACGTCACTTCCAGCGCGTCTCGTTGCTACCGGTGCGTCACTACCGGTGCGACCACAATATAAAAGGATGCCGGTAGAACACAACATCCTCTTCTTCATCTTCACTGACTTTTTGTCCGAATTGATTGCATGTTCTCTCACCAGAGGTTTTAAGATTGGACGGTGTGTGGTAAAGAGCAAGCGCTTTCTGCTCCAGAGGGAGCTTATTGAGCTCACTGTATTCTTTGCTTGTTTCTTGCAAGAGGCAAGCATGCTCTGATACCCACAGCTTTCATACAGCTCATGGGCTGTGTATATATGGTGAGGAGTCAGCTCTCGAGGAAGTTGAATGCGATCGACACATTCATTGTTCGTTTATAGTCAGCTATCTGAGGATAGCCATGTGCAAGCTCGGTGTTTGCTCCCCTTCCTAGGGTTTTTAGGTAGCGGTCTCTTTGAGCTCTTACCCAGACAGCGCTGTCTCCCCTGCTAGGGTTGTAAGTAGACAGCCCACTCTTTGTGGTCAGGTTAATCTCAGCTGGTCCCCTTCTGGTAGCCTTCCTAGGCACATAGACTATCTGAAGATACCTTTTTGCAAACCCTGTGATTGCTCCCCTTCTTAGGGTTTTTAAGTAGTGGTCTCCCTGTGCCCCTGCCTAGATGGTGCTATCTTGTTAGTAGATGGCCCACTATGGTGGTCTGGGCAGCTTTACAAGAAGGTCTACCTTGGCTAACTGGAGTCATGCACGGGAACCAAGTGGGTGAGTACGACCGTGTTATTATGTGTCTAGCCTCTTCTGCTGTATTTCTGGGACCTGTCTGTTGCGTTTTTCTGTCTGTTAGGTAGGTCCGCTCCCCCCCCATGATATGGGTTTCAAGCTCAAACTCGTGCCCATTCTCTGAGTTGGTGTCAGTGGAGTTTTCTGTCTGTACAGGTGTCTAGAATACTGATGTCGCATCCCTGCTTTTGTTCAATACACTGATCGATTCGATCATATGGAAGGTCTTCGAGAACAAGCAGGAAGGTCAGTACAGCATCAACACTGTGGGAGTGATCTTATGTTTCTGGACGATAGCACCATCCTGGCTGATACGAATACAGAGGCCACCGTTACCCTTTACGACATAGCCGTTTCGCTGAGCTGTACAGACTGAAAATCAACATCGATAAGACCAAAGTTTTGATGACCGATGACTCGCCAGCATCAATCCGCCTCTAGGGAGTCTAAATTGATATAAATATAAGACTTCAAGTACCTATAAGCTCTCCAAGAGAAGAAGATTGCCTCGACAGCTGAAGTTCATAGCTCAATCGGCCAGACAACAGCAGCTTTTGCCTTTAGTGTTTGTGGAAGGTGGCCAACATCACTACTGCAACTAAGATGTGACTCTTTCGAACCCTGGTAATTTCTGGAAGCGTTTAATGGACGAGGTTCGAAATCCTACGGCTCCCACAGCAGCAGATGCGCCTCAGAGGTGGCTCTGGCCCAACGCCTGTCACGGAAAAAAGAACAGGAAGGGCATGGCGAGTCTTTACAGTGTCTGTGCTGTTCATGTAAACGCTGTGTGTAGGCGTGCATTGCTGGATCATTGGTTTTGATGCGTTAGTTTCTTGAACAGATCGATAATAAAATGCAATGTCCATAACTTTAAAAAATAAAGTTGTCGGAAATTCCAATCCATTTATTGTCCATTTCTTTGATCAAATATAAAGCAAACAACAAACCTAAAGAACAATCCATTCAAGTCCATCAGGGTCAAAAAAGTGTGTTTGACCTTCTTCAGTGCGCACCTCTGAGTTGACCTGAGAGCATAAATACATTATGCACCCTCTACTGGCATGAAAAAAAAATTAAAACCAAAAAATGGCTCCAACACCCCAGCCCCTAATTGTTTATGACTGGGAGAAAAATAAACAATTCAATTAACATACTTACATACTTTCTATTAAAGGGGTCATCGGATGCTAAGTTCACTTTTACATGTTGTTTGAACATTAATGTGTGTTGGCAGTGTATGTACAAATCTACCCTATAATGATAAAATCCATGCAGTGGTTTTTAATTCATCTGTAAAAATGATATCCCCTTTTTCAAATCAAGTCATTCTCAGATGCCTGTCGTTGTGGCGTCACACCAGCAGAGGCCGCTCCGGCTAAACGCGGCTAAATGTGGATAAAGTAAACAAGCTTGTCACTCCACAGAGAGAAGAGAGCAACCTCCAAATGGACTGCTCTACTGGCCATGCATGTAAACATCACACCATAAAGTTTCACAAGAGTGGCCTCTTTTTATTTCATTCGGACTGAAGTAATCCACTCCTACATTCACTGTTAGACATTTCTGTAATTTCTACAGTTATTAACTGTATATCACCCAGTATAATACTGCAAATTCCCTTTGCAGTAAATAACTGTAATAACCATTGCATCATGGGAATTTTCTGTGATGTCAGACCCCACATACAGAGACTTACTGTATTTTTTAAAATTGCTGTATACTACTGTATTTGCTGTAATGGCCTCATTGGTGGCGTTCTATTGAGGTTGTTTTATTTTCCTCATTTATTATATTTGGATTGACACGATTCGCCCTACACCGTATCTACAACAGCGTAACAGTTTGGGAAGGACTACACTGGATGTGTTGCATCGCTTGTAATGATTGGAAAATCCGTTTGCCCTTCATGTCAGACACAGCAAGCACTTTACTATCCGCATCCACTGTAAACAGTATATATAATGGGTTCTATGTTGTCCTTTGTTGAGTCGCGCTGCGCTGCGCTGCGTTGCGCCGTGCCACTCGTGTCCGAGGAAGACGCAAGTGGCGATTGCGAGTGACGTTGTAATTTAGTTTCTTTTTCTTTTCTTCACCATCTGGCTACTGTTGTAAAATGTTGAGAGATTCAATTAAAAAAATAATACATATATAAAATAAAGTAAAAAATAAAATAGACTGCAAATGACGTCACTTGTGGAAGTGCAGGTGTCTGAGAGTGTAGGTGCATGTCTGCAACCAGACCCTATTAGTCCTGTCTGCTGTGTGAGCAGGAGCTTGACAGAATGTGAACAGAGATTCACAAACAGAGCGCAAAGCGCTTGCACTTGTTTGGACATGTGAACGACTATGGTCGGAAGTTTGATCTGGTCACAGACCACAAGGCATTAGAGGCAATTTACAGCCCTTGTTCGAAACCATATGCACGAATCGAAAGGTGGGTCTTGAGATTACAGCCCTATGATTTTTGGGTGATTCATATACCGGGAACGCACACCATTGCAGATCCTTTGTCACCTTCAGCCAAAGGTGCGATCCATGTATATAAAGCAGAGGAATGTGTAAGGCTAATAGCTGTTTGATGAGTTATGTCATGGTTCAATGTATTTGTTTTAAAAGTATTGGTGATGCTCTATGAAGTTGTAAGAGCTGATACGAAGGAAGAAAAAAAAGTTGTTACATGCTTTGAATGCAGAGGCGTCATGCCCCCTCAGATTTTTAAGCCAAGTGGATTTTAAATGCACCTTCCAAAAGACAAAAAATAGCTGAATAATATTTTCTATATTTGCTACAATGACACCGGCCAAATAGATCGTTCGAGTCATATCATCAGCTGATAAATTCAAATCAGCGTTCACTGGCTGGCGCTGAGTGTTTTTACAGCACTGGGCATTATAACCAATCACACACGATGCTGTTGAGCTTATGAATGCATTGACCAATTAGAGACGTTCAGATGAGTTAACGCTAAAATGCCGGTGGTTCTTTACTCGCTAGCTGACTGAATACCACTTTCTGGCGAATTCAGAAAACAACAAAGTGCAGATCTATGTACGAATCTGTAAATAAGATTCACAGTGTAAACAGTTTCAGTGATTTTAATGGAAGTTTTTGAGACATGCAAAGTGCTTGAACTCTAGATTGTCAGTAAAATGTTATTTGATAATGTAAATGCTCTTTGCTCTTTCTGTACAATGAAAGTTTTATGATTAGTAGCCTAACTTACATTTTTTTATTCACATTAATTGTTAAATTCACATTAAATATAAAGTCAGTAATATTAAAAACCCTAACTGTAATGACCGTATTGAACCGAAAAAAAAAAAAAAAAAACAGTTCACGCAGACTTAGACAAGATGAGTGTTTGAGGTTAAAGGTACATAAATTGTCAGTTTCGAAAACGACCGATCGTTTGGCTAGATAAGATCCTTCTTCCTCGGCTTCAAGTACAAACTTGGGGGGCACCATTGAAGTCCACTATATGGAGAGAAATCCTGAAATGTTTTCCTCAAGAAACATAATTTCTTTTTGACTGAAGAAAAAAAGACAAAACATCTTGAATGATAAGGGGGTGAGTAAATTATCTGTAATTTACTCACCAGAAATCTGGCAACCAGAAAGCACAGGAGAGTTCGACGAAGGGAATAGCATGGGGTCGGGAACTAGCGTCAGCGATGGGGGACTGGAGAAGAGTGTCTTATATAGGGCGTGGCTCAATGAGAATCAGGTGAACGTGATTAGAATTCGGGTGATGATGAACGAGTGGGCGGTGCTACTGGTGACGTGGCAGGTGGAGGTGGCTGTGGTGAATGCCTGACATATTGCCTTTCACTGTTGCATTGAGGAATTGTATGCAATTCAGAAATTACTTCATTTTTTCAACTCATTCTGAAACTTCCATCAGGTGCGAATTGGAGACCGCCTGATCGTCCAACGCCACTCGGTCGATCATTTTCGATAAGGAAATAGTTTTACATATAATGGAACTTTCGATCCAGAGGCTTTCAATGCATCATTCCCCTTGAACGTGGAATCTAGAGATTTCCTCGCATAAGAATGCATGTCACCTGAAGTAAGCATTTACATCTGCAGATGTATTTTTTTGCTCGTTTGCTCATCTGCAACACATCTCTGAGATGTTTCCGGTCATATGTCCAATAGGTGTTTAGAAGATGTCTTTAAGATGTTTCTGATTTAGAATGAATGTAAAACTAATGTCTTAAAGTGCTCCTATTATGCCTTTTCAAATATGACCTTTCATGCAGTGTGTCATGTCGCTGTTTGTGAACATAAACTATCTGCAAAGTTGTGAAGCCGACAGTGCACGCTACATAAAGTTATTGTCTTTTTTTTAAAAAAAGAGTTGGTTCACAATCGCCTGAACGAGTCGTCAGGAATTTGGATCTTTTTCTGTTACGGCTATACATCACAAAGTAACACACATGCATAATGTCTACGTTCTACGTCGCAAACAACTTGCCCGCCCACAAACACAGAAAAATTTCCATGTGGTTTAGGTCATGTCGAGAAGACGCTGTATCCTAAGTACAATGCAGGATTCACCAAAGGCTTGCTCTTAAAAGATGGATCAGTGCCCAGTTTATTTGGACCGGCTTGCTCCTCTGAACCTCTAACTGCAAGTGTGATTAATAATTAATGGTTGTATTTTTTATCGATCGTTCAAAATACGTAGTTGTGTGTTATGTCGTGTAACATCTTGGATGACATGGGGGTGAGTAAATTATCAGGGCATGTTTATTCTGAAAGTAATCCTTTAAAACTTGTTGCTCTCTGTACACATTAAAAGCTGCCTCTAAAGGAAAACAAAGAATGTACAAATAAAGTCATCAGATCTAAATATTAACAATAAACACCATTTCAACATGAGTCCTGCACTTTCACTGCCGCTCCCCACAGCTCCTCAAATGTTTGTCTCCCCCAGGATACAAAAATCTTTTCAGGGTGTTCTCAAAATGCTGGCACAAAAACAATATTTATACATCGTTCATGGAATGTTTTTCTGAAATAGGGCAACATAAGGTGAATAATAAAAATAATTTATTGACTCATTTTGAGTCATTTTGCTAGTAATAATAAAAAAAAATTATGAAACTACAATAATAACTAAATGACTGACTTTCATCAACACAAACAGAGGTTGAGAAAAGCACAGAAACACATGGTCACTAAGCAGGATTCACACACACACTGATCTTACTGTCTATATGATTACAAACATTTATTCTGACATGTTATTTCACTGACAGAAGTTCAGCTGCTGTATCAATGTCATGAAGAGAAAAGAAGAGACTCTATAACATCTCACTGTTACTGATTCATCATCAGCTCAAAGCATTATGGGTAGAATCTCTCATCAGTCTATTCTGATTCATCAACACAGTTTCACTGATGATCCAATATAAACCCAAAGCCCAGGATAGAGCGGCTGAGTGAATGTGGTCTGGACTGTGTGGATGAGGCTCATTGTGTCAGAGACGCTGTAGAAGCACAGAGTTCCTGCACTGTGATCCACAAACACTCCTATTCTACGAATGATGGACTTTACAGGGAGACGAGTCTCTATATTATTGTGTATGAATGAGTAACTGCAGGGAGTGCAGTACAAACTCCAGGACTGATTATTATATCCAAACAAACACTCATCATCATCTCCCTTCCTGCTGATGCTCTTATATGACACTGATATTAACACACCATCATCTCCACTCCACTCAATCTCCCAGTAACAGCGTCCACACACACTCTCACTACACAACACCTGATAATACTCATCAAATCTGTCTGGATGATCAGGATACGACTGAAGTGCGTTAATGCAAGTAATCACTCTGTTGCTGTCAGACAGATGGAGGTTTTTATTCGCTGTGTTCAGATCCAGAGTGAGCTGATGGGAATCTGATGGAGATAAAATCAAGAATCAAGATAGAATCAAGAATTATGAATCTGTTTGACCTTTTCATGTATCTGAACTCTTCATGTTCAGTGTATCATCAGTGTCTCAGTACAGATGAGCAGATATCCTGTGCAAATCATCATTTACTAAATCAATTACAAAATTCTACAGGAAGAACATGAACACACTCAGTGAGTTTTTCTGCTTGTTTTCTTACTGACTTACATTGTAGGAAGTCGTTCCTGGTCCTGGGAACAATGTTGGTGAATGTGACTGTGGAAATCAACAGACATGAACAGTGTGATTCTCATGATCCTGCATCCATTCCTAACACATTTCTAATATGATGTTCTCCATGATATGAGATGATGATGGACTCGTTTCTGAGAGCAGATGAATCTCCAGGACTTTACCTCTGTCTGAGATCTTCTTGAGCTCCTCTTTGCAGAAATCCTCCAGTTTGTCTTTCAGCTGATGAACAGATTCTCTTAGACCATTAAAAGAGACGAGAGAAATGAAGGGATCATCATTTACGTCTGTAGATTCAGGAGGTGCTGAAAGAGACTGGAAACTCTACAGAAAACAGAAATCAAAACTCATCAGCTCCACACTTCACCCAATAACCTGCACCAACATCAGATTTGACTTGACTGATCTTTAGTAACTCACCTCAATCCAGCACTTTCACAGCATCAGCTTCATTCTTCTCATATTCATTATATCACATTAGAGCTACAGATTCTAGTATTTGTCATTTACACTATACTTTCTGGGAACTAGTTTGGATGTTAAATCATCATCATAATAATAATAACTAGATGAGTAAAGTTTGAGAACAAACTTTAAGTTGGCTTGAGAAAGCCTAGCCTGAAAGTTTGAAGCAGTTGTAAAAGTATGAAAGCATCTAGCATGATTTAACACATCGCTTACATGATTTAACATGTTGTTAACATGTTTTAGCATGATTAGCCTATTGCTTGCATTTTTATAGGCTGATTACAATGTTGTTAGCATGATTAGCATGTTGTTAGCATAATTTGCAAGTTACTAGAATGTTGTTAGCATGATTATCAACTTGTTTCTAAAATGGCTAACATGTTACTAGCTTGTTGCTAACATGTTTCTAGCATGATTAGCATATTACTAACATGTTGTTAACAGGATTGGCATGTTGCTAGCATGATTAGCATGTTACTAGCATGTTGTTAGCATTTTTCTAGTATGATTAGCTTGTAACTAGCACGTTGCTAGCATGATTACCAAGTTACTAGCATGTTTGTAGCATAATTAGCATCTTACTAGCACGTTGCTAACATTTTTCTGTCATTATTAGCATATTACTAGCATGTTGCTAACATGATTACCAAGTTACTAGCATGTTGCTAACACGATTAGCATGTTACTAGCTTGTTGGTAGCATGATTAACATGTTACTAACATGTTGTTAGCATGTTTCCAGTATGATTAGCTTGTAACTAGCACGTTGCTAGCATGATTACCAAGTTACTAACATGTTGTTAACATGATTAGCATGTTACTAGCACATTGCTAACACGATTAGCATGTTACTAGCACGTTGCTAGCATGTTTCTATCATGATTAGCATGTTACTAGCATGTTGTTAGCATGATTAGCATGCTGCTAGCATGATTAGCATATTAACATGTTGTTAGCATGTTTTTAACATAGCATGTTAATAACATTTTGTTAGCATGTTTCTAGCATGATTAACGTTGTTAACATGATTTGCACGTTGCTAGCATGTTTCTATCATGATTAGCATGTTACTAGCATGTTGTTAGCATTTTTCTAGTACGATTAGCATGTAACTAGCACGTTGCTAGCATGATTACCAAGGTAATAGCATTTTGTTAACATTATTAGCACGTTAATAGAATTTTGTTAGCATGTTTCTAACATGATTAGCATGTTACTAGTATGTTTCTAGCATGATTAACATGTTAGTAGCATGTTGTTAGCATATTTCTAACATTATTAACGTTACTAATATGTTGCTAGCATGATTAGCAAGTTACTAGCATATTGTTAGCATGATTAGCATGTTGTTAACATGATTAGCAAGTTACTGGTATGTTTGTAGCATGATTAGCATGTTGCTAGCATGATTTAAATAGCTAGATAGATTAGAAATATTAGAAGAGTGGAAGCTCAAATGAGTCTAAATTGATTAGAAATAGTACATAGAAGGGAAGCTTGATTGAGCCTCAAGGGATTCTGGGAAGTGTTGAAGAGTGTTGGCTCATTCCGTCAATGTAAGTCTGTGGGATTTTTAGTAGTTCTGATAGTCTGGTTCACGAAAACTGTAAGCCGGATCAGTCTGAAAAGATATAGCACACCAAGTCAGACCAGTCTGAAGGTCTGGGCTGAGTTCGGTGGTTCTAGCTTGAAAGTTCTAGGAGGAGACTGATACCGAAATTTGGCTCAGAAGAGGAATAATAGCCAACTTAATAATAATTTTTATTTATATAGGACCTTTGCAGTGCTCAAGGACACTTTTTGTATGTTCAACGAGAAAGAATAACACTCAAAAGTTAGACAAAGATGACAAACAATAGCTAATAGAAACAGTAAAAGAGCATTATATAGACAGGGAAACATAGCAGAAAAGAATCAAGCACAACAAATACAAAAATTAAGGATGGTAACATTCAAAAAATGAGTTATGAGTAAGGATTTAAATTCAGAAATATTATTAACACAACAGAGTGAGCAAGGGAGAGAATTCAAGAGTTTTGGTGAAACAACACTATCTGCCCCCCCATTGAATAGAGGTGATGTCGAGGGACAATGACAAGGCTAGAGTCAGAAGATCGTAGTGAACGATGTGAAGTGTAGGGGAGAAGCAGGTTACAAAAATACGGGGAGCCAAGCCATGCAGTGATCTGAAAGTGAGCAGGAAGATTTTGAATTTAATTCTAGCTACATGTATTGTAATCTGGAAACAAAGCTTGCAAGTAAACCAATCAAGAGGCCATTACAGTAATCAAGACGTGATGTAACAAGTGCATGGATAACAGTTTCAGTGTCTTTGACACTGATGCTCAGGAAAAGAAGCTTAAAACACGCTCAGGTTTGGTTTGGTTTCAATATTTTGAAGCACTGTTAATATACAGCCTGACTTCATTTTTGGGGTCTTCATGATCAAATTCATCAATGTGTTACAGGCAAATAAAAATCAATTTTATCAGGTTTGAGAATCACCTGATCCATTTTTGATAAACGTTACTCAGAATCTGTACTATCGGTTCACTGATTTCAACATGACTTAATAAATCAGAAGGAAAAAAGAGGTATAAAGTAATATATTAAATATATCTTCCAGAAAAAAAGAGCTCAGAGAAATTATTAGTTTCCACAGCTCAAAGTCATTTGTAAGCGGTGCCTCTTTCAGAAGAAGATGATCAGATGATCACAAGCGAAATAGGCAAATGCTAGAGGCGCTGCCGATCTAAATAAAATCTAAATTTAAATAGTATCTAAATCTAAAATACTATTTAAATCCTATGAATGTAAAATATTACAAAAAATCAATCGTTCCACAAAAACATAACTATTTTGTTGCTCTCCCGACTCACCCCGGTTCGAAGCATGATCGATCCCCCCCGCACAGCTGCACTTCCATATACATAAGTCACCTGATTGTGATAGTTGCTAATATACATATTACCACTATGTCAAAAAGACCGAAGCCCTGGTGCCCAGAAAAAAAAAAAAAAAAAGAGAAGAACAAAAACGGGACAGAGACAGAGGAATAAATGATGATCATTAAAAAAAAAAAAAAAAAAACCTAGATGAGGTAAAAGTTTGTGAACAAACTTCATGGCCTAGTCTAGAAAGCCTAATCTAAAAGTTTAAAATAGCATAAGAACAATGTCTGGAATTCCAGAGATCTGAGATTTTTTGTGTCAAATGATAACAGATTTTAATTATATTTTTACGTTATAGTTGTGTAGTATTTGAGTATTTATGGTATTTTTGTGCCATGGAGAGTCTGACTGATGATTATATAATAAGACACTGATGAAATGTTTCTCTGTGAGTCTCCTGTCACAGCAGGATGTGTCTCAAGTCCACTATGATGGTGTTCTTCTAGATCTCTGTTACCTGCAGGAACTGGATGTGATCCTGTGTGTGTGAAAGCTGCTCCAGCTCAGCGTCTCTCCTCCTCAGATCATTGATCTCCTGCTCCAGTCGCTCCAGTCGTCCTTCAGCTCGACTCACCGCTCGCTTTTCCTGATCTCTGATCAGCCGTATCAGCTCAGAGCGGCTTCTCTCAATGGAGCGGATGAGCTCAGTAAAGATCCTCTCACTGTCCTCCACTGCTGTCTGTGCAGAGCGCTGTTAGGACACACAGTGATTCAGGCTTCAGTGGGACTGAAAGAGACAAGAGAGTCTGAACTGAGACTGAGACAAACTTCTCTTCTTCTCCAGACTCACCTTATGAGACTCCACAGCCTCTCTCAGCTGCTGAAGATCTTTCTCTCTCTGCTGGATTCTCTGCTGGAATGTCTTCTGTGTCTCCTTCAGCTGCTTCTGCAGGACAAACGGATGATAGTGAATGTCACAGAAAACTACAGACACTAAATCATCATGTGAACAGATGAATCCAGTAAACTGGAGCTGATAACTAATTGCTGTAGGTTTAAATTTCAGAAATAATGAACGGTTACAAACGTACATGAATTTGTATAAAAAAAATTAAGGCTTGTTTCACATTGCAAGCATACATATCATAAAAGTGAAACTGAAACAAACAGAGTTTTAACACTGAGAGTGATTCTGTGTTCTGTGTAATTAAGCTGCGGTTCTAAACAGAAAATAAACAGACTATTGGATCACTGCACTAAGTATGAACTTGATCTTTAGTTTTCAATACCTGTTTCTCTGTCCTCTGTTCTGCAGCTGATACAGTGTTGTGGTTTTTATGTTCAATAATCGTACACAGCACACATATACATTCCTGATCAGTGCAACAGAAAACCTCAAGGATCTTCTCATGTTTCTGGCAGATCATCTCCTGCAGTCGTCCAGTGGCATCAGTCAAATTGTGTCTCTTTCCTTTAAACCAACTCTCATGTTGATCAAGGTGATTCTGACAGTAAGAGTTCAGACACACCAGACAGGACTTGACGGCTTTGTATTTTCTTCCAGTACAGACGTCACACTGCACATCTCCAGCTCCAGCGTAACAGTCAGCAGGAAGTTTGGTCTTCTTCAGTTTCTCCACCACTTCAGCCAGCATGGTGTTTCTAGCTAAAGCAGGTCTTGGTCTGAAGGTCTGTCTGCACTGAGGGCAGCTGTAGACTCTCATCTGATCCTCCTGATCCCAGCAGTCTGTAATACAGCTCTTACAGTAACTGTGTCCACAGGGAATGGCCACTGGATCCTTCAGGAGATCCAGACACACTGGACACAAGAAATCTGCCTCTGCCATTTTACTGCATGAATAGAGAGACAAACACACAACAGCTCAACTACATTTTAGTTTCTCTTTCCCTGAACTGATGAGTTGAACTATTTTCCTGGTTTTGTGTTTGAGTGACAAACACAGGTTTGAGTTCATTTTTGCTCCTGTAGAGTCTCTCTCTCTCTCTCTCTCTCTCTCTCTCTCTCTCACACACACACACACACACACAGACACACAGTGTAATGGAGTGAGGTGAGTCTTTACAGTGTCTGTTCTGTTCATGTCAGTGTTGTTGTCATTCAGTCATTTCAATTTAGTTAAATGTTTAGTAATTTTATCATGTACTCCTGTTGCCATTTTATCATAATAGTTTTTATTTTAAACATTAGTATTAGGTTTGATTTGTTTCTATTTTAGTTTTAGTCTATTCAATAGGCAACTGCAGTGTGCCATCTTCAATTAGAAATGTTGCTTTGGTAACTAAATTATAGATGCCAGAGCAGCAGCAGGTAGAGAGCTGTGAATGAGCATGTTGCAAATATGCATGAGCAAATATGAGCATGTTATTTTACACTGAAAGTATTTCTTTTGTAAAGAGCATCATGATGTTTGTGTTTGTGCTGATGTGTGTCAGCAGGTGGCGCTGTTCTGTGAGTCACACCAGGCTCTTGGACGGAAACCATGCAGCTCTCCAGCTCTCTCACCCTTTACCAACAAATCATTCATAAAACAAAAGAACACTAGAGTTCAGCTTTCTGCAGAAAATTATAACACATCTGTTGTACAGCCTACTAAAGTTCATGAAAAGTTTTGAATAATAATATATTTGTTGTACAAAGTGGGTGTTTAGTGCTGTTCAGGAGTGTCCCAACCAGCGCCAGTTCTAATGAGCAGATATCAGGGGCTTAGAGACATTCATGTATGTGTCAGAATACACAGGACACGTTTATTTAAAACTAAATATATAAATGAATGCACAAATTAATAATATAATTAATAATAAAGGGAGATTAAAGGGAGAACAGATACACCAGATATCAGAAATCAGATTCATTTACATATTAGAAAATAAAACAATTAAATATATATATATATATATATATATATATATATATATATATATATATATATATATATATATATATATATATCCTCATGGCAAAAACAGGTAAAAATCAATTTTTAAAAAAAATAGATAAAGGAATTAACAAACATTAAAAGTGAAATTAAAGAAAGGGTAAATTATTTTATTTATTTTTTTTTTTTCATTTTAAGTTTTCCAACTGACACTTTTCTAATCATGTCCTTTAGAGAGCTTTCTGAATCAAACCATTGTCTGAAAACATTAAAGGAATCTTTCATTCTGTCATGATTTGCATGTTTCGGTGAACTGATCAGTGTTAGCACAGATACCTGTGTACATAATTTAGTCTGTGGACTGAATCAATGGCCATCAGCATCTCAGTCAGGTAGAACTGAGCCATGTCCTCCAGATACGATCACCAAACTTATTACAGTGTCAGCAGATCTCCAGCGACATAGTAATCCATGAGCAGATCCTGCAGAGCAGAAGAGGAGAGAATGAACAGACAACACTGAACATCTGACAAACACATCATCACTGATTCATGAACACTGAACAAAACACACCACACAACTGAATCAACTCTACACATTTCACCTGTTTGGTTTCCATTTACTCTTTTTATATTGACTATCACTCTATACAAACTAATACAATCAGATACAACAAGAACTTCTTAAATATTTATTACAATATATACTGATAAATTCAACATTAACTTCAATGGTATGAGACTGAATTGCAGTGATAAAATATAGCGAAATAAGCGAATTAAGCTACAAACTGGATCATAATGCACAATGTTTCGGAGCGTGTTCGCGAATCATTTGACTCATCGGGCCTTCGGAGCTTGATTGAGAATCATTTGATTCAGATACATAAGCGAATTTGTGACTTCAGATCGGATCAAGCTCTGAGGTCCCGGTCTGAATAATGGTTCTCGAATAAATTCAGGACTTATGATCGCTTATTGCGAATCATTCGATTTGGAACGAAACTTTGGAGTGGGTTTGCGAATAATTTCAGATCAAGCCTTCAGAGCGCGTATGAATCATTTAGATCGGAACTTCGGAATCATTTGACTTAGAGCGGAACTTCGGAGCGGGTTCGCAAATCTTTTTCGTTATAAAAAACTAAACAGAAAAAAGAAAGAATACACAGATACAAATGTGTTGCCAGGTTCACACTTACACCTTAAGAGGACACATAGGAAATAGAGATAACGTTTTCACTGCTTTAGGATTAACAGAATTTAGGATAGTTCCCATAGCCTATTTGTCTAGATCAACTTTGCATAAAGAAAAGAGAGATTTTAGAGCCAGTAAATTAAAGAAAAATAGCATTTTGTTCCCTTGATATTGTTTATTTCTTTGACCCCCACTACCAGAAGTGTGTAGGAATAATGCAAACGAATTTTGTGTAGTTAATTAAGCTAGGTTGATTTATCTTGTGTTGGTTTTACACATGTACACTTACTGTAGCCTATATATGAGATGTACGTTTGCCTGCTCACATGTAGAAAAACACTGGAGAATCACATGGAGCTGATATTGAGTGACGGAACATTCTGGTCTTTGTGAACAGAGTCTCACTGTAGTTTTGTACAGTAGGTGTTTTATTCAGCATCATGTCAATATATCAGCAGCTCAGACTCGCTCACACGTGCCGGTTAAACTGTATTTCCTGTCACAGAGGACCTTAAATGCTGAGAAACACAGAGGAACATTCAGAGAGAAAGACAGAGGGAAAATCCAGGGGAAATTAAAAGGACAATTTAAAGGCTGAACGCATGTTAACCAAACACAACCGCTCATATATCGCACCCCAGGAGCGTCACACTGACCAGCGGCTCCTCACACACACAGCACTGGGCTTGTGTTTCAGAGACTGATGACTGTGAGAGAGTTTGGTTAGGCGGCTGTGTGTGTGATCTTCAGCTCTGAACTAAACATGGGAGACCGGGGCATGTTGTCACACTTTACACTGCAGTAAAAATTTCTCAATATGGGTTTAGAACTGAACGTCACTTTCTTTTGAGAAGAAAAAAAAAAGAAAGAAATAAAAATAAAATAATAAAAAATAATAATAGCAATATTCTAATAATAATATATGAAGTGTTTATTACAGAAAACTCTTTTTTTTTTAATTTTCAAAAATCATGTTTTTTATTGTTATGTTTTTATTGTGTTAGTTAGCTGTATTTTTTTTTTTTTTTTTTTTTTTTTTTAGTTATTTTTACTTTATATCAAAATAACCCAACTGCAGTTAGATTGCATTCACTGGAATGCACAATGAAAAAACACGATTTTTTGAAAATTGTTAAAAACAGAGTTATCTGTTTTTTTGCAAATTAACACTTCATGTTATTTTTCTAATATCATATTTCAGAATAAGTAAAAAACAAAAAAAATAAAATTCAACTAAAACTATTTGTCTAAATAAATAAATAAACAATAGTTTTCATAATAAAGAAATAAGTAAATAAGTAAACGAAAAACAAACAAGGAAATAAAAGTTTTCATAAATAAATATTTATAATAATCTAATAATATTATATTATGACAATTTCATTATATTTTAGAATAAATAAGTAGCCTAGGTAAAAAAAAATAAAATAAAAATAAATTTAAACAAACTATTTGTATAAATAAATACATAAAAAGTTTTCAGAATAAATAAAGAAATAAATTAATAAGTAAATGAAAAACAAATAAAACAAGCAAATAAAATAGTTTTAATAAATAAATAAATAAATACCTACATAAATAAATAAGTTTTCATAATGAGATCCTGTTATTAAAAAGCCTAATGCTGGCTTTTCAACAAAATCAGTATAAATATTAATGCAGAAAAAACAGCACTAAAAATATTGTATTTAACACAGCAATTACAGCATAAATACATAAAAACATGACATCTTATCCTAATACAATTCAATTATTAAACTAAAAAAAAAAAGTTCCTTCAATACATTATAGTGTGTTTTGTTCAGTCCCCTTATGGTTCAAAACCGACATTATATTAATGTTTTTGTTTTGGACAACAGAAAAAAATTCATTTAACATGTCACAGTTTTAAACTAGAACACACCGAAACTTCTCCATGTGACAACTAGCCCCGGAAAGAAAGACATAAGGCCATTTCTTTCAGCATGTTTCCATGAGTGGCTGGTTCTTCCCAAAGAGGCCTAATTTCTTATTTTAAATCAATTAAAAGTTCGCCAGCGCATCGCATTCAGATCAATGCCGTCTCGAAGTCTTCCGGAGGCGCTTGTGTACTTGTTTGTTCGTGAAGTAGGTCAGTGGAGCATCAATGCTGCATTAATGCGCTAAAATTAGCCTCATCAGACCCAGCAGACGTTTTTAATTAAAGAGGAAACAAACATCAAGGCATCGGGCCCAATTAAAAGATCAGCACAAACAGAATAACGATACGGGATTGAACACACAGAGATTAGTGGAAGGAGGTTGAGAGACTGCAGATAATCAGCTTTCTGACCAACCGATCCGTTTACTACCGACCGGACGCTCAGTCGACATTTACAGACGACAAATCAGCGCTATTCTCCTGGAAAATAGGTCATCTGAAGGAGAAGGCTTGTTTAACCAATTAATAAAGGAAATAAAGCTATTGACCGCCGGACACTATCAGAAAAACTACTTTATATGACCGCTAGATGGCGCCGCGCACTTGTGAATCTGCACATAAGCTTTCATTGATCAACTGTTGCATCTGATATTGTTAATAAACTAATTAAACTCAAGATATTTCCCAACAGAGCATGAGAAACTTCAGACAAAATAAATGAATAAATAAAGATGTTCTTTCTCAGTAGTTCTCATAAGATTTAGCTAAAAAGTTTAGCTACTTGTACTGTAAATCAAGTTGAAAAAAAATTGTAAGAAAATGATTAAATTATTCATATTAAAATTATTATTATTTTATATTATTATTAATTATATACAAATTGATTTAAGTCTAATCTGAAAAACAAAGGCAATTTAAAAGCTGCAGATAAAACACAAATCTTGTTATATCAACAAATTGGGTTCTTAACAAATGATTATTGTGACAAATTACACGCAACATTCACAAAAATGCTGAAAAAAATACATAAATGTACTCAAACACCTATGACGAGTCATAAAAAAGAAGGCAGGCATGTAAATGAGCGGCTGGTGTTATTGTGGGCACATAACGGTACATTCAATACCTGGAGCGCAACTCTGTTATAATATTCAGTCTACGCGATGATTGACATCTGCCTCATCCAATCGGCACCCGAGTCGATGACTTTACAATAGAACTGGGAGCCAGAGAGGGGCGGGCTCACGCCCAGAGAGCCAATGGCAGGGCAGGAGGGCGGGCGTTTTCTCAACTCGGGCTTTTGTTCTCTGTCAGGGCAGTAAAGTGAAGTTTGGTCACCGTTATTCTGCGGGACATCCCGTATCAGAATCGCAGGGATAATATTAGAGCTGCTTTATTTCCTCGAGGAAAAACTCTCAGCGCTGTGCGATCGCAGGATTTACTCGAAGCGAACTTTCCTTTTCCTCACAATGGAAACTCCATCACCATCATCATCATAATGATCCTGAGAGGAACGCGAAGTTTTGCTGGATGCATTCTGACAGGATTTTACTGCGAATGAACTCTTTCTCCTTCCTAAAACGGATTTTTAAGGATATACCCGCGGATCTACAACTTTTTAGGAACACTTAAGCGGAACTTTACCTCAAGTTAGTTTGTAACGGCAAGCGCGCTTTGGATACATTTTGTTTGATCGCCGCTTTTTTGGATACAATGTTGCAAATCTGAGGTGAATGTATCAGGCTCGGAAAAACCCTGACTGGATCTGTGATCATGGCGCTTTCAGGTAGACCTTTGGACACTTTGCACCTCATTTTATTCGTTTTGTGGACTTTATCGCGCTACTCGTTATCCAGTCAAGTTCGGCAGGAGTTTGAGGTTCTGGAGGAGCAGCCGGTGGGCACTTATGTGGGCACCATCGACACCAAACCCTCTTTTACGTACAGATTCAGCGAACAACACAAACTTTTTTCCATCAACGCCACGACGGGCGTCATCTACACGTCCTCCGTGATCGACCGAGAAGTTTTGCCTAGTAACATCATCAATGTGGTGGTTTTGTCCAGTCAGCCCACTTACCCGACCGAGGTGCGCATCGTGGTTTTGGATATTAACGACAACGCGCCCGTGTTTCCTGACGCGTCGATCGTGGTGTCGTTCAAAGAGGACGCGAGCAGCGGGCGGCAGGTGATTCTCGACACCGCGACGGACGCCGACATCGGGAGCAACGGAGTGGATCACACCACCTACCGAATCGTCAGCGGGAACGAGCAGCGGAAGTTTCGCCTGGATATCACCGTCAACCCGAGCGGCGAGGGCGCGTTTCTGCACTTGGTCTCCACAGGAGGGCTGGACAGAGAATTAACCCCCTTCTATCAGCTCCTCATCCAAGTGGAAGACAAAGGAGAGCCCAAAAAGTTCGGGTATCTGCAGGTAAACGTCACCATTCAGGATATAAATGACAATCCGCCTTCTTTTGACCAGGACCAGTACCAGACTAGTGTGTTTGAGGACGCTGCCATTGGCTCTAGTGTTCTGCAGATAACAGCCACAGATCTGGACGAGGGTGCAAATGCTGATATAACATACTTTTTAGACGAAGGAACTCCTTTTCAGATAGACCCCAAAGCTGGGACTGTTATTATAAAGGAGGGGCTGGATTATGAGACCAGGAAGGAGTATTCCCTCACTATCCATGCAGTAGACAACGGCATCCCCTCTCTCTCAGGCAGGTCAGAGGCGACTATCAAACTGCTTGATGTGAATGACAATGACCCCGTAGTTAAATTCCGCTACTTTCCTACCACGTCCAAATTCGCTTCGGTGGATGAGAATGCACAGGTGGGCACCGTAGTGGCACTATTGACAGTTTCCGATTCAGATTCCTCCACGGCTAACGGTAATATTTCAGTTTCTATACTTGGTGGAAATGAGCAGAGACACTTTGAAGTTCACAGTTCACCCGTCCCCAATCTGAGCCTAATCAAAGTAGCCAGCGTGCTAGACCGAGAGCGAATCTCCTCCTACAACCTCACCGTTTCAGTGTCAGATAACGGCAGGCCCGTAGCTCGCTCGTCTTTTGCCAGTCTGGTCATATTTGTGAACGATATTAACGACCATCCGCCCATATTTCAGGAAGCCGTGTATAGAGTAGACATCAGCGAGGACATTCCTAAAGGCAGCTACATTAAAGGGGTCTCAGCCACAGATGGAGACTCCGGGCAGAACGCCAATCTCCGCTACTCACTGGTGTCTGGAAACAGTTTGGGCTGGTTTGCCATCAGTGAGAACAGCGGTTTGGTTACCAGCGCAGCAGAGCTCGATAGGGAAATAGCTTCTCAAATAGTGCTGAATATCAGTGCCAAAGACCAAGGCCTGCAGCCGAAAATCTCCTACACCAAACTGATAGTGAATATAACCGACGTTAACGACCAGGTCCCCACCTTCACCCAAAGCACGTATCACATTTCCTTAGTCGAGCATTCACCCGCCGGCTCCGAGCTTGTGGTGCTGTCGGCCACAGATTCGGATCTCGGCGCCAACGGCACGGTCCGATTCTCATTTGACCCCGAAACCCCCGTGAGCGTCCAGAATAAGTTCAGGTTAGATGCAGTATCGGGCCGGTTGAGTACAGCCACAGAGTTAGACAGAGAAGAGGAGAGCTCCTATCTGCTGCACATCAAAGCCACAGATGCAGGCACGCCCCCCCTTTACTCCATCAGCAAAGTCAATATCACACTGAAGGACGTCAATGATAACAGCCCAGTGTTTTACCCCGTGCAGTATTTTGCCAATATCAAAGAAAACGAACCCTCTGGCTCATTTGTGACTACTGTAACAGCTTCCGACCCTGACCTTGGGCGCAACGGCACTGTAAAATATGCCATCTCTGCTGGCGACTCTTACAAGTTTCACATCAACAGCAACTCTGGCAAAATCACGACTCTAGTGCCACTCGACAGAGAGGAGAAGACCGCTTATCAGCTGCAGGTCACCGCGACAGACGGGGGTGGTCTGCGCTCACACACGCAGGCTATAGTCACAGTCACTGTTGTAGACACGCAAGATAACCCGCCCGTGTTCAGTCAGAAAGAGTACAGCTTTGTTATGTTCGAGAACGTGGCCGTTGACACCATTATTGGCACCGTGTCGGCCACCACGGTAGATCTGAACACAAATATCACTTATTTGATCGCATCGGGCGACCAGCGCGGTCTGTTTGCTATCAAAGGCAGCACAGGGCAGATCACAGCTTCAGGTCTGATAGACAGAGAAGAGCAGGCGTTTTACCAGCTCAGGGTGATTGCTAGGGGTGGGGAGGTTACAGGGGAAGCCTTAGTTAATATCACGGTGAAGGATTTGAACGATAACGCCCCTCATTTCATTCACAATGTCGAGCATGTCAGCGCTGTGGAGAACTGGGCCACCGGTCACCAAATATTCCAGGCTAAAGCTTCGGATCCTGATGAGGGGACCAACGGCATGGTCGTGTACAGCCTCAAACAGAACCCCAAAGGCTTGTTTCACATCCACGAAAGACACGGATTGATCACCCTCACTGGACCCCTAGAAGTCACCACCAGCTCCTACCAGGTGGAGGTCGTGGCCTCTGACCTCGGTGTCCCTCAGCGCACCTCCAGCCTCATTCTCACCATCAGCGTATATGACGTCAACGATAACGCGCCAGTTTTCGACCAGCTCTCCTACGAAGTCACCATTCTGGAATCCGAGCCGGTTAATAGCCGCTTTTTTAAGGTGGAGGCCAGCGATAAAGACTCAGGACTCAATGGGGAAATTGTGTATGACATCATTAGCGGTAACACAAATGACGTTTTTGGGATCTTCCCTGACGGGCAGTTGTACATTAAAGCAGATTTGGACAGAGAGGTACAAGATCGCTACAGTTTATTAGTGGTGGCCAAAGACAGAGCCGTCGAGCCGCTGAGCGCCAGCGTTAATGTGACGATTCTTCTCGACGATGTTAACGACAACCGTCCGCTTTTCAACAGCACAAATTACGTGTTCCACTTCGAGGAAGAGCAGGAGCGAGGCTCTTTCGTCGGGCTGGTTTTTGCTGAGGATAAAGACTTTGGGCCGAACAGCGAGATCCGTTACTCCTTTGAAACGGCGCAGGCAAATTTCGAGCTGAACGCCATCACGGGTGCGTTGACCAGCACGCTACAGCTCGACCGCGAATCTCTCATGAGACAGAGAGGTGCCGCGGTGTTCAGTTTCACAGTCGTGTCCTCTGATCAGGGCCTTCCCAAGCCTCTAAAAGACCAGGCCAAAGTTCAAGTGTACATACAGGACATCAACGACAACCCACCGAAATTCACCAAAGACATTTACCAGGCCTCCATCTCGGAATCCGCCCAGAACATGACGCAGCTGCTCCGAGTTTCTGCCTCAGACGTAGATGAAAATAAAAACGGCCTTGTTCGCTACGACATCGTTGAGGGAAATGAGGAGAAACAGTTCAGCATTGACAGCACTTCTGGTCAAGTTACTCTAGTGGGAAAACTAGACTACGAGACAACACCCTTTTACTCGCTCAAAATTATAGCGGAGGACTCTGGGATTGTGCCTCTGTCATCCACATGTGTGTTGAGCATCAGCGTCCTGGATGATAACGATAATTCTCCGTCATTTCCCAAATCAACCCTCACAGTGGACGTGCTGGAAAACATGCGGATTGGAGAGCTGGTCGCCTCTGTAACCGCCACAGACTCTGACTCGGGTTCCAACGCTGACATCACGTACAGCATCTCTGCCACAAACAACCACGGCACTTTCAGCATCAGTCCCAACACTGGCAGCATTTTCCTGGTGAAGAAACTGGATTACGAGACGCAGTCCCTGTACAAACTCAACGTCACAGCCAAAGACAGCGGAAGGCCGTCCAGATCTTCCTCCATTCCGGTCATCATTCATGTGAGAGATTTTAATGACAACCCTCCTGTTTTTACACCAGGTGACATATTTAAATCCATCCCTGAAAACCTCCCGCTCTCCACATCCGTCATGACTATAACGGCTCACGACACGGACGCCGACATCAACGGCCAGCTGGAGTACTCCATCGTGATGCAGACTCCTAGAGGCGGTCATTTCCGCATCGACCCCGCATCTGGTGTGATCTATACGAACAAAGACATTGACCGAGAGTTCTCCAACCTTTTCGAGCTGACCGTCAAAGCAACCGACCAGGCAGTGCCCGCCGAGTTCCGGCGTTTTGCTCTGAAAAACGTTACCATATGGGTGACGGACCAAAACGACAACGTGCCCATATTTATCTCCCAGAACGCCCTGGTGGCTGAATCTAACATAGTGATCGGTTCCATTCTGACAACAGTAGTGGCTTTTGACCCGGACGAGGGTGCCAACGGGGAGGTGGAGTATGAGCTTGTAAGAGGAGATTCGGACACGTTTATCATGGACCGCTACAGTGGAGATATCAGACTCGCCTCTCAGCTCGTTCCCTCAAAACTCATCTACAGTCTGACCGTGTCTGCTACGGATCACGGCACGGACCGCAAGACCTCGCGGACGGAGCTGACCATCATCCTTCAGGGTACGGATGGCCCGGTCTTCTCCCAACCCAAATACATCACCATTCTAAAGGAGGGCCAACCGCCTGGAACCAACGTCATCTCGCTGGATGCCTCCAGTCCACGTGGCACCGGCACCAAGGTGGAGTTTTTTATTGTTTCAGTCCGGAGCGGAGGGAAGGCCGCAGGCCGGCTTTTCACCATCGGCCGCCACTCTGGGGTGATCCAGACAGCTGCAGAACTGGACAGGGAGCAAGGCTCGGACCTCTACTTGATAGACGTGTACGCCATCGAAGCCGACGCCAGCCAGCCCAGAACGCAACATGCAGAGGTGAGTAATCGCAGTTTTTTTTTTTTTTTGGGGGGAGGGGGGGGGGGGGTTGTCAGTGATTTTGATGGCTCTTGCATATTGTGTGAAAGGAAATCTAAGGGAACATATTCTAAAACATGTGCTGAAGTCATTTGTGTGAATGTGGTGGAAAAACCTGAGCGAGAATATCCAAACTAAAGAGGGGGAAAAGAGTGTTGGATAACCGTACGTGCATTACTAAAGTTCCTGCTTGTTTTTTTCCCCCCTGTTCTTTTTTAGACGATCTGGGTTGTATTAAGTATAAATTGCTTTGCACTTGAGAATGTGGGCTTTGTTTTTTGGCAGGCTAGCTGTATTGTTTCAGCTCGGAGAGAGCGCAGGCCTTAATCTCAGAGCGGAGCGCTCGCTGTGCTCCGAGTTGCTCTGGCAGAGAGAGGGGAACCCTGGGTAAAATGCGCTGCTTTGCGTTCCCGCTGCGAGCGAACTAATCTCTCTTATCAGCAGCGACAAATTCAACAAATCAGACGCCCAGACAGCATGATCGCAGATATTAATAACACGAAACCACGGGATGGAATTGTTTGTTTCTTTCTTATTGTAATCGTTTTCTGGCCAAGGAAAGACAGGCTAGAAGGGAAATGAGCGGTGGAGATCCGCGTGTGGGTCTCAGATACCTGTCCCCCGCCGAGTAAGCGGGGGAATTAGCCGGGGTTTGAACGCCCCGGGCGATGTTGGAGCAGGGTGGTCCGTGAGACCCTGCTTTGTGCCACCAGCTTTGCCTGAACAGGCAATAAGTGACCATTAAATTCAGCTGACCCTCTAAGTCTCAGTGAATAGAAATTTCCTTTCAGAGGGGGCTGAGCCGAGTAAGAGGAGGAATCTCTAGAAGTGAAACTTAATCCGCACGTTCAGTTGGTACATTGCGACGCATCTGCGTTGCTCCCGCTAAACTCTCCCTCGAGGGATAGAGTTAAACTCTCGGCTGCAGGAACCAGATGAAATTCTACACTGGGCTTGTGGGTTTGTGTGCGCAGGCCTCTGCTCAAATGAAAAACAAATGTGATTCTATATATGTGTGTGTTTTGGAAATTTCAACTGGAACCGAAAATGTTATATTATTACAGGCTTGATGATTCGCCTTTATAAAGTGGATTTTTTTCTCTCTCGTTCTCCGCTGCTGTGATGAAATGTGCTTTGTGTTAGAGTTTTGAAAATAGCTTCCCGAGAGGCGTTGCTCTCCATTCCGAGAGAAAGAGAGTGAGCGTAATTAAAGCCAAAGCGGTTTGCTTTGCTTTGTGAGGGGGTGTCATCGTTTGTGTCAGCTATCGGTGTGCTGAATGAACTCATCTGAGGTTGTCTGAGAGCGTCCATGTGAGGTGAAGATCGTACCATACAGCAGTGACAATGAAAGCAGATGTGGGTGACATTAGAGCTGCTCAAACTGTGTGTGTGTGTGTGTGTGATTTGTACGTTTTTAAGAAATGTAAAAATGCAGGACATTTTCTGTTAGGGTTATGTTGCTGTATATACAAGTAGCTGTGTATAACTATAGAAGTCCATGCAATGTCCCATTTTGACAGCCAAGTAAATGTGTGTGTTTGTGTGATTGTTGGACTTCACAGTTCCAATGCAAAATGAATTGTTTTCGTAACTTGTACTCCCTTTTTTTCCATTAAAAACATCTGACCATCCTTAAATTGAAAAATCATGCAAACTGACTTAAGTTAATGCTTAAAAGAAGGAGAAAAAAAACAATACAACAAGTCTTGATATCTTATAAAAATGTTGCTTCTCAAGTAAATGTATTTGATGTTAACATTTAAGATGTTTTACTGGAAAACAAGGAAAACACGCTGATCATCTGATATGGAAATATGATGTCTGTCATATATGTGATCCTGGACCACAAAACCAGTCTTAAGTAGGATGGGTATATTTGTAGCAATACACTCTTAAAAATAAAGGTGCTTCACAATTCCATAGAAAAAAAACTTTTTTTGTTTAAATGGTTCCATAAAGAACCTTGAACATCTGAAGAACCTTTCTATTTCACAGAAGGTTCTTTGTGGTGAAAAAAAGGTTTTTCAAATTATAAAATAGTAAGAATGAGACGGTTCTTTAAAGAACCTTTGACTGAATGGTTCTTTGTGAAACCAAAAATGGTTCTTCTATGGCATCGCTTTGAAGAACCTTTTAAAGCACCTTTATTTTTAAGAGTGTAGCCAATGATACATTTTATGGGTCAAAATTAGAATTTTCTCTTTTATGTCAAAAATCATTAAAGATCATGTTCCAAGAACTTCATTTGGACAACTTTAAAGGTGATCTTCTTAATATTTTGATGTATATATACATTTTTTTTGCATCCTCAGATTCCAGATTGTCAAATAGTTGTATTGGCCTATCCTAACAAACCATACATCAATGGAAAGCTTATTTATTCAGCGTTCATATATATAAATCTCAATTTCACAAAATTGACCCTTATGACTGGTTTTGTGGTCCAGGGTCACATATTTCGTTTGTGTGGGATAAACTATGTAAAATCACGTCTCTCTTCACCTCAACTCTGCTTTTCAACACAAAATTGTATTTTTTGGACATTATTTGAAGTACTTTGTGGTAAATGTAAATGAATATGATAATCATTCAGTATGACTGTATAAAACAGAATTGCTGTTGTTCTATAGTAACACCAAAGTGCTTTTCTGACGTTGTCTCTCTCTCTGATGTCTTACTCTTATTTCTGTCTGTCTGCTGCTGTAATGTGTGTGTGGTTTCTCTCTTATGACAGATTTAGGGCTGATTACTCGTCTCTCTCTTCTTCCTCTTTACTCCCTCTCTCTTTTCTCGTTCAGCGGTGGGAGGATGAGGCTTTGGATGGATAGATGTGTCCACATTCCTCTCTAAACGTCTCTCTCTCTAGCTCCCCCTCTCGGCTCAGTGTCTGTGCGTACATCACTACCTGAGCATCACACCTGTGTCTCTGTGAACCTGGCAACAGCCTGAGCAATCAGAATTTCCTGAGAGTTGCTGTATGTGTTTGGGTTTGACAGGAGAATTTTGAGGCCAGGATTTTGGAGAGAAGGCGTGCGGTTAAGGTTAAAGTTAAAGTTAAGTGGATATATTCACTGAAAAAAAATGATGAAGTTGTAAATAGTTTATTGGACTACATTTTACAAGAAAATACCATTTTAGTCTTGCCATTTCTTTGTAATTATTTGTAAAATTCACTAGCAATCTGTGAGTGAAAATAGTTTCTACACCAGATTTTTTTTCAGTGACGTTTGTGTAAAAAACAGCAACATGGGAAAAGAGCTGCACTGTGTGTTCCTAATAACTGTGTGAGTAACTGTGAGGCATTATTGGGTTAAGTGTAATGGCGTGCTATTGTTTCTCGCGGTGAGGTTTGTTTACTCCGAACAGCAGCTGAAAGCGATTTGAGAAAGTGAATCACTAAAATCAGTGAAGGATTGTGCTGCACTGAAGGTGTGGAGAAAGTTCAAACTTGAGTTTACCTGTATAATATACTTCACATTATTATGTTTGAGTTAGGATTTTTACAAAACACAAACATGGTTGGATAGACCATATATGTTAGTCAGTTTGGCTGAAAAAGACTAAGTGAATGGACAACTAGTGTATTTTCTAACACACACACACACACACACACACACACACACAGACACACACAGACACACACAGACACTCACTAGTGCATTGGCTTTTGCATTTCAGGAGAAAATTGACATTTCTATGATCAGTGTTATTTTACTATGACACACGATTATATTTATTATTATATTTTCTGTTTTTTAAGGTTTTAGTAATTCTTTTTGTTTTGTAATTTTTTTTAACTAATAACTGAAGCTGCAGAGCCATTTATTGCATTAACTGCAAAGGACAATAAGACTGTTTTCAAAGAATAAATCTTACATGTAGTATATTATTCCAACGCCATAAGATTTTTTTTTTTCTTCTAGTTTTAAGCTTAAACCCATGTCAGAAAATAAGTATTAAATTATGTAAACGATGTATATTTTTCTTAACTCATTGGCAAATTGTTTTAAGTATAAATCTAACAAAGCCTCAATTTGCCACTGAGGTAAGAGAATACACATGATTTAGGATGTATTTTCTGAAAACCTGCTTACTGTCTAATGCAATTAATCTTTCCTTTAAAAATGTATAAATATTTTACTGCAAAACAAGACGAAAATACTTTGTGTTTGGATAAAAGCATCTGCTAAATGCATAAATGTAATTTTGAGAATATATCAGTGAGTTTGTCACGTCTTTGTGGTTTTATCTGCAATTTTCTTTTCCATGTGAACAGCTTCTGTTATTCTGACAGTGTCTTTGGTGTGTCAGTTCATAGTGAAGATATAAATTACTGAAATATAATAGCCAACAATTAATGCACAAAGTATGAGGACCTTAAATGTCCCCCATAACACATCAAGTTGGAGTTTAGAGCTACAAGATGTCTTTCTATCAGTTCATGAAACGGAATTTGAATTGAATAGGCCGCAATCCACAGGAAGTTGAGATGGAAAGACTGGAAGACTCACATTGCTGATGCATTCTGGGAAATGAAGTGTTATTCCATCATGGTTCACAAAAGTTATTTTTCTATAGCATTTTTCTTTGCATTTCAGTTCTACTTCCTTATATGTAAATTACAGTTCTCATTATTTTCAGTTTATCACTTAGTAATAAACTTCTGTGAAGTCTTTCTCAGTGTTTTTGTCTTGTTTTCCAGTACACCTATCTAAACATTCTTAAAGGAGAAGTCCACTTCCAGAACAACAGTTCACAAATAATGTACTCACCCTTGTCATCCAAGATGTTCATGTCTTTCTGTCTTCAGTCGTGAAGAAATTATGGTTTTCGAGGAAAGCATTTCAGGATATTTCTTCATATAATGGACTTCATTGGTGCCCCGATTTTAAACTTCCAAAATGTAGTTTAAATGCAGCTTCAAAAGTCTCTAAATGATCCCAGACGAGGAAGAAGGGTCTTATCTAGCGAAACAATCTGTCATTTTTTTTAAAAAATAAAAATTAGTATATTTTATAAGCACAAAAGCTGGTGTAGCACAGGCTCTGGGATGCACGTCCATGATGCTACAAGTTAGTGATGGGTCGTTCTTGAACAATTCGTTCATTTTGAACGAATCTTTAATGTGACTCGGGATGAACGAGTCGTCTCGGGGAGTGATTCGTTCAGTCGTGCATGCGCAACATCCTATTAGGTTCTGTACTGGAATTAGTTCACCTGTTTCGAGTCTTTGGGTTTTTCGAGTCGTTCGTTCATCTTATGGGGCTGTCACATGATGAACGAACGACTCAAACCCGAAAACTTGTCAGAGAAGAGGTGAGGTGAGCTAATCATAGATAAAGACCCAGGTAAACAATGAATGAATCTTTTCTGTTTCTTACAGCATTATAGTTTTGTCTTGGTTGTAGTGTGATCAACGTTTGTGTAAGCAGTAGATGTGTTAGGGAAGTAACAAATAACATTTTAATTATATTTTACTAAAATGAACGAAATGACTCGAAAAAAGATTTCCGAGTCGGTAAAATGATCCGAACTTCCCATCACTACTACGAATCACGTCTAAGTTCATCGTCTGTGTACTCCGGCTTAAAAAGGTAAAGTATGGTGAAAAACTCTGTCTTATTTTCTCCTACAACTACAGAATCATCCAACATCGTTGTACCTTTTTGTTTGTAAACGGCGTTTGACTTACTTGCACTTTCTTAGTCTTTATGCGTTCGATTTGTAAACACTGGGTCTGTGGTTCTGCGTGACCTTTCGACGTGATTCAATAGTACGTAGCGTCGTGGACGCGCATCCCAAAGCCTGTGCTACACGAGCTTTTGTGCTTAAAAAGTATACAAATTTTTATTTTCCGAAAAAATCACAGATTGTTTCGCTAGATAAGACCCTTCTTCCTCAGCTGGGATCGTTTAGAGCCTTTGAAGCTGCATTTAAACTACATTTTGGAAGTTCAAAATTGGGGCACCAATGAAGTCCATTATATGGAGAAAAATCCTGAAATGTTTTCCTCAAAAACCATAATTTCTTCACGACTGATGACAGAAAGACATGAACATCTTGGATGACAAGGGGGTGAGTACATTATTTGTGAACTGTTGTTCTGGAAGTGGACTTCTCCTTTAAATCAAGACGCATTTACTGGAGATGCAAAACAACAGAAGATATTAAGTCTTGTTTTCTGAAAACTGTATTAAAATGCAGTGAGTTTATGCTTAAAACAAGAACAAATATCTGCCAATGGGGTCAGAATAAACAGACTTACACTCCAATAAAGGTTCCAGAAGGGTGTTTTTGCAGTGATGCTACAAAAGAACGATTTTTGGTTCCCCAAAGAACCTTTCAGTGAACAGTTCTGAAAAAAAACATTTTAAAAATCTAAAGAACCTTTAATATAAAAAAAACCTTTTCTGCATTTGAAAGTTTCCATGAATGTTCAAGGTTCTTCAATGAAACCACTGATGCCAATAATCTTTATTTTTAAGAGTGTAATTTAAACGAAAAACAAGATTATTTTTTATTTGCTCTTGTTTTAAGCCAAAACTCACTCAATTTTGGTAGATTTCTGAGAAGCCAAGACCTAATATCTTGAGTCACTTTGCTTCTTCAGTAAATGCATCCGGATTTAAGGAGGTTAAGACATTTGTACTGGAAAACAAGACAGAAATCCAGAGGAAGAACATGATTTTTGCAGTGCAGTGATGGTTGACGGCAGTAAATCTAATATTGTCATACTTGTGAGCTGAGAAATGAACACGTTTGTTTGCACTCATAGAAACGGATGTTTGCTGTAATAGTCTGACTTTAAAGAGACGGGGAATGGTGGTCGTATGCAAATAGCGCAGGCAGCAGCGGCAGCCGCATGTGTTTGTGTGTTTGGCTGCGTAATTGAAAACAGCTGCGTGTGTTTTTGAGCTGCACTTTTACAAACTCAGCATGACTGTGTCTTTCTGTCTGTCTGTCTGTCTCTCTCGGCCTGTCTGTCTGTCTGAGCGTGAGAGAGAGAGAGAGAGAGTGTGTGTGTGTGTGTGTGTTATATTGACGCCTGACAGTGATTTATGGGTGTGTTTGTGGCGCTGATTGTGGGTCAGGCTTCAGGAAGTGACTTTGTGAGTAAACTCTGTCGATTGAGTTGATTTGAGTTTAGGGTCACACCATCCTGCCTCAAAGCCTCACTGACACAATACCAGCTCTGAAAGCACTTGAGGAAAAGATGAATGTGTTAAACCGCCACACAAACCCTGTGCAGGTAAAGGAGAACAAAGAGACGAAAATACAAAAATATAGTACTATTATGGTGTTTTTTTTTTTTTTTTTTTTTTTTAAATTTTGAATTGGCTTTTATTTTAATATTTCATTTTTATTTTGGTTTAAGTTTTAGTATGCGCTCTTTGTTGTCATTTTTAATTTTTTATTTCAGTTTTAATTTTAGTACTTAAGATTACTTTTTAATTTTAATTAGTCACCAATGCACCAATTTCAACATTTTTAATTTAAGTTTTTCATCTAATATTTATATTTTATTTTATTTAAGATTTATTTGAGCTAACAAAATCTAATTTTAAATGTATACACATATACACATAATATCTACACATTCGTTCAGCCCTAATATGAACTTCTGTTCAGTTGGTCCTTCAAGATTATGAATTATGAATTCACAGGCGTTTGTGTGGCTCACAGCGGGACGGTTAGGAGTATTTGTGAACTCTGTGTGTGTGTGTGCGCATGTGTGTCATCTCTGTGTGTCGCCTTTGTGTGTGTGTGACAACTGACAGCCATGTGACTCAAATCATGACATGCTTATTATTTCCCATCATGCCTCTCTGCAGGCAGAGCCACGGCTACCAGACGCACGTTAGCGTCTCCTCCTGTGGTCAGTCAATTATTTTTCTGTCATTCTCACGTTTCCATTCGCTGACATATGAAGTGTGACCGTCAGGTTTAATCATAACACGTTCTGCTCTGGTTTGACATGGAAGGGATTGATAAAATTGTCTAATAAATAATTTGTTTTAGTGAGGGAACAGCTTTGCAAATGCTTTAAGACCCTCAAAATGAAATAAAAAAAAAAAATCTTTTTTCATTTACAAGCATATTTTAGGAGATATAACATGTTTGGTGTTTGGCAGGGTTGCCAGGTTTTCACAATAAAACCCACCCATTTGCTTCTCAAAACTAGCCCAATCACGTTCCGAGGGTGTCCCCCCATTAAAAATCATATTTAGCCCGCATTCCAGGGGCTAAATATGACGTTATTGGGGTCACTTAAACCAGCAGACATGAAAAACAACCCACGGCAACAGTGTTAAAGTAGCCTAATTCCGCAAGAAACCCGTGGACTTGGCAACACTGCTGTTCGGGTCATTTTGACCCGGGTATGTATGGAGTCCCGTTAGGCGTCAAAAATACTTGTTCTAAAATTATCTATGAAGTTATATTAGTGTAATAAAACTTTTGTACAACATATGTAGCCTTTTTCTCATACTTTTGGGAGTGAATTTTGTTGATGATCATGAATATGTCATCTATTGATAAGCTACTGCAGCATAAAAAATTGCCCCTTTTTTCATCTGAAGGTGAACACTTATGCAAGTATAAAATTAATTTATTTTATTTGAAAATTTTTCAGAGTAATATTTATTGTTTTGATGAAATATGTAGGTTTCTTAAATTTGAACTGTTTTTGAGCAATCACAAGTTATAAATTCAAAGGAATTTAATTAAATTCCATTCCTTCTAATGGGGTTAATACTGGTAATATATGTTCGTATAAATTTAAAACAAGTATATAATCAAATAAAATTCCTCAGTAATATTTAAAAAAGTATATCAATATTTTGCATCATAGTGTTGTTCATGCGTAATTTTACGTCAATTTATTGATTTTACACAAATCAAGGGATTTCTCAGTTTTTAATTGATAAAAAGCGGTAACAGTAGGGTACAATGTGGTAAAAGGCGTCTTTGATAATATTTTTCTCTAAACCACTAGATGGCACAAAAACATGGTGTGGCACTTTCCAAAACTCCACTTTTCAAGATGCACGTGCAAATTTGTCTGATCCTTGACACGATCACAGGCAGCAGCGCAAAGTCGATTCAGTGCTTACTTGATCTAATATTTGATGTTTTCAAAAATGTTGTAGATTTAAGTAGCAAATAAGAATCGCTAAAATGAATGTGTATATTTTGAGACAAATGTCTCAATTTCAGTTTTGTTTCAGACAATTAAAGCAACAGTTTTTAAATAACGAAAGAATATATAAAAGTATTTGGGGTAAAAAGCGCCCCTGCTGTTGGGGCTAAAAGGTACAATAATTAACATGATAATTAATAGAAGGCTGACTTTTCCAGTTGTTGACATGACATGGTTAGATTCAGATGGTAAATATCATATATTATGTTGGGTGTCTTAGAGAGAATCACCATGTTTAGATGAAACCATCATATTTAAAAACATGATATTAATTATATCATATAATAAAATATAATTTGTTGTTACTGCTGTAAATCTCTATGGGATCTCCTTCAATGCATTCAGAATCTTTACTTTTTAAAATGATTTTGTTTCTGTATTTAAAAAAAAAATATATATATATATATATGTTAACATATTTTAAGGACAGTATATCAGTATATTTATTAAACCAAAATTAATAAATTATTTAATTTATTTATTTATTATTCAAAATAAGCAGAAAATAGTACAAACTTTGTTAAAGTGGTTGTTTTGAACAAGCATACTTGGACATTGTTTTAAAAACATTTTATTTTATTTATGTCAATACTCTGTGCCTTTTACCCCGTGTGTGGGATGAAAGGCCCCCCTTGCCACCTCATACATTTATACGATTTTAAATCAAAATAAATGACTTGATTTATTGTCACACAAAATCTGTCGCTCCATAAATGTTCAATACAAACTTTTTTTTTGTTTGTTTGTTTGTTTTTTTAGGTGCACACATTTTTTCTTAAGGTGTGCCTTTAGCCCTGTTGTACCCTAATCAAAAATTAGAATTTCTTTCACATTTCCTCACTAATAAGAAGTTGCTGATCAGGCATAAAATGGTTTTAGTTAAAAAATATGATGTTATAGCTGTTTTATAAAATAACGATTGTTTGGGTTCAAACGTACACAGATTTTGAATGCATTATGAAGTTTAAGCACTTAAATTAATGTGATTTGTGAGGCGTAACCCGAGACGCCTCCTCTCAGCTCATCTGCTATCGTAACGCTCGCTTTTCATCCTCACGACCGGATCGGTTTACACGTGACGTGCTTCTGAACGCTCGTTGAAACTATACATCTCAGACCTGCTTCAGGTGTTTGAGGTGTGTGTCGGCTGTTATTGCTCATCTGGAGTTGATCTGAGCTGATCCGTCGTCTGACCCGTCTGCCCCGCGCATTACGTGTGTGTGTGACTGTATTAGCCGCGAATGTTGTTTCAGCGTTTGCATAGTCGCCAGGATTGTGTGTCTCCAAATCCTTCAAACAGCCTCGAAAAATTAGTGCTGGAGCGAAAGAAACCTGCTTACAGATGCTAATGTCTTCCATATGGCTCTTGGATGTTGAATATGAATTCTCAGGCGGCTCGCTCAGATAACTCAATATCGCTGCACGGCTACAGCTCTGTTCCGAGGGTTACTTCAGCCCGAAATGGAAATTCAGTCATTAGTTTTTCACCCTCGTGTCGTTCCAAAGCCGTATGAGTTTCTTTCCTAAGTCAATAGCAGAAGGAGATGTTTAGATGAATCTCTGAGGTGCTTTCGTCAATATAATGAATCAAGGATTTATTGGTAAAGATTCAGCAGTACTTCATATGACTCTAAACTAAATCCATACTTATACTTTTATGTTGTTATTCACTGAAAATCCTTCCTTCTGATCATAAAATAATTAAATACGGCTTGTGGAGTCACGCCAGTTTTAATGTCAACGATGCATTAAAGTTGCATAAAGATTTTAGTCAGAACTACAGAAAAGATCAATGAGTAAAGACCTACTTTTTTTTTTTTTTTTTTCTTATTTTTCACAACAAAACTAAAAGAGGTTTGTTTGTTTTGTTTTTTTTTTTTTCTTTATGGAACTGGAATTTTTGCTTAATTGAAATGACTTCTTGAAAATAATGCACTGTAAAAAAAAATAAAAATGAATAAATAAATAATTTATAATTATTTATAAATAATTAATTCAATTTGTTACTTTCCATTTCTTTGTAATTGTTTGTGAAATTAACCAGATTTTTTGTCAATCAATCAATTTTGTCTCATCAATAAAACAATGTTTTGTAGAGTCGCAGCAGACTTAACTTTGTTTAAAAATAGCTTCATTTTCACTATACAGAATATAATTCTGATTTATTTTTTCAAATTCTTTTTTTTAATCCTTTTTTTTCCCTTTTTACTTATATTCTAGAAACTAAAACTAAAACTATAAAAGAAAAAAAAAAGCATTTTAGTTGCTTGAAATTTTACACAAACTTTAACCGAAATAAAATATTTTATAAAAAAAAAACTGAAATAATAATAATAATAACAATAATAATAATAATATCTAAAAAAAATTACAATTTATATTATGTATTTTAGAAATGTAAAATAAAAATAATAAAATAATAGTAGTAACAACAATATAAAAATAATAATAAAAAATTATATTAATACATTTTAGAAATTTTAAATAATAATCTAAAAATAATAATAAAAATGTATATTTATTAGGGGTGCTCCGATTGATCGGCTACCGATCATTATCGGCCGATAATCCCTTGGGGATGTTTGATCGGCGGTCTCTAAAAAGGCCGATCTCATAAACCGATCTAAAGCTGATGACGCGGCTGCCGTGCAAGGTTTAATACGGCATGCAGCGGCACCGTCTCAGTCTCTTTTCGGCGCGGGTAAAACAATTATAATGCTGAAGATGAGGTACAATTCATATTTCTTCATTTAATAACTTATAAAGTAATTTGAAAACCTTATGTGAGCTGTAACAGCACGAGTGAAAGACCGCGCGCCCTCTCTCTTTCTCTCTCAAAAGTGTGCTAATGGCTTCCAATCACCACATCGCATCTGACTATAAGCGAGCTGCACCGTTGACACAGGAATTATTACATGCAAAATAGAATCAGTGTCGCATTGTCGCTAAAGTTTGTAAACTGCATTTCTTTTTAATTCTTTCCAGGGTTTAACCATTCAGCACTCGCACTCTCTCCTGGAGACTGGGCGCTCATGCACACTCGAAGCGTAAACGCATAACGCCACGTTCACATACCTCCGTTTGCAGTGCGTATTTTTTCCGCGGTCATGCTAACGGATTAAAGCGTTCAAGTTGCACACAGTTGCGGTCTAGTAGTGCGTTCCAGGAGCGCTGTATCTGCAGCAGTGTAGAGATCGTTTCCGCACGGAGTCTGTGCTGCACTCGCAGAATTAAAGTGACAGCGCATTGTTTGCGGTAAACATGCTGAAAAAGTATTTTCAATAACAATGTTTGGATTTGCACAATTCTAAAAATAAAAATGCACTGCATGATCAAACATCTATGTGATATATATGTGTATATATATATATATATATATTTATTTTTTAAAAATAAAGTCTAAAAAAATGCTCCCCTCCACCCTTCAAATAATAAAAAAAAAGGCTTTAAAAAGATCGGTATCGGTGATCGGATCGGCAGATACAGCTTCTTGTGATCGGCTTCAAAAATCCTGATCGGAGCACCCCTAATATTTATGCATTTTAGAAATATAAAAACTAACTTCGGAATATTAATCAAATATTTAAAATTATTATATAAAAAATAATAAAATACAAAATGTAAAAAAAAAAAAAAATCGATGTAAAGTGCACTTAACACTGTTAAGAACAACATGAGGGTGAGACAGACTTTTGATTTAGTGAATCATTGCATTAGCGCTGGACGTTATTCCCGCGGTCTGTGCGTGTTTGTATGGGAGGATCTGACATTTAATAGGGAATTTCTGCGTGAGGTTTGGACGTTGCTTTGCTAGCGTGTTTATTTGTGTCGTGTGTGCTGTTGAAGCAGAATGGCTAACACAGAATTAGTTTTGTGTTTATAAGCAGCTGCCAGATCTCTGCTGCGCACTGTTATTTTCTGAAGCATTTGTTGGTTTTAGTGAAATCATCCCTCCGTCTTTGGGTTTATCGAGCAGTCGCTTTTAATCACGTCTCATCATAAACAACAATATAAAGTTAAAGACTGAAGGCATCTTTCATATTTCATAATTTCAGAGATGTTGACGCGTTTCATGTGTTTTTCCTGCTCGTTACGACTCTCATTTGGGTAATTATGAGGCGCTTCATTAGAGCTGCTTTTTATTTATGATGTTGTTTGTTGTTAGTTATGTGCATAAATCAGAAACTCATTAATTACACAAAGCCGACGGAGAGCGGATAAACCCCAGGACGTCCCGCGAAGAGTTTGATCTTCATCCTCGCAAGATATTCTCAATCCCTTTTCTCGCTCTTTCTCTTAGCGTGAAGGATTATCGTGTGAGTTTGTTATCCCATTTTACAGATCCTCAGACGTCCATTCATGCTGTCCACGGCGTGTTCGCGTACCACAATTAGGAAAGAGAAGAAGGATGAGAACAATGAGATTTGGGTGGGAATGTTATTCTCCATATATTCTTGACGTACTTTGATATTTAGGACAACTTAATGTACATAGTGATCATAAAGCTCTAAATGTGGTTAACTTACTCGTGCATTAGTTAAATGATGGTTTGTACCAAGAAAAGTTCAACATCCATTGCATTCAAGAACCAATGACTTCATGGTTTGCATTAAACATATGAAATATCATAGTATGAATTAAACAATTACAATAAAACCTCTACATTGCAAAAAAAATAAAAAATAAAAAAGTTCCTCAGTTCATCTTTAAATCAAGGCACATTTACTTGAGAAGTAAAATGACTAAATATATTAAGTCTTGTTTTCTAAAAAAAATTGGGTGAGTTTATGCTTAAAACAAGAACAAATATGAATGTGGTCAGAATTATTATTTTTTAAAGAATTATTAATTTAATGAATTAAATATGGTTGATATTTGTTCTTATTTTGAACATAAATCAATAAATTTTAAAAACAAATATCTGCCAATTGTGTCACAAACATGCAAGTAATTTTAAATTTATTAAGTAAATTTATTTAATTTTTTTTTTCTTCTCACCCCAGTTGGCATATTAGGTTTGGTAGTTATTATCATTTGTATTTATTTATTTATTTTTTAATTTTGCATCTTTATTTAAGAATGTTTGGATATTTTACTAAAAAAACAAGACAACAATATTAAAAAATATTTTTGTGTGTGTGTGTAAAATATTTATTGTGTGTTACATTTTAGCAAATAGCAACATTTCAATCTGATTTCAATTGTTTACAATGTCATTTTAGCATTATTATATTTAGTGTTAATATTTTGAGTCAATGTTTTTTTTTCATGTTTTCTGCTTTCATATATATTTGTTTTATTTTAAAATGTATCTATATAGCATTTTATTAATTTTTATTTCAGTTTTAGTTTTAGTTATTTTAGTATATCAAGTTAAACTAAATGGACATGAGAAATGTTGCCTTGAAAACTAGTAGAAGTAAAATGATACAATTAATTTATATATGTATATTTTTAGTTTCAGTTAACATTTGATTTATTTGAAGTAACAAAATAGTTTAGGATAACTAAAATAATAACTCTGATTGTATATAAACAGCAATGCATTAATCCTGATTTTTTTTTTTTTTTTTTTAATATTGTGGAAGGCAAGCTGTGGAACGAATTGGAACGAATCCAATTAATTGAACGACTGCTCGTCTTTCCGAACGGGAGCGCAGCGTTTGTGAGGCGCGTAGCATCTAAAACTTCCCACTGGCTCTTCCAGCACAAAAGCTCTTGTGTTTCAGTCAAATTCCTGCAATTTTCAGCGAATTAATCTTTTTTTTTTAGGCGTGAGCATCGAGTCTCCGTCAACAAGTCTTTAGAACGTAATGCTCTTAGCAGGTCATTAAGCTTTTTGAGCGTGTAACGGCGGTTCGGGGCGAACACTGAGCGCTTCTGTGTCCGCTCTCTGATCACTGACACTTTAATAAAGTCGTTTTAACTTCAGCCGACTGAATTTTGCACCTTTTCTGCCGTCGCCATGGCTCCGGGGAAGCGAGGAGCATTCAGCGCCGTCCGCGAGCTTTTACATGCAAATGCGGAGAGAAATGCGTGCAGAGAAAGAGCTTTCAGTCGCTCGGCTTTTCTCTCAATCGTCTCCGTCTGACAGCAGCGAACTAAAGGAGCTCTTAAAGCGTGAAAAACGCCTTACATCTCCTGTCTATCTCTGGCTCTCTCTCTCCGCTGGGTCAGAAAGTTGCTCTTGATGTTTGCTCTTTAACTTTCCTCGCATTCCCGCCATATTCACTTCCTCTTCTGGGCAGCCAGATAAAGAGGGAATGCGAGAGGAGAACTATGTCGAATCGGCCACAATCACATCATTTACAAGTGAACTCGCTCTGAAGGAAGGCGTTTCGTATACGGGAGAGGGAGGTGAGGAGAGGCTGCCGGTGTCAGCCCGGTCGGGACGGGTCAGAGAGAACAGCGTGATGGGAAAAGGACGGACGGTCGGTCGGGGAGAGACGGGTTGTGAGGGATGTGAGAAGAGAACTAAATATTCGCTTCATTCTGCGTCTGTGAAATTCCATAAATTATTTTGTAAATGAACATAAAACTTTAAGTCAAGTCAAGTCACCTTTATTTAGCGCTTTTAACAACACAGGTTGTGTCAAAGCAGCTTTACAGTATTAAATATGAAAATAGTGTGTCAATAATGCAAAACGACATGAATAAGTGAAATATTAATGGCAGGTATTTGATTTCAGATCAGACAATTAAAAACAAAATTAAATACATGTCAGATTATTCAGTATAAAAACCCACTTACTTCAAGTATAATCAAATTTGCCCTTCAAGTCATTTCAGCTTAAACTTTCAACTTCAACTCAAACTGACTTTAAAAAAACGAGTTGAATCTCATTCAAAAATAACCTTGAAATTGGTTTGAGTATTTGTATGGGTTAAAGTCAGGGTTATTATAGTTAGGGTTAGAAAATAAAATGACATTTTTTTAAATGTATTTTATTTCAGCTAGTTTCTAAAGCAGCATTTCTCATGGTTATTTAGTTTATGACTGAAAAAAAAAAAAAACTAAAATTTTAATTAATGAAGAAATAACACAATTTATATAATAATAATATAATTTTAAATTAATAATAAAATATATAAAATTATATATTAATATATATTATTTATATAATTATAATTAATTATATAATTATATATGAAGAGTTTAGATGCAAAACCAGCTAAAAGCCATCTCGGTCAAAAATGAGATAATGATACTGAGTGAATGCTCGTCACATAGTTTACATCCAAAAAATACTTTTACTTCAATCTCGCTAAATTCCATCCTCAGCCCAATCAGAAGTACCGGTACTTACATAGAAACCTATACAAAGTAGCCAGAAAGAAATGCTCATTTTAAAGAAATACACCAGATGGCTTTTGCATCTGAACTCTGAACTCCTCATAATATATGTATAATAAAAATGACTAAAAAAAATACTTAAAATGACATGAAAACAGAAAAAAATAAGAATGTAATTATAATAATATTAACAAAAAAAATAGTTAAAAACAAAAAAAAAAAACAAAGAAACATGTTACCCTGCTTTATTGATCACATAATGTCTCACAGTGCATTTAACTATATTGATTTTTTTTTTTTTTTTTTTTTTTTTTTTTTTTTAAAGTTTTCCTTTTGAATTGAGTTTTTCTTTCTGTCCCCGTTAGCAGACATTATTGTTGTTTTAAGCATAAGCTCACTTGGATACATTTTTCAGAATTCAAGACTTAATATCTTGTCATTTTGCTTTTTAAATGAATGTATCTGTATTGTACTGGAAAACAAGACAAAAATACTAAGGAAGAAAAATTATTTTTGCGGTGGGTTATTCAAATTCCTCAAACATTCTGATTATTTACAGGTTCAAATGGCACTAAATTTCCCAGATTCAGACTTTTGGACCCACTGTATGTAGCCTGTAGAGTGTGTGTGTGTGTGTGTGTGTGTGTGTGTGTGTGTGTGTGTGAGTAAGAGAGGCATGTATGGAGGGCTGTTGTGTGTGTTTGTGTGATTGTGTGAATGGAGGGGGACACGAGAGGGTTCAAACAAAGGCGTTGGGCTGAACACAGGCCCCAGTGTGCTGCTGCATGTGTGTGTGTGTGTTTCTCTTGTAAAGTTTAAGTGCCACTTCCCCCCGGTCAGCGCTGAGAGTGTGTGAGTGTGTTTCTGTGTTTGCTCTCAGAGGGTCGGAGTGTCGCCGTGGCGACCGACTCCACCTCGACAGACTGATGCTTCAACACTTTATCTATTTCAGTTTGTAGATTTCAATTCCAATACTTATCTTTAAAAGTTTTTTCTCAACTTCAGCAGAACCTACATGCACCAAAACTTACAGTTTTATTCCTCTCTATATTCTGAAGGATTTTACTGAGGGATTTGTTCATATTTCATTCACGCTTATTTATACAACAATTTATTCCTAAATACACTGTGAAAATCCCTATCTTTAAAGGCTGTGAGTTTTTTTCTCCACTTCAGCAGCACTTACATACACCAAAACTTACAGTTTTATTCCTCTCTATATTCTGAAGGATTTTACTGAGGGATTTGTTCATATTTCATTCACACTTATTTATACAACAATTTATTCCTAAATACACTGTGAAAATCCCTATCTTTAAAGGCTGTGAGTTTTTTTCTCCACTTCAGCAGCACTTACATACACCAAAACTTACAGTTTTATTCCTCTCTATATTCTGAAAGATTTCATTGAGGGGTTTGTTCATATTTCATTCACACTGATTTATACAACATTTAATTCCTAAAAACATTGTGGAAATCCTTATCATTAAAAAATGTGAGTTTTTTCTCCACTTCAGCAGCATTTGATTTATACAACATTTTATTCCTAAAAGCATGTTGAAAACATATTTATTTTCCTGTCTGTTGACAGTATTTTCTGATTTATGAAGTGATAAAAAGAGCAATCCAAAATCCCCTCTGGGAAAAACTGACAGTTGTTATTATACATTATGTTCAAACTCTAAAAATGTATTCAAATTAGCATATTTGAATTTGCATACATTTCAGAAAACTTGTAACACAGAACAGTTGCCTTAATGTACTGTGATTAATCAACTTAGGGATGTATGAGGATATCTATTAGTTACATTTTTACCGTATTCACCTGTAGTGTCTTGCTTTAAGCCAGTAAAAGATAAAGCCATTATTATTTTTTAATAATATTTACCACATAATACTTTTTTTTTTTTTTTCAATCTAGAACTTGAGCTGGAAACTTGCACAACTTTGCACAACAAAATTAGGATACTCAGTTTGGAAAGTGTCTCAGTAAAGTCAAGAAAACTTTGGTTAAAAATGATTCTTGTAAGTAGAGTATTCTTGTTCTAACAAAAAATAGATTGAATCTTCCTACTAAAAAAAAAAATCTGTCTTCAAGCTTTTTTCCATTTGTTTAAATAACCTTTTTACTGAGCAAATGATCTGAGCTGCTGTCCACATTCATTAACAGCTGTAGACTCTTACAGTAACTACTGACTCATTTGTGTGTTTTAATTTCTCCAAGGGGATTTTAGCAGAAACATCTGGATTCATATTTATAATTTTGACATGCCGCGGCCGTAATCCCACTAGACCTCACGGGACGCTGCTTGACCCGGGAACTCCCGGGGGTCAGAGCAGGAAACCGCCCTGACCTTTGACCTCTGAGCGAGAGCGGGCCGTGTCCTGACAGTGAATAAGTTATGGCTCTCAGAAGAGCAGCTTGAACTCCAGCAGCGTTTGTGTGGACGCATGTGACTGTAAATCGCTGCGAGGGCGTTTGATCTCCACCGGGGCACCTTGGAACCTGTGGGACAAACGCTCGTATCAGGGACGGACCCGCGCTGGAATGTGCTGATCCGACCAAGAATCAATCACATTAACACCAGCAGAAACGGGTCAGACGTCCCGAGAGAGCCAGACGGTTCCCAGGGGTGGAGGATTTGTTTCATTTGCACACGTTTGTTCAGAGATATGTAAGTGCAGAGCTGAAAATAGTTATGTATTTGCCCCAGGGTTATTAGAGTTAACTAAAGCTAAAATCATGTTAAGAAAGCTAACAGCATGTTTGCTTGATGTGTAAATCTGTCTGTTTACGTTCTTATACTCGTGAGTCGCAAAACAAAGAAGCATCACAAAAAAAGTCACCTAATGACATGCAATCAGAGCAAAATTGTAGGCCAGGTAAAAAGTGCATGTTCACAGTATTGTTTAACTGAATATGCAGTGTATTTCCCTGCAGTTGTAAAGATCACAGAGAACTAAATGCCTCCAAGTGCCATAAATTCATCCAAATTCAGTGTTAAGACTTGCTGTAAACTGTTTCATGTTGCACAAGTATTAAATGTAAAAACTCGAACTTTCTCTAACACGACTCGAAGCAGAACCTGAGATTCTGTTCACTCTACAGCTGCTGTCACATCATCAAACTCTGTGTGTGTGATTCTCTGGAGGAGTACGGGAACAGGAAACAAAGGAGGAGGGAACAATGTGAAACGATTCCTCTTGGATGGACGAGTCTTTCACAGTGTTTGGCTCTCTGACAGCGAGTCTGATCCAGACGTGAACTATCACTCACACAAACCGAAATAAGACAAAACAAGACCCGAATACGCTGGCGCTGTAATTTAAGGAAGCGTTTCTATAAACAGGGTTCAGTTTTCAGGTTTTTCGTGATAACCGTTCGCCGTTAGTCTCATGGCAGCAGCTGCATGTACAGTTTTTCAGTGAGTTTATATTTGATTGTGAATGTGGCAGAATTATGAGACATTTTGATTACACTGCAAACAATGATGTCATTATGTTCTGTACTGTTTTTTAGTACAAATATCTAAACATTCTTAAATCAAGCTTTCTTTGAGTTGCACAATGACATGTTAAGTTTAAGAAATGTATCAAAATGAAATAAGTTTGTGCTTAATTCAAAGTGAAAACATAATTTTTTGACTACATTGGCAGATATTTTTTCTTGTTTTAAGCCTAAACTCACTTCATTTTGATGTATTTTTCAGAAACTTATTTGGTTGTTTTGCATCTTAAGTAAACACATTTTGACCAGTGTTGGGGAAAGTTACTTTAAAAAAATGACAATATTGAGTTACTCCCTAAAAAAGTAACTAATTACTTTTTCTGGAAAGTAATGTGTTACTTTACTTTTGTGTTACTTTTTAAATCTGGGCAGGGCTTGCTTGTTTGTTTTTAATATAAAAATGTATATTTTTGGCAAATGTAAAAGCCTTTGCATACCAAAAGCCTCAGGCTTTGAGAAAAGTAAATTCACGTCTGTACAGTAGACCACAGAAGAAAAAATATTAACTCTTCAGCAAGAAAAAAAAAGGAAAACAAATGAGTAATTTGTGCTTATTAGTATGGTTGAATTGGATCATCGAAGGTCGGCAGCAAAGACACTGGTTAATAAAATTTGTATTAAATGCATAAAGGATATTTGTATTATTTAACATATTTAATTATTGCAGGTTTTCAGCATATTCTGAGTTTAATTTCACTGTGTTTATTCATTTTGAGGAATACTGAATCTGTTTTTTTGTGAGTGAGATGAATTAATGCATGTTCACATTTAGTCTAGAACATCTTATTCCCGATTTCTCTCAACATAATGAAAGGAGAGCTTTCAATCAATAAATGGCGTTACTTATTTGAAAAAAGTAACTCAGATATTTTCTTGTCAATTAAAAAGTAATGCGTTACTTTACTAGTTACTTGGAAAAAGTAATATTACTACGTAACTTGCGCTACTTGTAATGCGTTACCCCCAACACTGATTTTGACTGAAAAATGCTGAGTAAGAAAATATTTTTTTCTGTTAGAAGAAACATCTAGAATATTCATGCGCTGGAAAAATACTGTTCTTCCTCAGTATTTTTGTCTTGTTTTCCAGTGTAAATATGTAAACATCCTTAAGTCGAGATACATTCACTGAGAGATGCAAAATCACTGAGTGTATTAAATCTTGTTTTCTGACAAATTTATTAAAATTGAGTTTTTATTTTAAACGAGAACAAATATTTGCAGACGGGATCAGAAAAATAACCTTCATTTAAACAAAACTAGTTCACTTTTATTATATTCACCCTGTCTTTGATGTCACTTGTGAAGCCTAAGTCACATGACATTTACATCGCAGCTGATTGGCTGAAAATCCTGCAGTAAAGCAGATGAGCAGGAGTTTATTTCTAGGTGATTGTATTACATCATTCTGAAAGGATTCGTTTTCTCTGGGAAACGTCAAGAAGAGAGCAGCAGAAGAAAGACAGATTTGGGGCCTTTCAGCATGCATTAGTGTTAGATTTGCGCAGAAACTATAAGCTCTGGTTGTGTGTCTGGAGTTTCGTGCGTTCGCTTTCCGCGAGTGTTTGGACTCGGAGCGTAAACACACGACGCATTTGAGAAGATCTCACTCCTGCCAGATCTTAAACTGATGGAAACCACACGCAGACTAATGCAGCTGAGATGACGTCAGGATTTATACGACTGTATCTCCGACGGTCTGGAGCTGAAACTCAAACACGCACGTTTAGCTGCTCTTTTATCAGATCTGATTCTAGTCCATTACAAACAGATCAGCGTTTTACTGTAGTACAAGTGCGGTAAATTGGACACAAGACAGCTGGAGCACAGAAAACCTCTGTTTACTGTTTTACAGATGTGAAAGCGGCCCTCGAAAATATTTGGACAAGCGTCGTGGATTAAAAGGACAGCGCAAGCGAACATTTCATGCAAAACATTAGACAAATATTTGTTAATTTGGTTTGAAATAAGCTGTAAAAAATGATGTCCTTCTTCAGTATTTTTGTCTTGATTTCGAACAAATATCTAAACATCCGTAAATCAAGATACATTTACTGGAGGAGCGTTAAGTGAGAAAATGAAGATAAAATGAAGTGAGTTTGTGCATAAAACAAGAACAAAATAAACATAGTTCAAAGGAAAATAAAAACTAAAAAATTTGGACTCCACTGGCAGATATTTGTCATTGTTTTAAACGAAATCTCACGTCATATGATCAGAATTTTAGAAAACTTAAGTTTTTATCTATAGTAAATGTATTTTGGATTTCTTTTTTTCTCCTGGAAAACAAGACCTTTTTTATTTTCTTAATTATTTGTGAAATTTACTAGCAATTTCTGAGTGAATTTTTTACAAAGTACATTTAGTGGTGAAAATGAAGGGGAAAAGCAGTACTTTGAATCAAGTCATTAAAACTGATTCACAGAAATGAATCAAACTTGAATTTTTTCTTGCAAAATCACATCTTCCATTCTTAATATATTCCATTCAGACAGCAAATAACAGAAAAGAAGACAATAACTTGAAAACAATATTCACTTAAACAACATTGTGAATATTGCAATGATAGAGTGCGTGTCATTGCATGCCATTAGTCGACTAATTTTGCAATGCTTCTTTTTTTAACGACTTCTAAGTTTAGCAGAATGGCTGAACTCAGAGTCATAAATTCACACGACGGTGGAATAAAGTCAGTGTTAAGGTTTGCTGTGAGTTGTTTCATGTTGCACAAGCATTAGTGGGAGATGCAGGATGGAAACTGACATGTGAGAGGAAGATTATCAGTGAATAATGACTCAGATTGAACTCAAGTGTTCTGTAAGCATACTCTACAGAAATAGCTGTATTGCAGTGTGCTTCTTAAAGGCATAGGTCACCCAAAAAAAACAATGTTGCCCTGTTCTTCCAAACCTCCATGACTCTCTGTCTTCTGTGAAACACAAAAGAAGATATTTTTAAGAAATTTGAGGTTTAAACAACAATGGACCCCATTGACTTTAATTGTACACTGAGACATTTCTCAAAATATCATCTTTTTTTTTTTGCTGAACTGTCCCTTTAAGTACCACACTACAATACAACTGCATTTCAGTGAAAATACTTCAGTTTAGTAAGATTGTCATCATGTGATTGACGAACATTTTAAGTGAAAGTAAATTATTTTTATTCATTTTCATTTTATGTCATTTATGGGTGAACTGTCTCTAAGTATTACAGATAAAATTAAATGAGTGCTTTAACTGCAGTGTGAGGTTTTCATTGTGCACATTTAAACTGAACATTTTCCTGTATAGACTCAACTCATAATCATGTCTTAAACATGTTTTATTTTTTTTTATTTTTTTATTTTATTTTATTTTATTTTTCAAAATGATTGACTTAGGATTTTTTAAGAAATGTAGGAATTAAAGAATTCAAAAATAAAGAAAGTGAAAAAGAAAGAAAATTAGTTCAAAGATTTTAAAATTTATTGTTAACTTATGTATATAAACAATTTGCAAATTATGTTTCTATATAAAAAATGCCACAAGTCACTTTTAATCATAATATGCTAAAAAAAGCTCTGCAAATGTTTAAGGTCTCATCACATTAAATTATATAAGCTATTTTTGGACATTATAACATTTCTGTCAGGCAAATATTAAATGTCAGCCTTACATCTTCACTCTTTCTCCATCTTTGATTTGATTGGTCATCTCAGTCATTTTGGACGCTGATGAATGTTTTATCATCCTAACGGCAAATAAAGATGCGTGTGATCAGGAATATCAGATACTGAGGGTCAGTTTTTCCGTATCTGATGATTGCAGTGAAACTCTGAAGTTTGTTCTGAAGGACATCAGTGAGACCTGTGAGAGACAGACGCTCCTTTATGAGGTGCGCCACGTCCCCGGTGGTCCCCGAGAACCCATTATACCAGTCATTAGAAGAGACGTCGGTAATTACAGCTCACCGTCCTGAGAAAGAGCGCCGGGGTTAATAACGCACACATATAAAGAATAGAGATTCACCCCAATCACAACCGCACACCCCGTCTCTGTGTTTGCCCTGTCTCTCTCTGTGTCAGGATTTGCTGTGTATGAAGTTAAACTCTTGGTCTGTTCAGGGTTTCATTCTTTCGCTGTAATTATAGGGTTTATTTGAGCAACAGGATCAGAGCGTCGCATGCTTCAGATGCATTTCCCTGCCGCATTCATGAATCAAACATAAACGCAGCGAAAAATCTCACGTATGTGAGCAGCAGCTGCTTTCGCAAGACGCAAAAACCATGAGAATCTGTTCCAGCGATCAGATTTATAGCGACTGAGTCCTTAAAGGGACAGTCCATCCAAAAAACAACAACATACGGAGTTGGTAGAAAGTACTTTTTTTTTTTTTTTTTTTTCCTACAAACTTCAAAAAGTTTGGGGCTGGTGAGATTTTGGACCGTTTCTGCAAGTCTCTCTTCTGTTCACCAGGGCTGCATTTGTTTGATTAAAATGAGAATAAAAATTGTGAAATATTTTTATGATTTCAAACAGCTGCTTTCAATGTGAATCTGTGTTCAAATGTAATTTATTTCTGTGATCAAAGCTGCATTTTCATCATCATTACTCCGGTCTTCGGGGTCACATGATTTTTCAGAAATCATTCTAATATGCTGATTTGCTGCTCAACAAACATTTATGATTATTATCAGTGTGAAAACAGTTGTGCTGCACAATAGTGTTGTGGAAAATATTTTATTTTTCTTGATTCATAGATGAATAGAGTTCAAAAGAACTGCATTTTTTCTTTTGTCACATTAGAAATATCTTCACTGTCACTTTTGATCAAAGTAATGCATCCTTGATTAATAAAAGTATTAATTTCCTTACAAAAATCTAAACTGTAGTTTCTAAGCATTTCTGCCTCCGTTTGTTTGTGAAGAGCGACTGAATCACTGAATCATTGTGGTTCTTTTCTCTCTTCATGACAGTGACTTCAGTATGAAAGTGTGTTTCTCTTTCAGTCTTTCTGAATGTTACGGATGAGCACGTCTGTCTCTCTCTCTGATGGTGGTGTGTGTGAATGGAGGTCTGACGGATGGAAACACACACACACACACTCACACACACACACACGTAGAGCTGTTAAATACTGTGCATTAATGAAGTCTCCTCTCTGAGAATGTCCCATCATTCCTCCCCCGTCCGACAGCAAATGAACGGGAATAAAGTGGAGAAAAGAAGGGCCACTTCTTTGCATTTCTATAGGCCTGCCTCGCTTTCATCGGCCGTCTCTCTCGCGCTTTAATCCGGAGGATTTATGCGTGAAGTAAAGACTGATAACGTGTGTGTGTGTGTGTGTGTGTGTGTGTGTATGTGTTTGTGTGTGTTTGTGTGTGTTTGTTTCCCCGTCACTGAACCCAGACTCTGTTTTAAAGTCCAGACTCACAGTTTCTGTTCCAGATAAGACTAAACTCAAGAGTTTTCCATGCAGACTCACTTGTGATGTTTTTGCCAGACCAGCTGAACACCTTAGGCTGGTTTTAGTTATTCTTTCATAGGAAAGAGTTTAGTTTTCATTAGTTTTAGTTTTGCTAAGACTTCTTGTTGTTTGAACCTCTAATTATACAGCTTTAAATATGCATGTCTGCATTTTTATGCAGAGGAACCTGCATTAATATATTTTTATTAATATTTGAAATGTATTTCATATATATTTCTTTAATCTAAACTGTTCTTTTAAATGATTTAATATTTATTTAATATTTATAGGAAAACTAATACTTTATATGTTCTTCTTATTTATTTAAAATTTTTAATAGTAAAATTATTAATGAATGATTATAGCAAAATATCATTATTATTAATGATTATGAATATACCAGTGTATATTTGATTAATATATTAAAGATAAAAACTTATCTTAACAGATTTATCAGAGATTGTTTTTTTTGTTTTTTTTATAATACATTTTTGTTTGAAAATTATTGCTGAATCGTGATTTGTGAGTGCATATTTCACGCACACATTCGTGCTTACACACGGTTGATGTATATTAAATGAGACCCAATGTTTTTTTTAATTAGCAAGCAAAATCTACTGTTTACTTTCATAATCTTCAGTCATGAAATGATTTTCCATTTCTGCTGACGGCACCTGTGCCACGCAAACATAATCGTACAAATATTTAGGTTTTTTTTTTTTTTAGTGAACTCACATTCAGATCTGACTTTATCCTGTCTGTAATGCTCACTCTTCATCATTTACATTTATGCATTTACAGACGCTTTTAGCAATTTAACTTGCGTTTGATCAGTTCATGCATTCTTCTGGCAATCGAAACAATGACCGTGGTGTCGCATGCATGATCTACTGTTTGACCTTCTTGCATTTCCCTGTTCTGAGTCTTAAATCCATCACATTATGGAAGTCAAGTGGGTTTTGAGCGCCGCTGCATGTTGGCTTTCTATAGATGCATGGATCATAAAGCAGATGTGAGTCAGATCTGGAGATTCTCTCTGGTTTGGTGCCAGACTGTAATGCGAGCGTGTTTTGCTCGCTCTGTTCTCCGCTTTCGCTGCAGCGCTGGAGTGAGTTTCGTGCGACTGACCAGACTGATTCAAAACATTAATAATCAGGGCGCAGATGATCGACGCCCGCTGGAAGCGACCGTAACAAAGTGGAGCTTTATCAGTGGCGACGGAGGTCAGACTGATGACGAGGTGTGATACTGACAGAGACGTCGCTCTGGAAATACAGCCACTTAGAAAGTGTTTTCTTTATGCTTTATTAGCCCAACAAACGCTAAATATGCTGTTATTTGTGTTCGGCATTTCAGAAATTTCCATTCCCTAACTATTTTCCTCTTCTCTCATCTGATTTACTTTAACATCTCAGTTGTTGCTCCTAGACAGCAGTGAGTAAATGGAGAACTTGCTGAAGTCAAAGACTTTTAGAAGAGATCTCAAGATGTCGTAAACTCTGCTCAGATTTGCCAAAAACAAAACACATTAGAGCTGCACAAAGTCTAATACGTTTTTGTCAAAATAAAAGTTTGATGGTTTAACATGTGAAAATGAAGAATTAAGACAGGCATAAATATTAATATTGTATTGTTAGTTGTAATGTAAAACTATTTTTTTAATTCTTGATAAATTATTAATTTAAGTAGTAATTTGCAATATTTATTTTTTTTATTATTATCTTTATTTAGTCATAATAATAATAATAATAATAATAATAATAGTTTTTGTTATTATTATTATTTTTTTTTTTTTTAAATACCAAATTTTCTAATCCTATTTTTACAATAACATATTTTCTTTTTAGTAATGTTGATACTCTTTTTACTAATTTTTAATTTTAGTAATTTTGTCATCATATTATTATTATTGTTGTTGTTGTTCTTAAATACTGAATTTTGTAATCATAAAATTAGTAATACATTTTTATTTAGTGTTTTTATTATTACCAAATAATAATAATAATAATAATAATAATAATAATTATTATTATTATTATTATTATTATTATTATTATTATTATTAATAATAATAATAATAATAATAATAATTTGAACTACAAACAAAAACAGCAAACCTAGATTTTTTAGAAATCATATTTTAAATTGACTGTTCACAAAGACCTGCTCCCCATTAGGTACTGAAAAGGCCTATTTCTCTCAAATATTGTTCACAAATCTGTCTAAATCTCTGTTAGTGAGCACTTCTCCTTTGCCAAGATAATCCATCCACCTCACAGGTGTGGCATATCAAGATGCTGATTAGACAGCAGGATTATTGCACAGGTGTGCCTTAGGCTGGCCACAATAAAAAAGGCCACTCTAAAATGTGTAGTTTTACTGTATTGGGGGGGTCTGAATGCCAGTCAGTATCTGGTGTGACCACCATTTGCCTCATGCAGTGCAACACATTTCCTTCGCATAGAGTTGATCAGGTTGTTGATTGTGGCCTGTGGAATGTTGGTCCACTCCTCTTCAATGGCTGTGCGAAGTTGCTGGATATTGGCCGAACCAAAGCATCCCAAACATGCTCAATGGGTGACATGTCCGGTGAGTATGCTGGCCATGCAAGAACTGGGATGTTTTCAGCTTCCAGGAATTGTGTACAGATCCTTGCAACATGGGGCCGTGCATTATCATGCTGCAGCATGAGGTGATGATCGTGGATGAACGGCACAACAATGGGCCTCAGGATCTCGTCACGGTATCTCTGTGCATTCAAAATGCCATCAATAAAATGCACCTGTGTTCGTTGTCCATAACATACGCCTGCCCATACCATAACCCCACCGCCACCATGGGCCACTCGATCCACAGCGTTGACATCAGCAAACCGCTCACCCACACGACACCATACACGCTGCCTACCATCTGCCCTGTACGGTGAAAACCGGGATTCATCCGTGAGGAGAACACCTCTCCAAAGTGTCAGACGCCATCAAATGTGAGCATTTGTCCACTTGAGTCGGTTACGATGATGAACTGCAGTCGGGTCGAGACCCCGATGAGGACGACAAACATGCAGAAGAGCTTCGCTGAGATGGTTTCTGACAGTTTGTGCAGAAATGTTTTGGTTATGCAAACCGATTGTTGCGGCAGCTGTCTGGGTGGCAGGTCTCAGATGATCTTGGAGGTGAAGATGCTGGATGTGGAGGTCCTGGGCTGGTGTGGTTACAGGTGGTCTGTGGTTGTGAGGCCGGTTGGATGTACTGCCAAACTCTCTTAAACGCCTTTGGAGACGGCTTATGGTAGAGAAATGAACATTCAATTCACAAGCAACAGCTCTGGTGGACATTCCTGCAGTCAGCATGGTAACTGCACGCTCCCTCAAAACTTGCGACATCTGTGGCATTGTGCTGTGTGATAAAACTGCACATTTTAGAGTGGCCTTTTATTGTGGCCAGCCTAAGGCACACCTGTGCAATAATCATGCTGTCTAATCAGCATCTTGATATGCCACACCTGTGAGGTGGATGGATTATCTCTGCAAAAGAGAAGTGCTCACTAACACAGATTTAGACAGATTTGTGAACAATATTTGAGAGAAATAGGCCTTTTGTGTACATAGAAAAAGTCTTAGATCACTGAGTTCAGCTCATGAAAAATGTGGGCAAAAACAAAAGTGTTGCGTTTATAATTTTGGTCAGTGTAGTTCTAGCACAAAATAAACATGAATGAACATCAGAAGGTCTTGTTTCAACCACAGAAAGACATCAATACACACCATTTTTCAAGTTCAATTTGCCGACATTAATCTACTGTCCTGTCTGGTTTGTGCTGAATGGCAGATTCAGCATTGTGATTGGTTAGATCACCTGTCAGTCAAACTTTCAGCAAAGCGTCAATTGCAACTTCTTTTTCCAGGGACTCATTTTTGTTCATGCTACTTTAAGGAGAAACATCTGAGACAAAGTTGATCCTTCAAATTTAACACAATAGAGAATTATAGAGATCGCGTGAGGTTTCCAGAGCTTTGAGAGAGCAGCGTGTGAGCGTTTCTGTCTCTCTCCAGTATATAATGGGCTTGTGGAAGTTTCTGGGCCGTTTGTTTCTGATGACGAGGACAGACCTTCATTCCTCTGAGTCTCTGTCCAAACCCTCGTCTGCTGTCTACACGGGCAGCGTCCCAAACCTGTCTGGATCACGCTTCACTTAAAGAAACTTTTAGAAATTATCATTTGCGTCAAGACAATGAAAATACAGTCATGAGTCATTGTTCTGATCCTTTTCAGTCGAGTACTGACCAGCGTCGCAGAGAACGGACAAATGAGCAGCCGTCGTTTGAGCAGAAAGAGAACAGAGAGCTAGCGCGAGGGTAAAATCATGCGTTTGAGACGGGAGTTTGACCGCCGATGCCAAACACAACAGCAGAGGAGGGTTCAGCATAAACAAACCTTCCCTTTTTTTCCTCAAACGCTCTTTTCTTTCTTTTCCTGCTTCATTCTGCGTTCTTTTCGTGCTCTGTTGAACCTCACAACACAAACACACACACACACACACAACATGGCAAGGAGTTTTACTGCCATATTTGTGTTAAATATCCTCAGTCTTGCTGTTCATGACAGTGATCACAATCATGCAAGAAAAAAGTACTTGTAGCATGATATGCATGTAAATTAATATAGTATACTGCAAAAATGATGTTCTTGTTTGGGATTTCTGTCGTTTTCCAGTACAAACATCTAAACATTCTTAAATTAAGATACATTTACTGGAGAAGCAAAATTCTTGAAGATATTAAGTCTTTGTTTCTGAAAAATACATTTAAATGAAGTGCATTTCTGCTCAAAACAAGAACAGATATGTGCTAAAGGAGTCAGAAAAATAAACTTAATTCAGTGCAAAAACAAGGTTATTTTTTCTGAGCCCACTGGCCCACAGAGGTAAAACACATGTGGTGAAACTGTTTGATTGAGCTGTAGTTTTAGTGAAGCTGCAGTTAACTGTGATTATTACCTGTGTGTGTGTGTGTGTGTGTAATTGTTGGTTATTCAGTTGTGTTAATTTTCTTGTCGTCATGGCAACAGGTCATTGAGAATCACACAAGCGCTCTCACACACACAAACAAACACACAAACAAACAAACGGCCTCTTTGTTGGGAAACACAGACTAATGTCTCAGGAAGTGTGAGTTTAAAGCCTCTTTCCCACCGTCAGACGTCTGAAACACCGCGCCGACTTACATTAATGGAGAATTGAGTGCATGCTTATTTAAAAAAAAAAAAAAAAAAAACTGTTCATGTCTAATTCAGACTTTAAATCTGAAGAAAATAAAAATATTTAATAAAATTTCAGTGTTGTCATGTATGTACAGGTATGTATAAATTTGTGAATTTCCATTTAAAAAAAAAATTCTATAATTCAGAATTCTGACTTAAAATTCTAGGGGAAGTAAATATTAAAATATTTCATCAAAAATGTATAATAAAAGTATGCATAATTTTGTATTATTAATAATAATAATAGTTACAAAAATGACCCATGTCAAATTCAGAAATAAGACGTGCAATTTTATGAGAAGTAAATATTAAAAAATATCAATAAAACTTTAGTAATTGCACAAATAAAATAATTATAATATAAAATAAGTACATTTTAAAACATTTTCTATGAAAAATAAATAAAATAATGACAAAAATGTCCATGTCTAATTCAGAATTTACAACTTTTAGGGAAGTAAACCTAAAAATATATACTTTTATGTAAATTTTGTGCATTTCTAAAAAAATTCTATTTTAGGAGAAGTAAATTTTTTAAATGAATATATATTTAAAAAATGAAATAATTGCAAAAAATTATTATAAGATATAATAATTACAAAAAAAATTACATAATATTTTGAGAAAAAAAAGGGAGGACTGCATTGTCATATTGACATGAATTTTGTTTTCAGCAAGAGAAATTTCCTTGATGATTCTAAACTAAAACAGCGTCACACTTTAGTCTCCGAGCTGCCATCAGATTGAGAGGAACTCAAAGAAAGACGTCAAAGTCACATTACAGGTCAAATAACGAATGACAGCACTGCACTGAGGTCAGGTCGCGACCCCGGGGTCACGAGCGCTTCCAGACAGTCACCTCTGACACGACAAATCACCGGCTTCTGACCTCCTGACTGACCCCACATCCAGAGAGAGCGAGAGACACAGAGAGACACACACACAAAGAGAGAGAGAGACAGCCGGGTTTTTATGGCTGATGTTCTGAAAGAGATTCACACAGATTGTTCTTCCTCATTCACTTTCACTGAAGCAAACGTGAGAAAGACGGGAAGACACTCACGTCTACGGCTTGCTAATGATCTTCTGAAGAGTTCAGATGATGAACACACAATGAGAACAAAACGTCTCATTCTGAACCAGCTTTGAGTGTTGTTCTGCGGAGTGACCCGGTCACACGCCACGCATTTGATTTTACATTCATTTTTACACATTAGTTTGGGCTGAATGAAAGTGGATAGAATCTGAGATCATTCTGTGTTTGAATAATTTGATGAGAAATGTTTGAGGTCACTGTCATAGGATTTATCTCCCATCTGTGTTAAGTCATCAAAACATTGATAGAGATATTTCATGTCATTTTGCACACTGATGTTTTCAGTGATAAAAGGCAAGTTTATTTATATGATATATTTTATACACAATGGTGATTAATAGGCCTTTACATTAAAATGATTTAATAGTAATCATAAACAGAGTTATTTTAATATCTTCAAGATACTATTATAGTTTTTGATTTTTTTTTTTTTGTATTTTCTGATTTTATTTTAAATTTACTTAAAGCTATAGTAACTCTGTTGTGTTTTTTTTTTTTTATTCAATTTTTTATTTAAATAAAATTAGAAATGTTGCCTTACAGTTATTGTTTGTTTCAAGATTTTATGGTTTATAAAGAAAATAACTCTTGTCATAAAAAGATACATACTAAATAATTATTTTGTTATCCATTTACATTTTTAATGATTTTATTTTACATTTATCAGAACTCCATGTGCGGACTATTTGTGCAGCAATCTTTAAAAAAACCTCCTAATATTTAATCAAAATGTCTTAACTGTCTCTTCCCTCTATTGACGTATGCAGGAATTCTCCAATCATTCGGTTTGCTTAAACTCCGCCCCTTTCATCTTCCCCCACTTTCGAGAGCCACGCCCACATCTCAGCACCCAATCAACAACCAATCCACAGAACCAAGTTTCTTCATTGATCTGTTGCTACTTGTTACATCACAACTTTAAACTTTATGCGATTCACCCTTGTTTTATGAAGAATGAAGTCCAATGAAGCAGCTTTAGAGACGACATGAAACAGTGTTTGCAACCCATTTTACTTTAATAATGTCCGAAATTTCTGAATGAAACCATATATTGAATGAGACAAAAGGAAGGGCGGGTCTGAACTTTATCCATGAGGAATCAATTAGACATGCGTTTGCTGAAACAATGACTGAACAGCTCTTTGACCATGAGTGATTACTGACCTCGCTGACGTCAGCCAGAAAAGGAAAGCTTCAGGGGTGAAGCAGTTTTTATCGTATATAGATATTATTTGGCTTGAAAATGAAGCGACGAGTCGTTCACACACGCTTGTGTCAAACGGCATCGACTTCCGCGTGCGAGAAAGAGTTTTCACAGAAGCAGGCGAGTGTTTCCTGTTGACCAGCAGCTGAACGTGAGACGCAGCGAGTTTGTGAACGTAATCAGATGAGGGAGGAATATAGTTATTGAATTATCGAGTGTTTTCTTTGCTAAACTGAAGGCCATGAAACACTCGTCTTAATGAAGATTAACGACTCCATTCTGACGAGAAACAGACGAGCCTCATTGTCTAAAGTTACTGAAAGAAGCTTCGCTCTCTTTCGCTGCTTTCCGTCTCACCCGTCCCTCCTGTCTCTCTCTCCTCTCCGTCTCTCTTTTCCATGAATAGTCTCAGCGAGGGGGAAACTGTCTGTTTGGCAGAGGCTCGTTTCGAGTCGCTCATGTTAAACGCATCAACATTTCTCTCTTTTCATTTTCCACGTCCGAGACTGAACCCGGATCAGCTGCAGCGCCGCTCCACGACACGGACCCAGAAACCGAGTGGAATTTCACGATTCGAGTCGAGCTTTAACCCCTCGAGTGCTTCAGATGCCGTTCAGAACTCGTTTTACTGCCGTAGCGTGTCGTTTGACGGGGTGAAACGTAGGTTGGGAGTTGATTTTTTCCATCAGGAACTTATTAGATGCTCAAAAGTGTGTTTGTTGTATTGGGTTTCTCTGAGATGGTTGAACATTGAGGCGGGTTTAGGAAACTACTGCATGATTAAACGCCAACCGCTGGGATGATTGTTTATTAACCCTATAAAGCCGATACGCCTCCAAGTGATGAAAACTGCCGTTAAATGTGTTTCACACTCAATCTACTCCATGTCTTCTGTCGTCGGATTGATAGTTTACACTACAATTAGACTAAAAGAGATTTTACAGGATAAAAACTCTTTTAGTCTAATTGTACAAACATCCACCTTCAGCTCGTGCCTTTTTAAAATGCATTTATTTTGTAGTCTATTAACATGATTACTGACCTATCGCTCGAGACTTACTGATGTGAAAATTCTAATTAAACTTTATTTGGAGTACTGCACAATGCACCTGTCTAAATATTAAGCCTAAAATATGTTTTAATGTCACTGTATGATCTTTAAATAATATTGGTCTTTAAATGCAAAATGTTTAAAGTCTACCTAAAGTGCACTTGCAGTAGTTCCATTTTAGCACTAAATATACTTAAGTATATCTTTAGTTGAACTTTTAAATTACAAAATGAGTTGTTCCAATTTAGCAGACTTTAGTTATACTAGTTTAGGATACTAAAAGTACAATTGCAGGGTATTTTTATTAAGTACATAAATGTACATATATGTGAGCCTGGACCACAAAACCAGTCTTAAGTCGCCGGGGTATATTTGTAGCAATAGTCAAAAATACATTGTATGGGTCAAAATGATCGATTTTTCTTTTATGCCAAAAATCATTAGGAAATTAAGTAAAGATCATGTTCCATGAAGATATTTTGCAAAATTCCTACTGTAAATATCTCAAAACTTAATCATTGATTAGTAATTTGCATTATTAGAAACTTCATTTGGACAACTTTAAAGGCAATTTTCTCAATATTTTGATTTTTTTGCACCTTCAGATTCCAGATATTCAAATAGTTGTATCTCTGCCAAATATTGTTCTATCCTAACAAACCATACATCAATGGAAAGCTGATTTATTCAACTTTCAGATTATATATAAATGTCAATTTCAAAATTTTTGACCCTTATGACTGGTTTTGTGGTCCAGGGTCACATATTTATAGTCGGGCTGTCAAACGATTAATCGCATACAAAATAAAAGTTAGAGTTTGCCTAATATATAATAATGACAATAAATACAAATATATATCTTAAATATATACATGAATGTTTGTTTTTATATATACATAATAATTAGAGCACACACACAGATATTAGGCAAACTTTTATTTTGTATGCAGTTAATTGTTTGACAGCCCTAATTTATAGTATACTTGGCATGAAGTAAATTTATTTTTAAATACATTTTAGTATTAATTTTTCACTAAGGTTCACATGATGTGAGACACCGACACAGACAAAAACATAAAAACACTGTATGTGTCTATAATTACTATTAATACTCATTTATCTTAACTTATGACAGTTTGTTTGACGGACAAGAAGATAATCGGATGAAAATCGGATGAATTGGATTTCTGAAAATAGTTTGTAAGAATATGCTAAAGTAGAAATGATCCTTCTTGATTCCCAATTCTGAATCTGGATTCCTTTGATTTGCACGTAAAGACGGCAAACCCTCACGTCTGCCAAAGTCTGTGTTGTATTTTCGCTCTCGTTCCAGAGCTTTTAATTTTCTCGCGCGGTAAGCGTGTTCTGCTGTCGGTCTGCGGCGCGTCCAGCGGTGAAGTCATTTCATTTGCGTGCGGCACCTCGCATATGATGAGGTGTGAGATGGTGTGCGCTTTATCACCGATTCGCCTTCTTCGCATCAAACGCGCGACCCCTGACCTCACGCCGTGACATCATCATCTCCAATCAGAACGCACATCTCCTGAACCACCTCTGAACGGCTCTGCTTCACTCATTAACACAGCGACTGAACTCAAAACATGTGAATGAAAACATTCATTTATGAGTGGACTTTGATTTAGGTTGCAGCATGTTAAAACATTCACACCGTGGCTGATTGTGGGCCAAATCTGATTTTTCCCTCACGGAACAGGTTGTTGTTGTTTTTTTGGATGACGGCAAAATCAATCTGAACGTGAGATATTCAGTTCTGGACCATTTTCACACGTAAACAAATCTGTGTTTATCTCAGTATGACTTGTGTTTGTTTGTTTGATTTGTACATGAATCATGAAATAAACCTGGTTGGTTTGATTCTTGTTTTTTTACTTTTTATTAAAGAATTTTTTAAACAACTGTTAAGAAAATTAACAAGAAAAACACTTTGAATTCCATGTAATAACCTAATGAAATGCAAAATATAGCACACTAAATAGTACTATGAGATTTTTTTATATTCATTTATAAAATATACACTTTATAAATAATAGTAATAATAGTTATTTATTATTAAAAATAGAGATATCAGAATAAAACAAGTTGATGAAAAGCTAATCATTAATTATGAATTATGAAAATATAATTGAATATAGATTTATGCAAATATAAATTGATGCATGTATTATTTTATAATAATATATAATTGTATTTTAAATGATTAATATTTATAAATAGTTTATAAAATACAATTTTTATTATTAATAATATTTTTATGATAAATTATTGTTATGTTTTCATAAAAGTGTACAATTATTTTTACAAATATATGACATTTTAAGCAAGTTGATGAAAAGGTAATAATTAATAAATTATATGTGAATATAAAATAATATGCATATTTTTCCAAATAAACCTGTATAATTTATTTTAAAAATGGTACTGTTTATAAATAATATGTTAGAATGGCTATGATGAGCATGTGGTTTATTTTGTATTTAAATACAAATCTTTTTAAATGTGTAAACAAACATTTCTTTATGTCAGTATGACTTGTGTTTGTTTGTTTGATTTGCACTTAAATCATGAAATAGATCCAGCTGGTTTGATTCTTGTTTTTGTTTTTTTACTCTTCATTGAAGAATTATTTTTTTAACACCTGTCAAGAAAATTAACAAGAAAATTCTTTGAATACTTTATAAATAATAATCATTTGGTATTAAAAATAGAAATGTCAGAATAAAACAAGTTGATGAAAAAACTGTTTATTGAATATAAAGTATGCAAATATATATATTTATGCAAATATAAATTTATGCATGTATTATTTTATAATAATATATAATTGTGTAGTTTATAAATGAATAGTATTTTTTATAATTATTATTTTTATTAAAAATGTACAATTATTTTTAAAAATACATCAAAGTTGTTGAAAAGCTAATAATTAATTATCAATGAATTATATGTGAATGCGAACATAATAATAAAATAATAATGATATACATATTTATGCAAATATAATTGTATAATTATATATAATTGTATCATTTATTTTTAGATTATGATAGCTATGATAAGGATGTGGTTTATTTTGGATTGAAATACAAATCTTTTTTTTGTTTGCACTGTGAATGTTGCCAGAAAGAAGGAGAATTATCAAACCGAAGGATCAACTGAAGCTAGTTTGGTCAAAATGAACAAGTTTACTGGATTGCTGAAGTGAGGTGAACTTAAACTCACCTCTCAATGTGTAACTTCAGCCAAATACTACAACACACGCGAGAGGCGGCACTGTTTAATAATAGAGTCAAACGGCCTGAAACTGAGACGCAGAGCGCTGAAACTCAATCCCTCAGTGTGTACGTGTGTGTTTCACCTGTGTGTTTGTGTGTGTGTGTGATGTCTTTCACCTGTGTGTATTCCCGTTAGACAAACGCGCTTTTCCCGCTCTTCACCGTTTTTGCGCGGCCTGCGCTTTGATATGATTCTCTCGGGGGATTGTGGGTGAAATAAACTCAGATCAGCGGGTGCAATTATTTCTCATCCCTCATGATGATGCGCCGGGGTTATTTACACTTCAGAGCGAACGAGCGCCCGGCGTAAATATTCATGGCGTGTTGACTTTAGCGCGTCCCGTCTGCGAGGAGGACGCCGCGCGGACACATATTTCTTCTGCCGTTGCGTTATTGTTGGCAGCCGAGCGGCGCGGATCACGCTGGTGTGAAAACAATCAGCTTTTCACCTCTGAACGGAGGTCAGAGTCGCTTCGGCCAAAGAACGTTCTGCTGACGTTATCATCACGTTGCGAAAACGTTATTTCGAAAATGTTTTTTAAAGCTTTTAAATGTTTCAAAAATGTTATTTCTTGGTTATGTGGATGTTAGAGAAAAGATTCATGAGAATGTTACATTTTGTTATGAGAGTAACATTATGAGAATGTTACTTTTCAGAGGAACATCCAACTAAAATGTTTCAGTGAAACCTTTCCAGTCCCTATTAGCCGATAATTGAGCTGACTGATGTATGTTGGTCACGGGAGCGCACTAATGAGGAACACGCTGACTAATAAGGGAAACTCAATCTAGCGGTGTTTGTCTGCAGGGCGGACGCTTCCTGTGTGTTCGTTATATGATGTTTTTCAGGATCCACTAAACACATTCATTTGGGTCATGCAGCATTTCCATCTTCTGTTCTTAAAACAAAAGACAAGCAGGAACCCAGAGAGTCCAGAACAATGATTCACACTCTTCTGTGTGCGAGTTTCCTGCGTGTGTGTTTGTGTGTCCTCATATTTCTCTCATTCTGCTCACTTTAGATTATGAAGTTCTCAGGTGAAACTCTAAAAAAAGTCTATATATGTAACTCTAATTATGAGCTACATATCACAGTTTGCATACTATATAGCAGGCTTTCTCAAACTGGAGGGTGAGTTGATGAAAAGCTAATAATTAATGAAATATTCATTATATGTGAATAGAATATTTTTAATATGATGTAATATTTATGCAAACATAAATGTGTGTATGTGTTGTTTTCTAATCATTTATAATTGAATAATAAAGATTGATAATAATAAATATCATTATATTTTAATAAAAATTGAAATTTAATTTAAAATATGGCAAAGTAAAACAAGTTGATGAAAAGCTAATCATTATTTAATCATCAAATATATATTTTAATATATATAAATGTATATGCATGTATAATTATTTAATACATAGTTTATAAAAAAATAATTTTATTTTATGAAAATTTGTAAAATAAATTATTTATAGATAATATTATTGATCATTAAAATGGTTATTTTCATATAAATGTTGAATACATTTTTAAAAGTACTTCAAAAGTTGATAAAAGTTTAAAAGACCGACTAAAAGAATATAAATTTTTTGATGTAACATTTTATACAGATATAATTATATAATATATAAACACATTATTTATAAGTAATTTTGAATCAATAATAATTATTAAAAATGATCAAAAATTAAATTTTTTATTAAAAACTTATTTTCTCACTTATTTTCTCACAGTATTGTATTTGTTAACCTGCATGCCGTGACCATTAACTGACACCAGAGAGCTGTGAATATATGAGACAAATCTAAATAAATAAATACAAAAATAGATAAATAAATAAATAATTGCAAAGGGATTAGGCTGACGAAAAAGTTTGGGAATGTTAAAATTAAAATGTCACGCTTAGCCGCATTGAGATCAGTGAGATCTCATGTGTGATTTTTGTTTGCTGGTTGAGTGCTGGAGTTGATGCTGAAACACGTGTGTTCATATTTAGACAGCAAACAAACACTGAATGCAGAGAAACGGTGTGTTTGGGTTCCGTTGGAGCAGATTATTTACCGGCTTTGAATATTTACAGACGGTTGTATATCAGGGTTTATAACCGATTATCAGGCAGGACGTCCTGCCCCAGGCTGGTTTGTTTAGCGTGTCTGTGTTGATGAACGCTGCACCGCTTCACCTCGTGATCCACATCTGATGGATGCTGCGTTTGAAGGAGTGAATATTAAAACTCTGAAATGTCTGTCTCTGGTGTTTTTCTGAGCTCACGGCTCTGTGATGTTAAACGCAGCAGATATTAAAGTTTCTCCAGGAGAGGAGGTGTGAGTTTTGGGATCTGGCTGCTGTGCTCGTCTGATTTTATGTGTTTTAACTGTGAGTTATTGAATATGGTGAGACAGATGGTTCCACTGTGAAATCTGACAGACTGAGTCGCGTTTGACAGCTTGTAAAACAGCTGATTTCTGTATTAATGCTGCGTGCGCGTGTTGATGGATTTGTAGTAATTATGAAATGACAATGGAAGTTTCACTTGTTAAATGCTCATAATTTGCATTTATGCATTTGTCAGATGATTTTATCCAAAGTGACTTGAACTGTGTTAAATGCATAACCTTTTTAGCAGTTCATGCATTTATTGGGAATCGAACCCATGACTTGAACTCTTAAATGTTGACTGAGGGGAAAAAAAAAATAAAAATAAAAAAGTATTTTATTTTATTTTATTTTATTTTATTTTATTTTATTTTATATAAATATTTATTTTATTTTATTTTATTAAAAAATAAATAGAAAAATTAAGTTATACATTAATTAAAAACTATAAGAAAAAAAAACATTCAAATGAAAATGGAAAATATAAACATAAAAACTAATTCAAACTATTAAGAAATACTATAACACTGTATATCTCAGTGATACTAAAACAACTGGTTAAAATCGCTGCCAGTGTTGATTTTAGTCAACTTTGCTCTATTAACTTTTAACTTGCATTTAGCAGATGTAAAAATAAATATTTGTATTATTTAAAAATGTAAGTATTTATGAAACACTGGTGTTTTTGATCATCCTGTTCAGGCAGTTTTAGAGGTAAAATCACAGTAATTCACAGGCTGTTTTATTTCCTCGCTGGGTGTCTGTGTAAATATCAGGAGGCTGAATGATGTTTGGATTGAGGGTGTTAATGTCTCTCTCTCTCTCTCTCTCTGTCTCAGGTTGAGATCACCCTACAGGACGTGAACGACAACCCGCCGGTCTTTCCCACCGACACGCTGGACGTCACCATCCAGGAGAACATCAGCGACGGCTTCAGGATCATGCAGCTCACGGCCACGGACGCAGACGAGGTACAGATCTAGCGGATGACAGCTGTCAGTCATGTTGATTGATGTGATAATGGCTCTGGCAGACGTGTGGGCGGAGTTTGAGTGGCTCCGCCCCCAAACGCTCACCCGACGCAGACGATACGCAACGTTTGACACGTTTCTGCAGCGCTAGATTGATTTTAATCACGCAGGGAAGAGGAGGACTGATGTTCTGTGACGGTATTCAAACTCTAAAGCTCATTTCCAGCGATTCTTGCCTGGCAAACACGCGGATTCGTCTCCCGATGAGGCGTATTTCCCTGAGAGAGCGAGCACTTGAGTTCAGCTCACAGCGTTCAGTCTGAACTATTAAATGTAGTGACATTAAATTGAACGCTGAGAGAAATCTGATGCTCCCATGAGCTCAAATGCACATGGACAGTTAACTAAAGGAGTCTCAGTCGTGAGCTACTATTGGCTGATTGCTACTGGTGTGGCATTAGGGGGCGGGGCTTCTCGTTAGAAAGCAGATCATTAAAAGGAATTCAAATAAAGTGAATGTTCACTTAAACAATTTATAAATAAGAAATGTGACGACATTAAATGTGGACTGAAATAACTGTATAATAATTTTACAAATTATTTCCGCTAGGTTGTAACTTGATCTACTAAAATAATTTAAAATATGTAAATAAAAAGTTGTTAATGTAAATAAATTATAGAAATATACAGACATTATGATTTCAGGAAAAAAACAAAAAACAAAAATCAAAATGGAAAATACAAAAATGAAAACTAATTCAAAATACTGATCATATAAAATAATATCATCAAATAGCACTGATAATTAAAATAATCATGTGCATCACTCCAAACAATTATCAATCATTCAAACGTTTTGCAGTACAAACCAGGGTGTTTATGATTATGATAATAAAATAGCAGTTTGCAGCATCAAAAGTGTTTTTGTACAGTTAAATAGTTAAAAATAATGTGGATAGGGCAGTAATCAAAAAGCCTGAATATAAAAGATGGATCGGGCTTCATTTAATTTTTCAGTTTACATTCATTTGACATTTTAAATTAAAGAGATTTCTTTAATATAATCTATTTTAATTCAACATAAACTGGTCCAGAAGAAACAGTTGCGATCTGACCTGTGATTTTTCTCTCCTGATGTTCGTTTCCAGTGTTTTATAACTGTAAAGCTCAGACTGAATCTGGTGTTGGCACGACGGGCAGGAATTATGGGATGTTTGTGCTCCGCTAACAGCATGTGTGACTGGAGTCCAGGGTTATTCCTGTCCCGATCTCTGCCCACATCCGTGCAGGACGGCCAGAGCGCAAACTCAACGCCAGCGCAGGATCTGACGCGTGATAAAGACGCCGCTAAACGCCAAACACTGAGCGCAAAAAAATGACTGACTAAACTACAATTCGCTTTCTGCTGCTTGGGTTAATCACAACACAGGGAAAGATGGCAGCGGCGCCAGATCACTGAGAATGTGTTCGGTTTGGCTTTCAGCACATTGCTAGGGGGTTCTGGGTGTTGCTATGCTGTTGCTAGGGTGTTCAAATCAACAAATGTGACCTTGGACCACAAAACCAGTCATAAGGGTCAATTTTTAGAAATTGAGATTTATGCATGATCTGAAAGTATGAATAAATCAGCTTTCCATTGTTGTATGGTTTGTTAGGACAGGACAATATTTGGCGGAGATACAACTATTTGAAAATCTGGAATCTGAGAGTGCAAAAAAATCAAAACATTGAGAAAATCACCTTTAAAGTTAGCAAAGCATATTACTAATCAAAAGTTAAGTTTTGACATATTTATGGTAGAAAATGTACAAAATATCGTCATGGAACATGATCTTTACTTAATATCCTAATGATTTTTGGCATAAAAGAAAGACTGATCATTTTGAACCAAACAATGTATTTTTGGCTTTCGACTGATATAAATATACCCGTGATACTTATCACTGTTTCTTTGCTCCAGGGTCACAAATAGAAACGCACAGAGAAATACGCTGATAAATACATCAACTAACACTGAGCATTACATCTCTAACAGTATTTATTCATCTTTGTTAACGTTAGTTCATTATTAGTTCATGTCAGCACAGGTCCATTAAATAATGTTAACAGATACAACTTTTGATTTTAATGATGTTTTAGTAAATGTAGGAATCGACAGTAACTCAGATTAAAGTCCACATGAAATCAAAATGGAAGTTTTTTGGTCTTTAGTATGAATCTGTACGCTAGTGTGCTCCAAAACAATGAGAAAATTTGCATTTAGAAGATATAAGCATTCAAAACTTACAGTCCCTAATTTTCGCCAGTATGGATCAGTGATTTTGATGACATCACCCTGCACTTCAGCGTCTCAGACTTTCTGACCAATCAAATGCTCTCTAGAATCTGAGAAGTCCCGCCCCCTACACTGTAAATACACGCTGAAGCTGCGGCTGAAATCGGTTGCTTGTTCACAGAATTTGTATTTTCTGTACAGTGAATGGCACATAGTGCACTCTATAGGGGATAGGGAACGATTCAGACAATGTAAATATGCTTTCCGTCGGGATGAATGAAGTCTGATTTTGCGTTGTCTTACGTGAACCGCCGGCGTGCACACACAGTCTGCTTCGGACCACAAACACGACAGCACAGAGCGGATCATATGCACAAATTGGCGCAGACCGCAAAACATATCGGAAACATTTGAATTCTACACAGAATTCTTTATTTTATAGGAATATGGATGAGATTGTGGCTGTCATACGCTGTCAAAAGCAGCTTTACCAAGCGGCTCTGGCCCAAGCTGTGATATAAACGAAACTCAATTGGCTACTTGAAAAAGGGAATCAAGCAGTCCCGCCCTGTCTTCCTGTTTCAGTTGAAATTGCGTCAACACATAGAATAACACTGTGTGTTTCAAAGCACTTCAGTAGACATTTATTAAGTACTGTAGAAGTATTTTTCATTGTTAGTTAATGTTAACTAGTGTGGTTAACTCATGTTAACAGATGGAACCTTTCTGTAAAGTGTTAGCAGATAAACTATGGTTTAACCTTCAGAAATAGATGTTAAAACATCCAGAAGGCAATAATACAGTGTAATAATGAAAAGCAGAGCATAAATCTCACATCATCTGTGTCATTTAACTGATCTTATGGCTAATTTGTTCATACGGTCTCAGTATCATTAATATACTCTTACAGTTTTTATTTTTGTTAATTTAATTTTAATTTTAGTTTAAAATGTTTTGTCATTTTGTTATGCGTTTTAATATTTGCATTTTTTTTTTTAGTGTTTTAGTGTTTTTTTTTTAATGTGACTATTTATATTTAATTTTTTGTTAATTCAGTTTTAGTTTTTATTTATTTCTCATTGGTAATGTAGCTTTTCAACTTAAACTTATTTTCATTTCTCATTTATATTTTTCACGTAATATTTCTTTTATTTTGTTTCATTTTTTTCTTTTTTTTTTCTTTTTAATTTAATTTAAAATTTTAGTAATTTTGTTGTTTTTGCCAATATTATTTTATTTTTATTTAATATTATTTAACAATATTTATTTAATATTGTTTAACAATAGTTTTTAATGCATATTGTATTTCTGAATTTTTATTTTAGTTTTAGTTATTTTAGTAATTCAAGTTAAAGTAAATAAATTAGAAATGTCACCTTGGCAACTGAATTAAATAGTTGTAATTTTTTTAATTATATATATATCTCATAATAATAATAAAGTAAATAGTTGTAATTTATATATATAATTATTTATTTTTTTGAGTATATTTAATTTCAGGTAACAGCGATGTTTTGTGCTGGTTGTAGTAGTAGTTGAGGATAATCAGGCCGGTCAGAGGAAGTAGTTTTTCGTCTCTCAGATCGTTCTCTCCGTCTCTCTGTTGTTGTCCTGAGTGAGTTTCCGTATGTCGGCGTGTCCCGTCGCTCAGTGTTCGTGTCGGTCATTCACTCCAGATCCTCCAGCGCGGAGCGTTCGGCGGGCGCGGGCGGAAGAGGGGGCGGATCCAGGTGGCTGATGGGAAATCCAGAGATCTGCTCTGATCAATGGCAGCAGGCGCTCAGGAATCACATTCACTCGCTTCTACTTTTTCTCACTGCGTTCCTCTTTCCAGAAGGACAATTTCTCTCAGAACAACACAGAGTTCAGAGTGTTTCAACCTTACTGAACCTCTGAAGAACATGTGTGTGTGTGTATTTATGTGTATAAATGTTACTTTAACAAAAAAACAAAACTATTACTTGAAATAAAATAAGCAGAAACATAATAAAATGTAAAAAAAAAACAAATTTCATTGCAAAATATCTTATTTTCATTTAGTGTATTAAATAAATGTAATAAAAAGTATATAGAAAAAAAGTAATTAGAAATATTTTTAAAATGACAAAAACACCGCAAAATGACTAAAACTAAGATTAAAATAAAAATGAATATATATAAAAATAAAAACTAATTTGAAATATTAATATTATTAAAATATACGTGTACCATTAAAATAACAATACTTTAAGGACCAGTGATATTTTAGTGTTATACTATTATAGTTGTCATTAATATTAATAAGGTATATAAAGAATTAAGTTTTATTTTATTTATTATAATTACTTTTTTCAGTTTTCAGTTTAATTTTCATTTAATTTTAGTAATATTGATATGTGCTAATGTTTTTTTTTATTAAATATTACTATTATTTTATTTCAGTTTTAGTACATTTTTAGCTTGTATTAATTTCCACATTTCTCATATTCATTTAGTAAAATTTTTTATCTAGCTTAATCTACTATTCATATTGCATTTCAGCTTTATTTCAAATAACATCAATGTTTTAGTGTAAAGAAATAAATAAATAAAAAAATAAGTACGATGTCTAACGCCTTACGGCACAATGCAAAGAGTCCCACAGATATGCCTGACCATATTCATGAACCACAATATTTACATGGCACTCCGGAGTTTCAGTGGTAAAGCTGTGGTGTTTCTGTAAGCGGATCCTGATCTTCTGCTCTTTGATGTGCTGTCGTCTCGTCTCTGAACTCATATTGTCCTGTGCTCAAACGTGGACGTCCCCGTCTGTCGTTGCCGTTCTTCGCTGCTCTGCGGTATCAGATGTGTAGCGTCTGTGAGCCGCAGGTATCAGGGGATCCATTAGCTGGATTTATAGAGGAACCGTATATCCGCGCGCTTCAAAGAGACGCCTGCTGTCTCTCTCTCTCCTGTCCTGTCTGTCTCTCCGTCTCTCGTGTGCGGTGCCGTACGAGGGTGCGTGTGGGGGTTTGTGTTTCTGGGCTGCTGATGTCCGTCAGCTCCAGACTGCAGATCTGACCTCAGGAAACTCAACACCCGCCTGGAAATGAAATACTTTCACTCTCACTAATTGGTCCTGCTTCAATCTGAAGTTCATGTGTGACGTTACGCACACACACTTTCGTTCCAGTATTTTACATGCCATTTATTTTAGTACTATATATATACTTTCATAGTTTCTAGTAACATTTTGCGTTAGCTTTTATTTTTTCATTTTAATTTGTTAAATTTTTTGTCATTTTTAGTATTTTTAAAAAATTAAATATTACTAATAAATATTACTGTTTAGTAGTGCTGGGCAACGATTAATTGCGATTAGTTGATTCCAAAACAAAAGTTTCTGTGTACATAATATAGTAATTTTTTATGTATAAAGACACACACATACAGTATATATTTTGAAAATATTTACATGTAATTACATGCATATATTTATATTCATATAATTTATAATATTTAATATATAAACATAACATGTTTCTTAAATATATGCATGCATGTGTGTGTAATTATATACACATCATAAATATACACAGTACACACACACATATATTATGTACACAAAAACTTTTATTTTGGATGTGATTAATCACAATTAATCGTTGCCCAGCACTACTGTTTAGTTGTATTAATTATTATTCATTTTATTTTTTACTTTATTTTTTATGCAGTTCTAGTTTTGTCATTTTTTGTGTACTTTTGACAGTTTTATTAGTGTTTTTTATTATTAAATAGTAAAAAAAAAATCTGATGAAGAGCCTACATGTTCAAAACATCATACACTATGCAAAAGTTTTAAATACATTTTTGATATTTCCGGCTTTGGTGTTGCCAACTTTACATAAATGATATTATTAAATATTACTAATAAGTAATACTATTATTAACAGTTATATTAATTAAATTAAATTTTTGTGTCAATTTAGATTTAGTTTTTATTTATTTCCAGTTAGTATTTTTAATGCTTAAATACATGTAAACTTCTGTTACTAAGTTGCCAGCGCAGCATTTCTTAGTTTCTTTTAAAGCTTTTCATCTGAATATTGTATTTTATTTCAGTTTTATTTCAATTAAATGTGTGACGTTGCGCACAGATATTATTTTACTTGACTGATTTTCTTAGTATTTTTGTCTTGTTTTTCAGTATAAATGTCTAATCATTCTTAAATCTTGTTTTCTAAAAAACTAATCAAAATGAAGTGAGTTTTTGCTCAAGTTTGTGACTGATAATAAGAATCAATGATGTCAAATGACGACGGATAATTAAGTCTCTGCCCGTCTGTGTCTAGGGTGCGAACGCTCTGGTGACGTACGCCATCGTCAGCGGCGCGGACGACAGCTTCCGCATCGATCCGGAGTCCGGCGAGCTGACGGCCACCCGGCGTCTGGACCGCGAGCGGCGCTCCAAGTATTCGCTGCTGGTGCGGGCCGACGACGGGCAGCAGTCCTCCGACGTACGGGTCAACATCACCGTCAGCGACGTCAACGATCACGCGCCACAGTTCTCCCGCACCGTCTACTCATTTGACATCCCAGAGGACACCAGCCCAGGTATGAGTTTCTCTGTAGGGGCCGTCTCTGGAATGCATGATTGTGATTGGTCGGTGGATATTTTTGCATAGGCACTCATTTTCTGTTGTCGTTTTCCATCGAGGTTCGATCGTGGCGGCGATTCTGGCCAGCGACTCTGACTCGGGATCAAACGGTGAGATCACATACTCCATAGAGGAGGATGATGAGGACGCCACCTTCCTCCTGAACCCCGTCACCGGCGTCTTTAACGTCACCCGTCCGCTGGATTACGAGTCTCAGCAGTACTTCATCCTGACGGTCCAGGCCCGGGACGGAGGCGGTCTTTCCAGCTCCGTACGAGTCTACTTCAACCTGCTGGACGTCAACGATAACCCGCCGCGCTTCAACAGCTCCGTCTACAGCAGCTCCGTCCTGGAGAGCGTGAGTCCAGGAACGGCCGTCCTGAGCGTGAGCGCAACAGACACCGACGACGGTAAGACGTTTTTATTTTATTTTATTTTATTTTATTTTACTTAAATATTTTGTTGTGTTATTTTATTATTTTAATTTTTAAATCATTTATTTTAATTTGACTTTTTTTTTAAATGATTTAATTAATTAATTAATCTTTTCAGTACATCAATTTCAGGTTGATGAATTAACTTTATTTGTCTTTGAATTATCAAAAAAATGATTTTGCTTTTTTTAATTAGATAAAAAAATACTATTTTGTACTGAATGACATGCATACAAATATTATCAATTGCCATTTTCTACATTGTGCCACTTGTTGGATGATTTTAACAATATTTATGCTGTTTTCTATGACAGTAAATTCATTTAAAATTGCATTTTAATGTACAGTAAGAATGTTGACAAATTCCAATACTATAACATAAAATACTGTTTACTGTATTTTATTAAATATCTAAGATTATTTGCAGTAGTAATTGTCCAGATGTCTTTGTTTTCTACAACAGTAAATTACTTTAATTTAAAAAATGCATTTTAGTGTAAGGATGTTGACAAATGCTAATTTTATAGCATAAAATACTATTAATTGTATTTAATTAAATATATAAGATTATTTGCAGTAGTAATAGTCTACGTTTTGCCACTTATTCAATGATTTTAACAATATTTATGCTGTTTTCTACAACAGTAAATTACTTTAATTAATTTAAAAACTGCATTTTAATATAAGAATGTTGGCAAATGGCAATATTATATCATAAAATACTATTTTTTGTATTTAATTACATATATAAAATTATTTGCGGTAGTAATTGTCAGCATTTTGTCACTTTTTAAATATTTTAACCATATTTATGCTGTTTTCTACAACAGTAATTTACTTCAATTTAGAATTGCATTTTAGTGTAAGGATGTTGACAAATGCTAATTTTATAGCATAAAATACTATTTATTGTATTTAATTAAATATATAAGATTATTTGCAGTAGTAATTGTCAACATTTCACCACTTGAATGATTTTAACAGTATTTATGCTGTAAATAAACAGTAAATTACATTTATTCATTTAATATCTTATTTCAGTGTAAGAATTTTGAACAGTGCAAATATTATAGCATGAAATACTTTACTCTGTTGAATGAAATTGTTTTTAAAAACATTCGTGTTGTTTTCCACAAGAGAAAAGTACCTTTGTTCACTGAAAATCAGCACATTTCATCACATTTTGCTCATGCGCTAGTCTAGTCTAGTCCAGTACAGACTGCGGTTGGTTTAGTACAGGCGGTGCTTGGGTGAATCTCAAAATCATGTCTGGGTCATATCAAAATGAATAAAAAAGAAAGAAGAGCAGATATTTTGCACAAAGACGCTGAAGGTTGGATTATGAGTCGCACATGTTTCTGTGAGATTCAGTGTCTCATGTCTCAGACTCTAATGTGGTTACGCTGACCTACATTTGCGCCTGTGGCTTCTCCTCCTGCTCTTCTGTAAGCGTGTTCATCTGCACACGCCGTCCTCAGTGCGTTTCTGATGACATGAGAGCGGGACGTCGTTGTTGAGGCCTCCTGACCCCTGACCTCTGACCCCTGTGTGTTTAGTAAACAGGGCCAGTGTGGGAAGGTGCGGCGGCGTTCCACATGAGCGGCAGCATTACGGACGCTCAATTAGAGCTCATTTACTGTGAATGGAGTAGATCCGTATCACACTCTCACTCTACTGCAGCACGTCTGCACAAAAACACACGGACGACGCCCAAACCTCACAAACACACCACTATACTGCAGAGATTCCTCTTCATGCTCAATCTGTGCTGTTTTACAATCAAAGTCATTGCTTTTATATCTGTTTAATAACAGCACCATACTCAAATGTAGAGATTCCCAAACTTTTTTTGTCAGGCAAACTTATTTTTTAAATTTAGATTTTATATTTACTTGATATATGTAATATTTTAATAAATATTTAAATGCTGAATTTTGCATTTCAGTTATTTCAGTCATTTTTTTTATTTTAATTTTTAGTATTTTTATGTTTTTTATTATTATTTTTGTCTTTTTATATTTTTGTCATTTTTTGCTATATAGGTTTAATTTTTTATTTTATTTTAAGTTCAATTTTAGTTTGTATTTATTTCCAGATTGTATTTATTTCAGTTGCTAATTTTAGTTTAGTTTAGTTTAAGTCAGGGTTATTAGAGGTAACCAAAACTAAAACTAAAATAAATTTTCTAACAAGTTTACTACATTTAGGAAATTAAAATAGAATATCTTAAATATATATATATAATTTTTTTTTGTATTTTAGCTAGTTGCCAAGGCAGAATTTCTTTTTTTAATTTTGTTTAACTCAATGTACTAAAATAACTACAATAAAAATTAATAAAAACCATATAGACAAAAACAAAAACTACTAAAAAATGTAACTAAAAATAAAATGAAGACAGAAAATATAAAAATGAAATCTGATTTGTAATATTAATAAAAACTATAATAGCATTTCAGTGATTCTAAAATAATTAATGTTTTCATCTAATATTTTTATTTGATTTAATTTTCAGTTTTAGTTCATTATAACCTTGATTGTCAAATGACAGGTAAACAAATAAAATTTAAAAAATATTTAGTAACAGTTTTTTTATATATAGTTTTTGTTTTTCAAATATTTTAATTTTCCATTTTATGATTTAATTTATCATTAAAAGTTTCCCATTTTGGGAAAACCTGCTCATAAAAATGCATATACACACAAATAGCGTTGTCAAACGATTAATCGCAATTAATCGCATCCAAAACTAAAGTTTTTGTTTACATAATATGTGTGTGTGTGGTCTGTATATTTTATGTATATATAAAGACACACACACATACAGTATATATACTGTGAAAATATTTACATATATATATATTCAAATTAATATAATTTAATTTATATATAAATATATTTAATATGTAAACATAATATATTTTTCTTAAATATACACATGCATGTGTGTGTATTTATAAATACATAAATATAACACAGTACACACACATATATTATGTAAACAAACACTTATTTTGGATGCGATTAATCGTTTAACGGTACTACACACAAATATTGTCATTTTTAAGATATACAGTTATTTGCACTAGTAATTATCTGTATTTTGCCACTTTTCAGTTTTTAAACAAATGTGTTGTTTTCTGCCGCTGCAGAGGTGTGATCCCTGATTAAATATAATAACATTTGTGTCGTTTTTCAGGGCCGAATGCAGAGCTGCATTACAGCATCGCTTCAGGCGACCCGCAGTCGCAGTTCACCATCACAAACGGCGGCGTCTTACAGACCAGGAAAGCGCTGGACCGCGAGACGCAGTCGTTCTACAACCTGGTCATCACCGTTAACGACCTGGCCCCGCCTCCCATGACCCGCTTCACCAGCACCGCGCAGGTCTCAGTCATTCTCCTGGACGTCAACGACTGCCCGCCAACCTTCACGTCCCAGACGACGGCGTACATTCAGGAGAACACGCCGGTGGATACGCTGGTGTTCACGGCGCAGGCGTCCGACGCCGACAGCGGCCCCAACAGCTACGTGGAGTATTCCCTCAAAGGGCCGTTCGGAAACAAGTTCAGCGTCGGGAACATCGACGGCGGCGTGATTCTGGTGGGCGAACTGGACCGCGAGGAGATGGCCAATTACTCCCTGACCGTCGTGGCCACGGATAAAGGCGAACCGCCGCTTTCGTCCAGCATGGAGGTCACTATGATCGTGCTGGACGTCAACGACAACACGCCCGGCTTCTCGCAGAACATCTACGACATCGAGATCGAGGAGAACACGCTCACCGGCACCGACGTCCTGCAGGTGTTCGCCAGCGACGCCGACGAGGGAACCAACGGCCAGATCCGCTTCTCCATCGCCGGCGGGAACGTGAACTCGGATTTCCGGATCGACTCTGTGACGGGAGTGATTTCGGTGGCGAAGCTGCTGGATCGCGAGACGCGCTCGTCGTATTCTCTGCTGGTTCAGGCGGCGGATCGCGGCAGCAGCCCTCGCGTGGATCGCGCTACAGTCAACATCGTGCTTTTGGATGTAAACGACTGCGCGCCTGTGTTCGAGCTCTCGCCCTACAGCGTCAGCGTACAGGAGAACTTAGGAAACCTGCCCATGAACATCCTACAGGCAAGTACACGCCATTTACACAGCTACTGAAATGATCCTGAATACATTTACAGTTGTGCATTTTTTCCTAAAGTGACTTATTAAAAAGGGACTAGTCAGAAATCGGATATAAACAGCCTCTGAAGTCATATATTTGGGTCATTATTGGTATTTGGTTCCTTTTGGACATCATAACATTTTGAAAATCAAACCGTTTTTGAAACAACTTGTTTGTAATCATGTTTGGGGGAAACACTTGAGAAATTATTCTTGGAAAAATGTCAGCATTTATGAAACAAAATCTATGAAATGGAAGACAAAAAACATCCAAAAACATCCTACAGGCAATTGATGATATCAAAATTTTCATAAATAGCATTTTCCAAAGTGACTTGCTTAAGAGGAACCAGTCGCAAGAGGCCGACGTCTCTAGTCAGAAATTAGATACAAACAGCTTCTGAAGACATATATTTGGGTCTTTTCCGGTGCTGTAACAACCAAAATCAATGATTTAAAAAAGCATTTTTGCCAAATTCAGGTAATTTACCACAGAAATATTATGTTTTTTAACATTTTTGACTGTTATAGTGCCAGCTGTGGTCTAATCTCAGCATGTGCTAAGCAGGTTTTATGAAGTTTTGAGTTTTCCTTTAGACTTTGTAGGATTTTTGGGTAATTTTGAACAGGCCCCTTTTTTTAAACGACCCCAATATAGCTTCTCAAAGGGTAAATTTCAAAATTTTTTTGATTATTGTTGATCAAGAGAGTCTAGAGAGAAATTTAAAAAAATTTCCTCTCATAGCGCCACCAAGTGGTCAGTTATAGGTGTTTTACTAAAAGTGGCCCTGCCTTTTCCGTACATTTTGGCATCCCTTTGCGACGGTGAGTTGAAAGTTTGACTTTTTTTTTTTTGATAATTATTGATATTCACACTCCAGAGAATCTTTCTGCACTGGTTTGCTTCCAATCTGGCGAAAAATCTAGGACTAGTTTGCAAAGTAGTTTTTTCTAAAAATCCAAAATACCCCCAAATTTTGCCAGGATCACAATCGAATCTTAGGCGTGAGCCAAGAATTTCAACGACATTAGACACCTGAGTCTGCCACTGACGGTTTAGGAGTAACAAGTGATTTCGTACTTTTGTTCGCTGTAGCGCCCCCGTCAGGCCGATTGGGGCAAGCCTTGGTGACGTTGTAGACAATGTGAGTACTACCATGCCTCCAAGTTTCAAGTCTTTACAACTTACGGTTTGGTCTGCACAATCAGTTTTACGCGGCAATCACGGAACCTTTGGTTATTCTAACAATTACAATAGAGTTTCAGCGCTACACGCTTTCCCAGAGTGACTCATGACTAGTCAGAAATCAGACATGAACAGCTTCTGAAGACATACAATTGGGTCTTTCCTGGTATTCAGTACATTTTGGACATCATAAAATTTTGAAAATCAAATACAATTTTCAAAACAACTTTTTGTGTTATTATGATTGAGAGAAACCTATGAAATGGAAGGCCAAAAATGTCCTGTTGAGAACAAATGAACAACAGTTCAAAATGACTTTAAAAAATGAGGTCATGATCTTCACCAGAGACACAGAAGCCACCGAATACCAGGAATAACCCAGTTACGACTGGGAAACTCAGAAACCGAATCTATGATTTGTCTGGGACACAAACTTTAAACATGTAGTGACTGTTAAGGTTTATCGGCTTTTCCCACAGCATTTACATTGCTTTCTCTTGCTGTTACGGTCATGTACATTCATGTATCTAAATAACCATTTGATTAGATTAGATTAGATTCAACTTTGTCATTACACATGTACAAGTACAAGGCAACGAAATGCAGTTTAGGTCTAACCAGGAGTGCAATAAGCAGTAAGCACAGGATAAAGGTATAAGTTATAAGTGCACTTATAGGGGATATGTGCAGGGAGAACTATGGGTAATATTTACAGATGGGTATGCTGTGAACATAATATACAGGTTGCTAATAACTATAATCAGAGATTTACAAATTGATGCATAATGTATGTATTTTACACAGCGTTTATTTGACAGAGATGGGCTAGATTGTGTGCTGAATATTTGTATGGTAGTAAACAAATGTGACATTACAGTTTATTCAAGGTCTGTTGGATATTATAAATCCAGTATCTAAATATCTTCAGTACTTTTGGCTCTATTAAGATTTAATAGGCAAGAATGAACCCGCTGTCTGATGCGACAAACTTGTATTTACGACTTTAGTGGGAAACATCTGACACTATTAGTTCATCTCATTAGATTGGGCAGCTTTGGTTCTACATCATTTATAATTTTTGCTTTAACATGCAGAAACACGAGAGCAAATTTCCAGCACAAAGCGCGCTCTTGTTTGGAAATGTAACTGGAATCGCTCTTGTGTTTGACGGCGCAGCTGGAATGATAAATGCTGGGCGTGAATTGGGCTCGGGCTTCCCAGCGCAGGGTGACAGAGTGTAAGTGCAGAAAGTAATATGCCGCGGCTAAATGACATAATGAGGGTGGTCTCCAATGTCTGAGTCAAAACAAACCTCACCTGAGAGGGAAATGAGCTGGAGTCACGAGTCCATCAGGTGTGTCAGCGCCAGAGTCTCTCCCAGCGATATCTCACGCAAACCAGCGCTGAACCCAGCCGAGGCATTTTAGAGACCTGAAACACAGAATGAAAGACCAGACAGTGTGAAAATTGAGAAAGTCAACAAGAAATCAGAATCACTAACTACACTAAATCTGTTTAGTTACAAAAACAGTCAGGATCTCCAAGAATGCAGGCTTGTCACCTTTTGGCAAAATTCAAAATAGGTCATTTGTGTGATACGTGTAGAGTTGTACATGCTTACGAATACTCAACAAAACATAGACACAATGATTTAATATGCAGCATGTAGTTATGTTAATTGATAATAACAGGAGTTTGCTCACTTTTCTATATAATCTGTTCACAGTTTGAAGAAAAAAATAGTTTGTCATGCATTTGTGAGAACCAATGTTTCGGGAATGAATCTAAACTGTATTAGAGTGTGTGAATGGCATTCAGGCTAATGAGTGATCCTCTGCATCACCTGCTGGTTACAGTGATAATTTCAGGCCACTTTCATTTTAAAAGTGTTTGTTTTCCAGCAATCGTCCACTAAATTGAATAATGCCTCAATTTCCTTGTGATCACCATGAATGAAAATGAGAAATGTCTCCTTTAAAGTCAATCCTAAGGCACGATAGCTGCCACAACTGGTGTTTCTTTATTAATCGTTTTGGTTATGCAGTTCTGTTCTGAGAGGTTTGCGTTGTGTCGGCAGGTCGTGGCCCGCGATGATGATTTGGGCACCAACGGTCAGATCAGCTACACCCTGAGCAGCGGAAACGACGCGGGAGCGTTCAGCCTCACGTCCGGCGGTCAGCTGAACCTGATCCGAACGCTGGACCGGGAAACTCAGGACAAATACACGCTCGTCATCACGGCGCATGACGCAGGTAAGACCGGCTGAACTCTGGATCAATATCACTGCACGCCTGTCATTAATGATGCCGAAACAGAAAATTCAATTGTGTTAATGCAGGACTAGCATCCACACATTTATCTGTTGTAGCTGAACCATGTTCTGTGCATGAAATAAACACTGACAGTCAAATAGTGCAGTCGGAGAAACACTAATTAAGCGTCACTATTTTGGACGATGATTTTGGTCTCCGAAATCATTTCAAAAATTGCAGTTTCAGCCTAATATTTTCACTTGTTTTCCAGTACAAATATCAAAACAATCTTAAATCAAGATACATTTACTGGAGAAGCAAAATGACATAAGATATTAAATCTAGTTTTCTGAGAATTCTTTAAAAATCAAATCCATTTTTGCTAAAATGAGAAATGTCTGCCAATGGGATGAGAGATATAATCTTGTTTTCACCTCTGAATTATTTTTTTTTGAGACATCATTGACATGATTTTTCTTGTTTTAATCATAAACTCACTTTATTTTGATACATTTTTCAGAAAACAAGATTTCTTAGAGATTTCTCAAGATATCTTAGCTAACAGGGAAGATTCTCACAACGTTCACTATTTAAAAGTTACTCCAGTAATATTTAATTTATGGTCTCATAACCTTGAGAGAAACATTCTGAGATAAACATACTTAAAATGTCCTTATGATGTCATTCGTACTTGATGAACGTTCTAAGAAACATTTTTGTAACCTTTAAATGACGTTATAATCACAACAAGAAAACTGGACATTTTAGCATTCTTAGAATATTAAAAATAAATGTTCAAATAATGTTACATTTTGGGGAAGAATAAAGTTAGTTTGTTCCCACATTTTTTATGACCTAAATTTCTTACTTGGGTCACACCATTTTCCTCTAGTAAATGTGTCTTGATTTAAGAAGAGATATTGAGATATTTGTACTGGAAAACAAGACAGAAATACTGAGTAAGAACATAATTTCTTGCCGTGTGGTTGCCAAAATGTTGATGTAACACTACTTTGGTATATTATTTTGGTTTATTTCGGTCTTGATTTTGGGTTAAATTTAGATTTTTTTTTTTTTTTTTTGTTAAAACGCTTTTGTAAGAAGTGTTTGCTTTTGTAAGAGATGCGTAAGGTTTTGCACGTTGTCTACATTTGTTGGGGTTTTGTGTGAAGAGTTTACAGAAAAAGAGCCATAGCTTATGAAATTGTGTGTAAGCAATTTAAGAAAAGGAAAAAAACTGCAATGTGTGAGAAAACAAGCATGGGTTTTAGTTCGGTCTTGATTTTGGGATGAAATATGACTCAGAGAAGTTCTTGACAGGTTTGCATATTGCGAAGTAACTTTGTAGTAGATATTTCCGCTGTTGAACTTTAGTTGATCTGGAGCTGTTGTGCGGGATGTTAAAGTGTGTGTGTGTCTGAATGAATGTTGTTTGGAACGTCTTTTTCCTGGTGGGTGTGTGTGTGTGTGTGTGTGTGTGCATGTGTGTGTTCTGGTTAACTCCAGTTCTGGTCTCTGGTTAACCCGTCTGGGCCGTCTGGTGCCTGTCGTCCATTCCTCTGAGGTCACGTGACCTGCTGTAATGACAGGGATTCGCCCTGGACATCGGCGAGAACTTTTGACAATAAATACTGTCCGGTATCTGCCAAGAGCAGGAAACGGCTCTGGAGCGCCGAGAGCAAGTCAAACGATGACTGATGTTTTGGCCCGGACACAATCTGCAGACGTTTTTCACATTTTCTACACTGGTTTTGGTAGTAAATCCGCTCAAGTCGAGTTTAAACGTGATCAGATGTGTTAATTGTGACTCACAGTTTTGTTCTATTACAAAATAAAGTATAAAAATTCTCTATTTTCTTGTTTTACTGTGGAAAAAATGGCTTAAGCTGGTCTGAAAAGTCCTCAAAACCCCTCTAATGTTTTTTTTATTTTTTTTTTTTATGGTCATGGTTTTGTATTTAGTTAAGTATAATAACCCTGGTGATTAGAGTGACAACATCAGACTAAAACACAATAATGAGCAATAATGTCACAGTATTTTGTCTGCACTGATAGTTATGGATAAATGGTCTTGTTATTGAAAAAGCGAGACTATTTTAAAACAGCTGAGCTACTGGCATAGAGAAAAGTCACTGTTTTTCTTCTCTGAAACCAGCCTGAGCAGATTAGGAAACCAGTTTAGGCCAGTTTAGGAGGGCCGGTTTGCACCGATCGCTGGGATCCGCGGCAGCATATACGTTTATCACAAATAAAACGTGATTAATGCTGTAAATGTTTACTCGTGTTTGTCTCTGTTTGCGCTGCTCTCTGCCAAAAAGCTCCGAACTCTCCTCCAACATTCAGAAACAGAAACAAACTCCCTAAACGCCGCAGAAAGAGCTCATTGTGCCCCGATAGTGAAATATGGAGCCGGAGCCCGTCTGAAACGCTCCGGCTGAGCTTTCCTGGACCGGCGGAATGATTTTCCCATTCCTGGGTTTCCAGTAGATTTGTGATTCAGATCAGAGTCGTTTCCTCCACAAACGCCATTGACACGTTCAGCAGACGGCGGCAGAGGAAGCCATTATTCCTCGTATTCTGATCTCATCAACCTTTAGGGTTTGCTCACCGTGTGAACCTTAATAATCAGCTTTTATTCTGGTCATCAAACCTCATTCTATGGAAGCTTGTTTCTGCCACAGGGTAAAAGCTGTAAAAAAGGCAGTTATAAGTTTTTCTCTCACAGTTCTGACTTTTTTTCTCAGAAGTGTGAGAAATACATGCAGAATTGTGAGAAGGAAATGTTAGAACAGAAAAAAGAGAGAGAATAAAACTTGCACTTCCCTTGGTTATTTTTTTTATTATTATTATTATTATGTGGCGGAAACAAAAACTTCACAGTTGCACTTTTATATCTTACAATTCTGACTTTTTTTTCACAGAAGCATGAGAAAAAAAAAATAGAAAGAATTAATAGAGATTTATTTTTGAATTTAACTGAATTTATATTCTACACTTTTTTTTCTTTTTGTTAAAACTGTGTTAATTTTTGTCATCAAACTCTTCCTGTTTTGGCATGATTTGATTTTGACATGATATTATTATTCAAGCATAACATTCCCATATTGTGTAGCATTAAATTAGCATGACTAAATGTGTAAAAACATTTATTTAATCTTATTGTAATTTTTTTTTTTTTTTAATTCGATTAATTATTAACTAGCTTTTCATAAATTTTGCAACTCCGGTATGGCAAACCCTGTTGTGGTTCATTCTTTGCAAACGGTCCAAATCTTGTATGTGTGCATATACAGTATCATGTGAAAGTTACTGTTTCCAGCTCATGACAGGAACTGAAATTTTAGAAATAACAAGTGATTAGCTCAGACAGGCGTCACGGCTGGATTTCTGTGAGTTTTTGCGCGTTTCTGTAAGTGTGTTACTGTCACACGCTGAACACCCGGACGTTCCTTCAGCTTTACCGAGCTCTTCTGGAATGAGCGCTGCGCTCTACTTCTCAATTTTCCGCTTCTATAGTCTCGACCTTTAACCTCTCGCTTTTCTTTGTCCCTAGAAATCTCCACAATATCTTTCCATATGATCTCTGTCTCTCTGAAGGAAAGCTGGCAGCGCTGGGAGAGATCTTGGCAGGCTGGAGTCATTATTTGGAAATGTGTGTTTTTCTGCGGAGTGTGGCGGAGGGGCCAGCAGTAAAAAGGTGCTTTACAAGAGAGAGAGAGAGAGGGAGAATCGAGGGCTTATTCTGTGCGCCGAGGAAAGATGTTGGCAGACTTTCTGAGGAAAAACATGGACTGCTTGGCAGATAACTGAGAAAGAGAGAGAGAGGGAGAGAGTCACATGAGATCTCTTTAATATCTCAGTAGTTTCTCCCCAGCAGCAGAGAGATGAGAGACTTCTGCTCCAGTAATCGCATGTGTGTCTCATCTAGACTTTTACAGTGTCTCATAGTGTGCTCAGTCTCTGAATCATTTATAGACAACCAAGACCCAGGGTCTAACTAAAACTGAAATTAAAACCAGAAAAAAAAAAAAAAAAAAAACTGCCTTTTGCTAAACAACTTGCAACATTTTAAATTTTGTTTAATTAAACAATGTACTAAAATAACTAAAGGTTAAAAAAAAAAAAAAAGTAAAAATAACAAAACCACACAAAGCTCTACCTAAAATAAAAATGAATATATAAATAAAATGAAAATATAAAAAGAATATAAATAAAATAAAATAATAATAAAAATAAAAATTATTTTTTAAAAAAAAATATGTATAAATAAATAAACAAACAAACGGTTGCATCAGTGAATAAGTTGTATGACATGTTTGGAAAAACATCATGGTCACGCTCACCAAAAGAAAACTGGGCCATGTAGCTTTTTCTATGTTTGGTTGCTGCATTTTACTGCAATGCTAGAACTCACACTTGCACACACACTTTCATTTACATGCCAACACATACTCGCACTTACTGTACACATTCATATTTACGCTCACACTTACACTCATACTCTCTCCTACACTCATGCTCACACTTGCACAAACTCAAACAAACACACTTGTACTCACACACACACATACTTACGCTTGCACACACTCACGATCACACTTACTCACACATACATTTACACACACTCATACTAATATTTACACACACACACGCGCACTCACATTTACACACACTCACACACATACTTACACTCACACACACATATACTTACACTCACTCATACTTACTCATACTCACACTTACACACACTCATCCTAATATTTACACACTCATGTTCATACTCCCACTTACTCACTCTACTCACACTAATACTTAGACTTACTCATACTCACACTTACACACACACACTCATGCTCACACTTACACACACTCACACTAATACTTACTCACGTTCATACTCCCACTTACACGCTTTACTCACACTAATACTTTCACTTACACACGCTCTACTCACACTTACACACACTCATACTAATATTTACACACACTCACACTAATGCTTATATACACTCATGCTCACACAAACGCACTCATACTCACACTTAAAACTTCCACATGCATGCACACAGACATACACGCTCACGGCGGTCTGAGGGAAGTTTATCAAGTGCATGTGAACATTCCAGAAATAAAAGCACAAAGCAAATGGGTCGGGGGGAAACAGCAGAGAGACTCCAGCTCATTGTTATGGGTGTTTTTCATCAGATCTACAGCAGTTCATCTGAGGAGATCTTATTTGGCCCTGATTCACCACAGCAAAACCTCAACACACAGATTTACTAGTTTAACTAAACACACTGCTAAAAATGCATCTTTGTCTCATTTTCCAGCACAAATATTCTTAAATCGAGTTAAATGTTGTTTTAGCACTTGCATTCACGACACGTCCTCTCAAATCTCAGTTTTATACAAAGACTATAGAATACCCAAGACGGGGCACTCGTATAATTTTGAATGTTGAAAAACGCGACGCTGAATGTGGCCACTCTATCAAAGGAAGCACTGCTGATCTCTCAAACTTTAGATTATAAATATAAACATTATATTAAAAATATAAATATACACATTTAACACAAATAATAAAATATTGAAAATATTTTTTAAAAATATAATTCGTTAAAAATATAACAAAAGCTATAATAGCACCTTGATGCTAAAATAACACTGGTTGTATTTGTTCATTTATTACATTTTGAATGCTAAGTTGTTATATTATTGCTAATGCAGTAGTCAGTTTAAAGGAAACATAACAAACATGTCAGCTAAAGCAGAAATGACAGTCACTCTGTGTCGCACGCAAGTAAACTCATTAGGCGGTTTGACGGGCAGACGGATGGGTTTGGGTCCGAATTCTGAAAGTGTTTAAAGGCGGATTCAGTGCCAGGAGGAGACAGAAAAGCTTTAAACGGACCTCCAGTCATTAACATTCTTTATCTGCTGAACGCTGAGAAGTTACAGGGCAAACAGAGCAGCTATAGGGCCCTGAGTGTGTGTGTGTGTGTGTGTGTGTGTGTGTGTGTGTTCATTCTATAGGCTCATTCTAAGGGATTTGTGGCTCTTTAATAAATGTGACCAAACAGTGTGTGTGTGAATGATGTTGAACACTCTTTTATACGCGAGTGTTTCCCAAAGCTTCCCTTCCTCCTGCTCTCATTCTCACGTTTCGTCTCTCCTCGGACCGCATTAAAACCTCAGCGGCCGAATCTTTCATTTAAACGTGAAGAGCCATGAATGTGTCAGAATCACTCGCCTCATAAAAGCTCTTTTACTTCAGCCTTTCTTTATCGTTCCAGCACGTGATATACAGCGGCTTTCGGACACTTTTGGGCACTTTTAAAACAATCACAAATTGTTCACAGAAATAATGTCATCTCTGTTAGGTATTTTTGCAATGTTTATAATGTTTTCTCAATGCTGCATACTTCAGGGATGAAGTTGTCTGGGTTTCGTTTTAAACATGACGTAGACGCGTTCTTGACCGTTTTCACTCTCTAAACGAGACGTCAACACAGTTTTCAGTGTGTTTATGGTCTGATTCGGATGTCAGCATGTGGAACCGGTGGAAGTAAAATCTGAGCACACCTCGTCTGAGGAAGCAGAAACCATTTAAAAACTAATTAGATCCATTTTTCATTCGGAACTCTTCATTCTCAAACAAGCAGATCTGTAGTAATGAAGTGCTGAGATAAATGGATCTAATGCAGTTTACAGGTGTGTGGAAGCAAAACTAGTCTGAAAACAGATAGACAGTGAATTATTAAATTCGTTTCTGTTTTATCTCGTAAGACACCTTAAAACTGCTGAAACATCTGATAAGAAAGCGAGTATTTACTTTAAATATAAATAAAAAACATCAAAGAAGTGATGCTTTGTTTTTACATTTAGTGCAGAACAAAAAGTCTATTTTCTATCACGGTTTAATTGCTTTATAACGGTTCCTGGTATTGATTTAGATGGTACGGTGAGGTGAACGTTTCATTCATCTGTTCGGCGGACGCAGCACTGCGAGAGCAGGAAGCGTTTGTCAGGTTCGAGTCTTTGTCCTTCCTGAGTCTCTCCAAACACACAGTTAATAAAGCAGTAACAGGGCAACAGATCCGCACTCGCTCAAACATCTCATTTCCCAGTGTTCACTGCAGCTTTATTGACTGTGTCTCTCTTTCTGTCCGTTTGAAGGGCGTTTCAGTGTTTAGTTTGGAGTAAATAAACTGCCCTGTGAATTCACCCTCCCATTCATCCACACATATTCTACTGAAGATGTGAACATCTAGCTCAGATTTTAAAAATGAAGAACGTTTTCTTGTAGCATCATATATTAACTTCATATGAAGTCTCTGCTGTGTCATCATGTGCACTGATATGATTCACACCAGGATTATCATAGTAAACTAAAACCATAAAAAATACTTTTGTTACATAAAATGAAATTTAAAAATGTTGTCCCTGTAGTGTCGGGTGTACCTGAACCACACAAACACTCACACTCACACTCACACACACACACACACACACAGCAGGTCAGTAGTAATGTGGCTCATAAGCGGCTTACACGGCTCCATATGTTGTTGCGAGACAGAGTTTGTGAGCTTACAGCTGAATTAAGATGCAGCACACGCTTGAATGACTTACAGAGCAAGAAACGGGACAGATGGAGCACATTTCCCGCAGTCAGACGCTCTTATCCGGCTAATGCTGCCGAGTCTGAGGAGAGACTCCAGCGCTGATCTTTAGTGTCAGTTATTGCGTGATTTGAGCCGCTGTCACCTCAACACTGTCCAGAATCACAACGGTTTGAATGAGTCAGTTCACTATGAAGTATTCACTCAGATCCATTTGAACTGATTCACTGAAGTGAGCCATTTAAATGTATTCACAGAAATAAACCTATTTTTGTTTTCAGTTAATGCTTATTTCAAGTAATGATTTTTCACTGTTTTAGTTTTAGCCTACGCTATAGTAACCCTGGCTTGAGTTTGTTCTTAAAGTGAAACTTTGTGTGTTTCTTTTTGGATTGTGGGAGGAAACTAACCTTCAGAAGGACACGTGGAGAGACTGAGTGTGAATCATTTATCTGTCACGGCATCCAGTGAGGAGTTTATCATCATAGATAGCTTCATGAATACTGAATACTGCTTTGTGCTTCTCTCATTAACACAAATACAAACACACACACACACACACACACACACTTCAGTTCATAATCTAATCTGAAGTCAGAGGAGGACAGTGTTGGAAACAAGTGAAACTGACCTGACGTGACCTGATATATGTGTGTGTGTGTGTGTGTGTGTGTGTGTGTGTGTGTGTCATTTTTCACCTTGAAATCAAAAGAAAAATCTATTTCGCATATAGAAAATGAAGCCTGTTTTTAGACTAAGATTTTTACATTAAATTATTTTCATTTATCCTACAGAAATTTGCATTACTCTAATACAAGAAAAACACTGATTTAAAGTGTAAATGTACTTATACAGTGGTAGTTTTTGACTCACATTATGCTAATTTCAATTAAAATTGTATTAATAGAGTATAATTTTACTCTAATTTGGTTAACAAAGGAGAAGAATCATTAAAAATAGTGAGAATATAAAATATTTTTTTTACATCACAGTATTAGGAATTTAGAGTAGAAGTAGAAATTGTCATCAAAATAATTTAAGAGTTTTTTAAAAAAGCAAGTTTTTAAAGTTATAAATAAAGACTATTAAAGTATGTTTACAAGAAAATGTTTTTCTGCTTCAAAATGTCGCATTTAATTTAGTGAGCTAATTGTTAGTGAAATTTACTGGCAATCTCAGAGCATTTCTAACATTTTTCAGTTTATAAATAACATTCGGTTTACTTGAAATAGAGAACATCTCATTATTTATTTTAATGTTGTCGTGAACCCTGAGCCGCACATGCTCTGCTCGAGAGATTTGCTCATTTTCGGTCTCTTTCGTGTGTCTAATTGGATTCATCAGTTTTCCTGTAACTGCAGTAAATATGACAGAAGGAAATAAACAGAAACAGAGAGAAACTGACGATCAGAGCCAAACATACAGACGCAAACACATCTGCTGATGACACACAGCCACAGCAGATCTTCACACTGTCCCACCACGTTCACCATCAGCAGGCCGTTCATCACGTTTGCTGGTGTTTGAGAGCTTAAGGTCAGGTTTTGTGTGATTATGGGGAGTTTTTGGTTTCATATTTACTGATGAGCAGTGAACAGACAGCAGTGAAGTGTCACAGACACACACACACACACACACACACACACATAAATATATATTCCACTTACATTCAGATATGCAGCTCAACACTTTCCAGGCCTTTCTGAAGTGAATTGGTGTCAAGGTCATGGCAGTTCAGCAGGTCTGTGGTTCATGTGCAGGTCTCCAACAAACACTCACCCAAGGTCTCGTAAACAGGTAATGATGTCACTTCCTGTAGTCAGAGAGGAAGTGCCTGGATCTGGTCCAGCAGAATCCTGGAGAACAGGAGCAGATCCTGAAACAATGCAGCTCTGATTTCACTAATAAACGCTGAGAAACTCGGGCTTTTAGCACTGTGAGATATGAAATATTCAGGATTTTAGGATCTAATCAATAGTTCAGCTCAGCTAACAGGATGTTCTAGCAAGTTCTCTCAATGTTATCAATAAATGTTCTTCAAGTAACATTAATAGAAATTTGTTTTCTTGTCTTTAATAATGTTCTCAACTTTAGCACAGAAATTATTTATACAGCGTTCATGGAACTTTTTCTTACTGAAACATTTTAGTTTGATGTTCGTGCAACGTTGTTTAAACGTTGCTGCTTACTCAGATAACAAATTGTTTTGAAGTGTTTCTAAAACATAAAAATGTCCAGTTTTCTTGTCATGATTAAAATGTTATTTAAGGGTTGCAAAATGCTTTTTTAAACGTTCTTTATTTTCACTCAGATTATAACATTGTTTTAATGTTCAGTTTTAATATTCTAAGAACATTACAATTTCCATTTTTTGATGCGATTAGAACATTGTTTAAAAGTTACAGAAACGTTTCTTAGAATGTTCATCAACTACAAGTAACATAAGGACATTTTGAGAATGTTGATCTCAATATTATGTTTTCTCTCAATATTATGAGTATCCAATATTAATAAAGTTATTAGTGTGTTCCATAAACAACATTTGTGACCCTGGACCACAAAACCTGTCAAACATAGTACAGGTATATTTGTGGCAATAGCCAAAAAATACATTGTAAGGGTCAAAATTGTTTTGTTTTTTTTTTAAATGCCAAAAATCATTAGGATATAAGAAAAAATAATGTTCCATGTTCCATTTTGTAAATGTCCTACAGAGCAAGCAAACAATTAAGATCCGCACACGGTTGTATATCAAGCTTATACCTCTTCAAAAAATCTTTATTAAATGCTGCATCAGACGTCATAAAAATACGTGCAAAAAGTGCAATAAACATTTTCGAGACAAAGCTCTTCCTCAGTGCCACATCAGTGTCGCTTTCTTTGTAATTGTCCTACTGTAAATATATCAAACTTAGTTTTTGATTAGTAATATGCATTGCTAAGAACTACATTTGGACAACTTTGATTTTCTCAGTATTTGGAATTTTTTGCAACATTAGATTCCAGATGTTTACATAGTTGTATCTCAGCCAAATATTGTCATATCCTAACAAACCAAACATCAGTGGAAAGCTTATTCATTCATCTTTCAGCTTTGTGGCACAGGTTCACATTTTAAGAACATTTTCTACTGACATTTATGTAACTTTAAAATAATATATATATATATATATATATATATATGTATGTGTGTGTGTGTGTGTGTGTGTGTGTTGTGAGAATGTACCCTGTTACAGTAATTGTTTCTCATGGTTCAGAAAATGTTTGCAAACCACCCCCTTCATTTTTCTTTTCTCTAACATTCACATAACCAAGAAAAAACGTTTTTAAAGCATTTTAAAACTGAGAAAGTAACCCAAAGTACATAATCCAAAGTAACATTGTCATAACTTATTGGAAACGTTCTCAGAATCTATTTTTGCTAGCTGTGTGAGCTTTGATACACGGATCAAGTTATGTACAGTGTGTTTTTTACTTCAGCAGTTTTAAAACTCATTTTTTATTCATAAAGTGATGAATTTCTTACTAAAACATGTTAAATGTGCAAGAGCTGCATTGCATTTAAACGATTTGAGAAACTTTGAGAAAAGAGCAGCAGAAAAACAGAACAAAGTTTTATGTATGGGTCTAGGCAATGCATAATTCAAAATACAGCTAAAACACCTGTATTTAATCAATACAGAAAAAAATGCTGTTGATATTGGAAATATTTGGTTTTGCAGCATGTGTGACACAGGTGTAAATGGTTTGGCAGTACAAATGAAGTTGCTTGTCATGCAACTGGACATATTAAAGCTGAGACAGATAAAGAGAGATTTTGTTGTGCAGGAACACAGATATGATGAGCAGATCTGAACTGATCACATTAACTGGATCAGACGTCTGATTAGTGATGAGTAATGGAGTCCTGTCACATTCACACACACCTGCATCTGTGTGTGTGTGTGTGTGTGTGTGTGTGTGTGTGTGTGTCAGCGGCTGCGTCACTCTGCTGATTCTTCAAAACGCACTCGATCAATATGAGTAATCAATAAAGAGTTTTGACCGCTGCGTCTCACCGGTTTTTCCATTGTCTTGAGAATGAGTGTGATTTGTAAGACTTCATGACTGCATGGAAAAGTTCTTCATTTCTGCAACGTTGTCACGGTTTCTTGCACCAAAAATAGCTGTAATTTAGTAGCACGTCATCATTCATTAAAGCAGCTGAAGTTTCTGAATGCTGAATAGGCTTTTATATGCAAATAAGGGTGATTATGTTAATGAGCTCATGGTTGTGAATTTTTTGTTACATTTTACAATAACTTTTAATTTATTAAAATTAGTTAACTGTACTAGTTAAATTGAACTGACAACCAATGCTTCTACGGCATTTGCTAAGTTTATTTAATTTCAACATTTACAAATACATTTTTAAAATCAAAAGTTGTCTCTGTTAATAATATCTAATTGACCTGAGTTACATAAACTAGCAATTAAAAAAAATTTACTCCTACAGCATTTATTAGTCTCAATTATTAGTCTAATGTTATTCTTTTGTAAGTCACTTTTGATATTTGCTAGATGCATAAATGTAACTGTACATGTGATAATTTAATGTTAACAGAGACAACTTCTGGTTTTAATAGTTAATGCACTTACATGAGCAAACATTAACAGAGATTATGATAAAGAAATATGTAAGATAAATGTATTGGTCATTGATAATTGAGTTCATGTGAGCTAATGCATTAAATAATACATTTATTTAGTGTTGCTTAAAAGCTTTTTAGATATTTAACCAGAAAACAAAGTCAAAAACACTAGTTAAAAATGCAGTGAAGTAATTTTTAATACAGTGTGCAAAGTTATTCCATTCAAAACATGCAAATATAACTGTTTATAATGTGTAAGCAAATAAATACATTTTATGTGTATATTTTTGTAGTATATTTAATTTTTATAATGTATATTGTTTAGTAAAATTGCAGAAAGTTTTAGGGTTACAGTATATATAACTAGCTATATAGAAAAACAATAGAAGTCAATGAGATGTCTCCATTTAGATGACATTAAGCAGGATTGTTTTGGTCTTAAACTGTGTGAGACAGCAGACGTTCTCTCAGGATCCTCTCATCAGACACGGGTCACAGTTTCAGCTCTGAATCAGGCACACACACACACACACACACACACACACACACGCGTGTTGTGTTTCCATGTTTTATGGGGACATTCCATAGGCGTAATGGTTTTTATACTGTACAAACCGTATTTCTATCGCCCTACACCTAAACCTAGCCCTCACAGGAGACTGTGCATACTTTTACTTTCTGAAAAAAACTCATTCTGCATGATTTATGAGCCTGTTTCCTCATGGGGACCTCACGAATGTCCCCACAAGGTCAAAATTTACTGGTATTACTATCCTTGTGGGGACATGTACACACACACACACACACACACATTTCCTTGTGCTCATCAGATAAATGCTAATCTGACACCATGCTAATCTCTTTGTCTTCGCAGTGAGGATGAGGCGATTAAAGCGTGTGCTAACAGCTTATTAGCATGTGTTATTAGTTACACTAATCTGCTGGAGGCCTTCAGGAACAACACGCTCTGAAAAACGCCTCAGATTGGTTGCAGGCGAGGGGAAAATCTTCAGCCATTTTTCTTCTCTGTGCCTTTTGTTTTTACGAGCAGGATTTTCTGCCGCGCTGTAGAAGCGCTCGATGTTATCAGAGGCTGAATTTATGCACGGAGCAAATTCATTTTAATCACATTCGTTCGCGGCGAGAGGGGGCAGATGTTTGAATCGCTTTACCTCTCGGTGCTTCTCGTCATCTGTTATTCATTTAGCACGATCCCCTCAGACCCGTCGGGCCGCTTCTCGTCACCGCGGCCTGATTTTCGCTGAAAATAGCATTCTTCTGCCTGTTTTAAACAGCAGGATTGCATCTGTAAACCGTGCTGCCCCCTGCAACGTTCCCGATATATTCAAACATTCCTGAGTGTTTGAGACACGCGGTGAGTCAGAGATTAGCGCCGGACAGGAGCGCAGACAGATGGCACCTACTACAGCTCGGGATTTCAGCAGAGATGTTTTGGATTGAGAAGTTAATCTGTGCTGCTAGAATATCAAACCATCTGTGTTTAATGAGTTAAGAGGGTCCAAATTCAACTTGTCACACCTGCCAAAGCACAGTGATTCTTAGCAGTCATCAAGCTGTATTTTACTTATTTAGGTCTTTCCTTGAGACTTATTTTTTAGGTTAGCCTTTATTTCAATTTTTTTTTAACTGAGAAAAGTTTTTATTAATATTTTGAATTATTTTTAGGCCTATTTTTGTATTTTCAGTTTTACGTTTTACGGTTTAAATTTCAGTTTTGATTTTAGGTACATTTCTTTGCTCATTTTTTTATTATATTTATCTCATTTATTTTGAATATTTTTTTTTATTTTATTATATTTTATTTTATTGTATAATTTTAGTAATTTTGTAATGAGAAATGCTGCTTCGGCAACTAGCTGAAATAAAATAATTTTTTTCATGTTTTATTTCAGTTAATGTTTATATTATTTTATATTATTTTAAGTTAAAAATTGTTCTTTAATTATTGTAGTTTTAGTTAACTAACTCACAATCAGCATCATTGTGTCACTTTTATATTTATATTTAAGACTGAATAAAACTTAACAATCATGGATTTGTTTCTAATATTTGATACATTTTTGTGGCTTAATATGAGGCATATTCCTCATCAGTGGGTGTTTAAAGAATTGGATAAAATATTTTTTTTTCTCTCCCTAAGGTAAAGACTCGTTTCTTTAGGAGACGTCTGTGTGTATGATTGAAATCATTCATGTTTACATCAGTGAGTGTCAGACTACCATTCTTACACCATATGATATGTTGCAGTGTCAGTCTATCATTCTTATTCCTTACGATATGTTACAGCTGGTAACAAAGTTACCAGCCAACTAATGCGTAATGTTGTGTAATTTACTTGACAAAGCCAATTTGTCATAGTTGGCGCTTGGCGAGTGTTAATTTTGGTCCTTGAAATTAAGTCGTAGATGAATATGTGCAACACACAGAGATGCATGTATAGATAAGCTTGTTTTTCTCCTGTGTTTGTAGGAACTCCATCTCTAAGCAGTTCTGGTACTGTGATGGTGCTGGTCGGAGACGTGAATGATAATATTCCATCATTCAGCTCAATGTCTTTCCACACAACCATTCCTGAAGATGCGCCTACCGGAACAGATGTCCTGTTGCTCAACAGCTCAGATTCAGACGTCGGACTCAATGGAGTGATCAGGTATGACACTATAGACTGAAACCAAAACCTACTGCATAACATTTATGCATTTTTACAAAAAAAAAAAAAAAAATCTCTTTCTATGATTGGGTGGCTTTTTTTTTTTTTTTTTTTCGGAATTTTGCCCTCGAACGTTTAACGACACACACAACGCTACCTGTTAGTTATGTATCTCTAAAGTGCTCCTGCATGAGCTCATGTGGGGGCAGCATGTTCCACTTTCCCAAAAACATGCTAATGAGGATGATAATGAAGTATGACAGACAGATCAGAGCCCGGTGGGGGGGCAGCGGGACAGTGAGGGGCTTCAGTTCTTAATTCACAGAACCAGCCTTATGCTTCAGTACAACATCATAATTCTCACCGATCATGAACTGGCGTGAGGGCAGACGATGCGTGACTGTAGATGTTGTGGTCGTCATCTCACTAGAGCTGTTTTTCACACTTTGTTCTGTAATTTGTGGAATTCCCGTCTCACTGACACAAGCGTGCAGTGAAGTTGCCATGTGTGCATGTTACTGTCAGAACGAGTTTGTGTCACAGGCCCGAAAATGAACCTCTGCTAAACTCAAAGCAGCATGGGAACGGCTCGAATGGGGTGTTTTTGATCAGGGCTGGTTCGCTAATGCACAGCTGAGAAAACATGCTGCGGGAATTATGAAAGAATCGGAAAGATGAATAAGGAATTAATCTTCCTGCCGCTCATACGATAAGATACTTGGCAAATAAAGTTCTGAATTCTTGCTTAGGAGGAATTTGTCTTGGGGCAGGTGCTGACACTGTACAGACCTGGAGTTTAATGCCAAGGCCATGGGTTTGATTTCAGGGAAAGCAAGAACTGATAATAAGTATACCTTGAATACAATGTACAACTTATTAATAATAATAAATAAATTGAATCTGCTGTGTTTGTGATTTACAGTTACAGCCTCAGTGGTGGGGATGGTCAGTTCTCCATCAACCCAGCCACAGGCCTGATTATCACCAGCTCCTTGCTGGATCGAGAAACACGGGCGAGTTACCAGCTGCTGGTGGTGGCATCGGACGGTGGACAGCCCACTCCGCTATCCAGCTCTGCCACAGTGTCTGTGGTTGTGGCCGACATCAACGATAACCCTCCAAGGTTTCACCATCATCCATACGTCACCCACATACCTGCTTCTACTTCCACAGGTGCGTCTTCTGTGGCGGGCGTTCATGGTTTCATCAAGTTTTTGTCTGTCTGATCAGTGTCTAAATCACTTCTGTTCTGTTGTTTGCAGGCTCACTGGTTTTTGCGGTCACAGTAACAGATGAAGACTCTGGCTCAAATGCTCAACTTCACTATTCGCTCACTGGACGCAATTCAGAAAAGTTCAAAATAGACCCCATCAGAGGTGCCATCACTGCCAATGAAAAACTCACTGGGAGTTCAGAGGTCACCTTCACTGTCCATGTAAAAGATGGAGGCACCAACCCCAAAACAGACAGCACAACTGTTACGGTTCGCTTTGTTACTGGAGGAGATTTCCCCCATATTAGAATCAAGGAGAAAGCCTTCACCTTCCCAGAAAACCAACCCACAAACACTGTTGTGACCAAGGTGACCGGTTCTTCACCGAGGGCTGGTCCTTTGTCATTCTACATAGCAAGCGGAAACCTGGACAATGCATTCCACATAGATCAACTCTCAGGAGAGCTGTCTATCAAAAAGCCTCTGGACTATGAGAATATTGAGAAGTACGTCTTGTGGATAGAGGCCAGAGACCAAGGATTTCCTCCTTATTCAGCCTATGAGAAAGTAGAGATCGCAGTTCTGGACGTTAACGACAACCATCCTACTTTTGAGCAGGAGCCGTTCCACGCTGAGATTTTAGAAAACCTCTCACCTCAACGTGTGTTGATAGTATCAGCGTTGGACCAAGACAGTGGACCAAACGGGCAGCTGGAATATGCCATCATTGAAGGCAACAAAGACAACAGCTTCAGCATCAACCGGGCAACTGGTGAAATCCGCACAACACGACCACTGGATCGAGAGAAGGTCGCTCAGTATTCTTTGAGAGTGAAGGCGACAGATAGAGGCAGCCCTCCTAAAAGCACAGCAGTGAAGGTCTTGATCAGCGTGCTGGATGTTAATGATAACGCTCCCAGATTCTCCAAAATCTTCAGTGCCACTGTACCTGAAAATGCACCAGTGGGCTTCACTGTTACCCGAGTGACCACTACCGATGAAGACGCAGGAGCTAATGCTATAAGCCGGTACTCCATCAGTGACGCAAGTCTTCCCTTCATTATCCACCCCACCACAGGAGACATCACCATCAGTAGGCCTCTGAACAGAGAGGACACGGACCACTATATTGCCAAAGTCTCAGCACATGATTCAGGATGGACTGTTAGCACAGACGTCACAATATTTGTGACAGATGTGAATGATAATGCTCCAAGATTTAGCAAGCCATCCTATTACCTGGACTATCCTGAGCTGACAGAGGTTGGATCCATTGTGACTCAAGTCTCTGCCACAGATCCTGACGAGGGCTTCAATGGTAAAATATTTTACTTTATCAGATCTCAAACAGAGTACTTCCGAATCAACTCCAGCTCTGGTGAGATCTTCATTAAACAGCAGCTCAGGTATCAAAACTCCAGTGGCCACAGTAACATCAACGTAAACCGTCATAGTTTTATCGTCACTGCTTCAGACCGAGGCATCAAGCCGCTTATGAGCGAAACCACAGTTATCATTAATGTGGTTGATAGCAACGATAACCCACCCACATTTGAATCTTCCTTTTACTTTACTCCCGTCACTAAAAGCGTAAAGGTCGGCACCAGACTCCTCAAAGTCACAGCCCATGATCACAAGGACTTTGGCCTGAATTCTGAAATAGAGTATGCAGTATCTGGAGGCAACAGTTCCAGCAAGTTCCGCTTGGATAAACAAACTGGATCGGTCACAGTAGCGTCCTCGCTCACCGCAGACACAAATAAAGTTTACCTGCTTGAAATAACAGCAAGTGACAAAGGGAACCCTCCTCTGTCCGCTAAGACAACAGTCAAAATAGCTGTTACGGAAGAGAACCATCATACTCCAGAGTTTTCACAAAACCAAGTAACAGTCACTGTGTCTGAAGGTCTGACCGTTGGCACAGCCATCCGCACACTTTCAGCACGAGATAAGGACAAGGACAAACAAATGAACGGCCTGGTTACGTACAACATCTCCTCAGGTAATGACGATGGCTTGTTTTCAATTCACAGTCAAACGGGCGTTTTATCCCTAGCGAAACCGCTGGATTACGAGACAAAACAGAAGCATGAACTCAGAGTTTCTGCAACAGATGGTGGGTGGATTGCCAAAACAAGCTATGTTACAGTTAACGTCCTAGTTACTGATGTAAATGATAACCCTCCTGTGTTCGACCCTGTTGAGTACTTCCCAGTCGTGCAGGAAAATGTCCCCAGTGGCACTACTGTGGTAAAAATGAATGCAACTGATAAAGACTCTGGGCCAAATGCCCTGATGGCGTACGTCATTCAGTCATCAGACAGCGACTTGTTCATAATTGATCCCAACACGGGAGTCATCACCACACAAGGTTTCCTGGACTATGAAGCTAAACAGGTGTATCACCTGACCGTCAAAGCCTTTAATGTTCCAGATGAAGAACGATGCAGCTTCGCATATGTTAACATTCAGCTGAAAGGTGCTAATGAATATGTCCCTCGTTTTGTGTCAAAGCAGTACTACTTTGAGGTCTCGGAGGCAGCAGCTAAAGGCACAGTCATTGGGGAGGTGTTTGCTAGCGACAGAGACTTGGGAGAAGATGGCGTAGTGTATTACTTGATTTTTGGCCGAAGCAGAAAAAGAGGTTTTAGCATCAACAAAAAGACAGGCCAGATCTATGTCTCAGGATCGCTTGATCGTGAAAAAGAAGAAAAAATTTCTCTCAAAGTCTTAGCTAAGAATGCAGGAAGCATAAGAGGGGCAGATATTGATGAAGTGCTCGTGAACATTACGATTCTGGATGCCAACGATCCTCCTGTATTTACCCAGGAGCTCTACGATGTTCAGGTGAATGAGGGACTATCCCCTGGGGGCCTGGTTACGTTCGTCAGTGCTGAGGATTCAGATTCTGTCCCTAGCTGGAGCAGATTCACCTATGCCATCGCTGGCAACTATGAGAAAAGCACCTTCACCATCAACCCTCAGACAGGACAGGTGTCTGTGGCATCAGAACTGGACCGGGAGACTGTCCCCGTGTACAACCTCACCGTCTTGGCAGTAGACTCTGGTTCTCCAGCTGCGACCGGCAGTGCCAGTTTAATTGTGACCCTGGAGGATATTAATGATAATGGACCAACTTTGGAGACTACAAGTGGTGAGGTGATGGAGAACCAGAGGGCAGGAACACCCGTGATGAGGCTCAGTTCAAGTGATCCAGATCTTGCACCAAATCAAGGCCCGTTCTCCTATAGCCTTGTCAGCACTGGAGCAGCATCCAGCTACTTCACCCTCAGTCCGACTGGAGAGCTGACCACCAGCCGGGAGATAGACAGAGAGCAGATAAGTGACTTCTACCTCTCTGTGATCATCAAAGACTCTGGTATTCCCCAGATGTCCTCAACAGGAACTGTCCACATCAAAGTCAATGATCAGAATGATAATCCCTCAGAGTCTCGCTCTGTAGAGATCTACGTGCACTATTTTGGAAATATGTTCCCTGGAGGATCACTGGGGATGGTAAAGCCACAGGATCCAGATATACAAGACATGTTCCACTGTTCTCTGACTCCACCGACGGCGGCCCTCTTCAGCATTCCCACAGGAACGTGTGACCTCCGCTCAAACAGTCGCTCCACAGACGGCACCTTTGACTTATCGGTGCGTAGCAGCGATGGCGTCCACGATGCTGTCAACAGCCATGTACGCATATTCTTTATCGGATTCAATAATGCCACAGTGGACAACAGCATCCTGATACGTGTCGTCTCCCAAAGCGCCAGTGACTTCCTTACCAATCACTACCTCAGTTTCCTGCGCATCGCCAATTCACAGCTAGCTGGTTTGGGCACTGGAGTCCAGATCTATGGGGTGTTCGAACTAAACAACAGCACTTTCCTGATGGCAGCTGTCAAACGTGGTCACGGGCAGTACGTCAATCCAAGTGGAGTCGCCACTTTCTTCCAGAGCATCAAGGAGATTCTGCACAGACAAAGTGGAGTTAAGATTGACTCCGTGGACTACGATCCATGCTCCCACAATCCGTGTCAAAATGGGGGGAGCTGCAAGAGGCGGCTGGGCGTTGGCCCAGACATGAAGACGGAGGAGAGCATCCCGGTAATCCTCGTCTCAAATCGCCCCCTACAGCCGTACGCCTGTAACTGCAGGCCAGGTTATGCCGGTGCGCTCTGCGAGACTGACATCGACGAGTGCCAGCCGACACCTTGCCACAATGGAGGAACTTGCCACAACTTGGTGGGCGGATTCTCTTGCTCCTGTCCAGAAGGTTTCACTGGGATGGCTTGTGAGAGGGACATCAACGAGTGCCTTTCGAACCCCTGCCAGAATGGGGCATTGTGCCAGAATTACCCCGGGGGCTTTAACTGCCTTTGCAAATCTGGATTTGCAGGTACAGTCTGTCATCTATTTGCATTTTACCAGCAACACAACCACAGATGTTAGGCAAGACGCATACACGCAGCTTGCACACAAGTTTGTTATCGTTTTAGGCCAAGAAAAATATTTGCTTCTAAGTAATTGGAGGGGTGTTGTAACCCAAGCATACAGTGGCCGTTGCCAAAAGCAGTTTGCTGTTAGGGTCACAGACTGGGAGGTATCAGCTGTGATGCAGATCAACTTGTCATGTTTACTGTAATGAAAGTAGATGATCAGATTTTCACCCTAATAAGGGCACGACCGTAAACCACCTTCAGCTTTCACCTGTGTTGTGCAGTTAAACTGCTTGTATTCTGTTTGTACTCTAAAGAGGTCTCTGAGTTTAAGGACCATCTGGCTTTGTTGGGTCCATTTTAAGACAGTTTAAGTCACAGAAAAAATATATTTTGTATACATTTTTTAATGCAGAGATCATTTGTAAAGCTAGCTAGCTCAAGCCAAGAGTTTTTAAGAACTCAAGAGTTTACGATTACATAATTGGAGTGACTTTAAAATCAGTTGGTGTATATGAATATGGATCGGTCTGTGAGGTTTGCCTTTGAATAAGCATGTGTGATAGCCTTAGCTCAAATCGACTCTGTTTGGGCAGGTGTTGGCTGTAGCTTTTGGACATTGTTTTCAAAAATGGAGCCGCAACAGACTTTTTGTTTCAGGCTCTGAGTCATTACGATTCTTTTTTTATTCTGATCATAACAAATGACTGCAGTGTGTTCACATCGGAGGCCCCAGATAAATGGGGCTGCTAGAGAATTACACCTATTGACTTACAGTAGTGTGCATGCACTCCAGCTGAACCCCACACTTCCTGTTTTGCTAGCGGTGATGGAGTTTTCGTTCTTCGTGCCATTTGTCTTAGAGCGCTACAAACAGGGAGCAGAAAAGGAAAGAACTCAACTTAAGTTTATGCTTGATCATTTGTATGTCCAGCCATCCTGTTTTTGTCATAGTCCTCGGCGTATTTGTGTGTGTTTTATATCAGTACCTCTTTTATGGGTCTCCCAGAACCGGTGCAGCCGATGCACATGTGCACAGACAGACTTTCACCCTCTCTTTCTTACAAACGTAGGTCCGTTTACAAGGTGTAAGACTTCGAGCTGTTTGTATCGGAAAGATAAAGTGCACCAGAGATGTGAGAGAGAAAGAAAACACAGGGGATTCTGGGAGCCCCACGTGAGAACAGTCATTTTTGTGTGTCATGCTCACCTCATTGTTTTCATTGGTGTCGTTTCATGAATTCAGGGAAAGCCTGTGACTCCATCATCAATTACTGTGAGTGTAACCCCTGTTTTAACGGGGGTTCCTGCCAGAACCGGGTGGAAGGCTATTACTGTCACTGTCCTTTTGGTAAGTCATCACTTTAGCCCCGGGACCAGTTCAAGGTCCTTCAACTGCTGCTATTAATCCTGAACCGTGTGTGAGACTGTAATGCAGAAACAAATGTGTTGTAGATTACAGAAAATGAATTGCAGTGTGAATTTGTCAGTTGACACATACTGCGGTAAATGTTCAACCGTATTTTTTGCCTGTTGTTCCGTGGATGTCATGACTCTTTCACTGCATGAAATTCTTACGGCGCAGACAGACAGTAAATCATTCTCCCTCTGCAGGTGTGTTTGGAAAGCACTGTGAACTGAACAGCTACGGATTTGAGGAGCTCTCTTACATGGAGTTCCCCAGCCTCGACCCCAACAACAACTACATCTACATCAAGTTCGCCACGTTGAAGGAAAACGCCTTGCTCATGTACAATCACGACAACCAGACCGGCGACAAGGCGGAGTTCTTGGCCCTCGAGATCTTGGAAGGCAGAATGAGGTTCTCGTTTAACTTGGGGAGCGGCACTTACAAGCTCATGACGACCATTAGGGTCTCAGACGGCCAGTTCCACACGGTCATCGCCAGGAGGGCAGGAATGGTGAGTCCTTTCGCTCGGTCCGTGGATCTGTCTGCAAGGAGCCTTCAGATTGGTCACGGATTTATTTTACTCTGATAGTCTGACTGTTTTTGCGCAGATGCTCGCTCTAGTCGATTTGCTAGTTGCTTGCGTTTTATTTATGTTTCTGGTTCCGAGAAGCGTCCTGGACTCGCCGCTTAAAAATCTCTCTGTAAATGGCTTGTAAAAACACTTCAGCACGGCATTACTGCAACACCTCAGTGTTGTGTGATCCGACTAATGTTCCCTGAAAAATAGGCTGTAAGTCTGTTGTGGGCCTCACTGAAGGCCTGAGAGTAGAGCCGTGTGTCATGAGAACCCAGCCCCTACGGTGCAATAAAGAGAACCTGATCTGTGTGTTTGGAGAAGCGGATGTGGGTCACTTCGGTGGTTCTGTAGGGCCGTTTTCTTTTTTCTTCCTTTTCTTTCTAGACGTGAGCTTGAGCAGATGTTAAAGTCATACATGGCCCCTTGTTTTCCCCCGTGGAGAGAGCTGAACTCTGACAGTCAAGGGTACTTTTGTTTAGTTAAGATGTCCTAGTTTACCCCACAGCCAGATGCGTTGGATTTTGGCACGCTGTCTTGAGCTTGTGTGTTTTTTTTGTTTTGTTTTTTTTGTTTACAGGAGAGTTGGAGTTTATCGAAAGCTGGTCCGTGGCCACGTTTCTGCTCTTCACTTGTTTTTGCATTGTGTGTCGCAACTTAGAAGGTTGATGGATTATAAATAGAAAAGTAGAAATCTGCTCGCACACCCACACGCTGCATGTGTTTCCAAACACCGTCCAAAAAAGCAGCTCAAAGCCAAACCTATTTAATAGACAGACTCTGAGAATGCTCTTTGACCCCAGCGGGGTCCAGTTTCAGATTTTCAGACCATTGCCGTCTAGTCGTGCCCTGGATACACAATAAAACATTTATGCAAGAGTTTGACAACTTCTAAAGAAATGATGTTGATCCAGCAACCTACATTGAGGAACCTAATTTGTCGCATAAACACAGATTGTTGATTACTCAAAAACATTAAGTGTTCCAACTAATTTTTAGTATAATTGCATGGTTTCCCCAGCTAACTGGGATCAGTCTTTCTCACGTTTTCTAAAAAAATATATAAATGGACAAAACATTCTTAAAGTAATATTTATGAAATGTTCTCACAACATTGAGAGTGAACATTATGAGATCAACATTCTTGGATTGTCCTTAAACGCTCTAAGACGCTCTTTTTTTTTTTTTTTTTTTGGTAACCTTTAAATAATGTTCAAATCTCATCAAGAAAACTGGACATTTCAACAATTTAGAAAAACATTGTTCCCACAATGTTTTTATAACCTAAAACCGGTGTAGGTAACCTGACCAGTTTTTTAAGTTATCAAGATAATTGAAATAATTTCTCCTGCATGAATGTAGTTTTGAGTCTCATTTCTAAAAGCAACGCTTTCCTCTGCTAGAAATGCTTTGCAGCATCGTGCGACTCCTGGAAAAGGGAGCACGTTGTGGTCTGGTTTAGTCTTTTTGAAGTGCAGGGAGGCATTAATGCGATGGCCAGACGCTCGAGCTGTGCAGGAAGTCGTCTGTATCAGCACTTAGCACAGCTCCAGCAGACAAACACGTCTTGTTTCCATTGTTAGTGTACGATTTTCTTTTTATAGGCTGAAATTCCTCTATAACGGAAGTGAAGTGTCTGTATTATCTGAACGTTGAGGTCGTGCTGTTGTCTGATGTCAGTCCTGCTTCTCAATGCCTGTGTACTCTTTGCACCTCCTCCTCTGAGATGTTTTTCTCCCAAATGTCTGCACGGGACTCATAAAGCACCGAGAGGACAGGACAGATCGCTGTAGAATGTCTCGGGGTAATTTATTCACCAGCATCTGGGTGTCGTTTTTTTCATGTAGTATTCTGTAGGCTCAACAAAATATTCAAACTTGACAAATACGTACAGGTCATTTTATTTGTGTGATTTAATGCACAAATACATTCCGAGATGTTTTTACCCTGCTTAAGAAATGCATATAGATTTCTGAGATTGTTATTCCAAGATGCAGAAGTAGAATACAGTAAAATGAAGATGGAGTTTGATGCCTAGATGCCGTCTCAACCAGTTGCACACAAACATCATACTGACCCGTTTGTCTGTCTGTTGTGTCAAAGGCGGCATCTCTCACTGTTGACCTGTGCGGGGAGGAACAGGAACCAGGATACTGTGCAGTCAGCAATGTGGCTGTTCATACTGACTGGTGAGAAACACACATTTACACTCATTATAGTCCCCTTTTATACTGTATGTCCCAATATAGAGCGCAACAGTGACCACATGCCAAGTGGCCTTGGTTTTGAAGGTATTTTCACTGTTCATTTTCACCACAGAGTATGAGATGAGTCATTTTGCAAACTTTGGCTTTGTATATGAAGAGTTCAGATGCAAAACCAGCTAAAAGCCATCTCGGTCAAAAATGAGATAATGATAGTGAGTGAATGCTCTTGACACATATTATACGTCCATCAAATACTCTTTCTTCAAACTCGCTAAAATACCAGCCTCAGCCCAATCAGAAGTACCGGTACTTACATAGAAACCTATACATCTGAACCTGATAAAAATGCTTTTTTTAAAGAAACACACACATATATATATATATATATACACACACACACACACACACGTATTTATACACGTATTTATATATATATTGTATGAATATTGTACAATGTGTTATGTACATGTTTCTTTGTTGATACGTAATAATACGGGGTTTTTTTGAATTAAAATATTAAAATTATTGGTAGATGGTTGACAGACCTCACATCGAAATGATGGGTAGATCTTTAAATGAGAATTTTGAACCCTTTTTTTTTTTTTTTTTTTTTTTAAAATCACACTGACTTCTACACTGCAAAAATGATTTGTATTTGATCTTTGTATTTTTGTCTTATTTTCTAGTTTAAGTATCTAAACATTCTTGAATTAAGATACATTTACTTGAGAAGCAAAATGAAGTATTAAATGAGGTATAAAAAAAAATTGTTAGTTTTCGCTTGAAAAAAGAACAAATATCTGCCAGTGGGGTCAGAAAAATCTTAATTAAAAGGGAAAATAATATTATTTTTTCTGACCCCACTGACAGATATTTGGTCTTGTAAATGTTACTTAATCTCAGAGTTTACAGTCAGTCTTTGAAAGATTAATTGCTACCAATGAAATCAGTTTCTCTTCTGGAAGAAGAGTGTTGCGCTCTTGTCTGTTGACTGATAGCATTCTCTTGTCTCTCAGGATTCTGGATGTCCAGCCAAACCGTTTGTCTGTTGGGGGCGTTCGGTCGATTGAGGCCCTCCTGCATCGTCGAGGTCAGGTGGCCACGCATGACTTTGTCGGGTGCATCATGGAGTTCGCTGTCAATGGACGTCCGCTGGAACCGTCTCAAGCTCTGGCTTCACACGGCATCCTGGACAGGTCCGTCACCAATCACACAAACACAAAACACGAGTCGTGTCACTGAACGACAGCTCATTCGGCTCTCTGGACATCTGTGAATGCAAAATGAAAGCTGGCTCCAGCTGGCTGAAGTCTTATTTTTGATGGCTGTGTGAATTTTCTGGAGCAGGTTGAATAGTGTTGATTTTATTTCAGGTGACTGGTGCTTTGAAATGAATGCAGCTCTTTTGCATATATGCTAATGTTGGAGTCATGGACTCTTGTGTTGGTGAGATGTTCCCCGCTGAAGGTTTTTGTGCGCGTTTCATCCACAGATGCCCCAGGTTAGAGGGCGCGTGTGTCGCTGAGCCCTGCAGACACGGTGGGACATGTCTGGACATGTGGTCGTGGCAGCAGTGCCAGTGTATGGAGGGTTTCACTGGACCCACCTGTGAGAAATGTAAGTTTTTCCAATCTGGAATGATTAAATCTAATATTTTATTAAGCATTTGTTATTCATGAATTGGTCGATTTTGAAATTTCAGGCTGTGTATTCAGACTGTTGGAAAGGAAATACACAAAATGCACATTTAGGTGTTTATTTTATTGCACTTCATCTATTTTTGTCTGTAGAAATTACGATACATATCTTTAATATAAGCACCACTTACATTCACCAAACTTAACAGATTTATTCCCATCTATATTCTAAAGGTTTTTACTGAAGAGTTTGTTGATATATAATTCACACTGATTTATACAACATATTTATTCCCGAAAACATAGTGAAAATGCATATTTTTAAATGCTGTGAGTTTTTTCTCCACTTCAGCAGCACTTATAAATACCAAACTTAGCAGTTTTATTATTATCTATATTCTGAAGGTTTTTACCAAGGGGTTTATTCATATATCATTCATACTGATTTATACAACATTTTATTCCTAAAAACATGGCGAAAATGCATATTTTTAAATGCTGGGAGTTTTTTCTTCACATCAGCAGCACTTACATGCACCAAACTTAACAGTTTTATTCCCCTCTATATTCTAAAGGTTTTTACTGAAGGGTTTGTTGATATATAATTCACACTGATTTATACAACATTTTATTCCTAAAAACATGGTGAAAATGCATATTTTTAAATGCTGTGAGTTTTTCCTCCACTTCAGCAGCACTTGCATATACCAAACTTTGCAGTTTTATTCTTATCTTTGTTTTGAAGGATTTTACTGAGGGGTTTGTTCATATATCACTCACAGTGAGTTATAGAACATTTATTCCTAAAAACATGATGAAAATGTGCGTCTTTAAAGGCCATGAGTTTGTTTCTCCACTTCAATAACACTTACAAACATTTGTAAGGGGTTTGTTCATATATCATTCATACTGAATTTTTTTTTTTTTTTTTTTTTTTTTTTTTTTTTTTGGGGTGTTGACAGTATTTTCTGACTTATGAAGTAATAAAAAGAGAAATCCACAGTCCCTTTTAACTCAAATATTTTAACAATCAAACAAATTTTGAACGTGGCTTTATCCACATTTCTGTTCTGGAAATGTATGCAAATGAGTGTATATTTAATTTGGAAAATGTCTCCATTTGCATATTTAAATATAACATTTCAGAAAACTTGATTTAAAATCAGTTTTGTGTAAATAATTTTACCTTATTCACCTGTAGTGTCAGTAATACTTTGAAAAGCATGACTCCACCAAAACATAAATAGTGTGAATATGCACTTAATAATGTGCATTTTCCATTTGCCAGAGCAACAAAAGAGGCATGATATAAGAACCAAAAGCATGTTGTTTGGATTGTGTATGTGCTGCTGAAATTGCATTTGTCCAAAGTCCTGGTCTACATCAGTCTCTTAAACACCAAATGTTTTATGTGAGAGCTAGGAATTGTCACTTTTCTCTTCATCGCATCATGACGTGCAAACAGATCCATGATAGAGTCTAAACTAGAGTCCTTGTGTACTTCTCTCAGACATCAGTGCAGATACGGCTCTATCTCTGGACGGTTCGGGTCGTTTGGACTACGGTTTGAGTCAGACACGCAAGAGAGATGTGTTGTTGGCACGAGCGCTGCAGGACCCCGGCCGACCCGTCCCAGAATACAGCAGCCTGGAGCTGAAGTTCCGCACGCGCAGCGGCTCTGGAACGCTGCTGCACGCACAGGAGAGCTCCAACTACACCACCGTTAGGGTAAGTGCGTGTGTGGCTCCAGCTCTGGGCTCACGGCCAACCGGCTGAACTCACTCCCCCTCGTCTCTCCGTCCACTGCAGCTGCTGACGGGACGTCCCGTACGACTAGTGAGGCCGCAGAGAGCTACTACTCAAAAATGGACAAACACAAAGACACAAACACATTCACAGTATCTCACAGCACAGTGTCACACATCTCAGATTTGTTCTTTGTTCAAGACTGATTTTCCATTTCCAGATTTTGTAGGCCTGTAAATCATTTTCCTTCTCCACTGCAGTTCTTTTCTATCGTCCCTTCTTGTTCCATTTCAGTGATGAATCAGTCAGATTAGCACCTTTTACACAGCTCTGTTACAAAATCTAGTGAGCTGCCTACTTAGACAGCATGCCCAACTTGGGCAGTGTTACATTACTGTATTATTTTGTTGTTGTTTTTTTTATTGTTCCTATTTAACGTTATTTTTCAGTTAGTAACTTTAGAATTCCACGTTAAACTGATTTTGGCTATTAAGTTTAGTTTAAGTGCTAATATTTTTGCTGTATGCTTTTGTCATTTTTGTTCATTTTAAATATTTCTATTTAACTTTCTTTTTTTTTTTTTAGTTTTAGTCATTTTAGTACTTATTACAGTTAGATGCTAAAGCAGTATTTTAATTTTTAAGTTAAAACATTTTTCCATCAAATGTTCATTTCATTTCATACATCATATAGCACATGAAACCCTGATTTATATTTGAAAAGCTTACATCACATTCATTGATCTTCTCTCTTTCTCTGTCTCAGCTGAAGAACGGCCTGCTGCAATACGTGTCTGACGCTGGTGTCGCCGGTAAGGTGGAGAGGATTGTGGGAGATGTTGTTTTGTCCGACGGTCAGTGGCACACACTCCTGCTTCAGAGAAACGGATCATCCACCATTCTGCGGATCGACGAGTCCAGTTCCAAAGTCATTCTGCACAATACGCAGGACTTCGGAGGGATTGACGTACACACGCTGTCTCTCGGGGGCGTCCCAGCCCGACCAACGCAACAGAAAACCAGCCCAGGTCAGTTTCGCATTGATCCACATTCTGTATAACCTCTTATAATGATGGCTGTAAGTATCATTATAGAGCTGAAGCCCAGACTACAGTGCAGACATCCTGGTGACATTTGCACTGTGAGCTGCTTCCAGTAAAATATGTAAATATTTTAAATCAGCAGAAATGACACTGACATAATTGCATGTTAATTATGAACTAAACAATTTTACCAATGAGGAACATCTGACTCGCTGGCAGCGGATGCGTCATAGTTGGCCGGCGCATTCGGATTTTCTGCCCAAATCAAAACTTAGGAGTGTTTTTCCTCTACGAGTGAAAGTGACAGGAGAAAGTTCAGTGAAAGTGTGCGTGTTTGTGTGCTAACTAGGTTAGACAGCGGACTGCCAACAGGAAAGAATGTCTGAACTTTCCTCTGCAGGACCTGCACAGTGCAGCAATCCACAGAGCTGAACTATTGTCCATTAAAAACAGTCGCTTGCAGACACTTCAGACTAGAGCACTCCCAGAGAGAAAACACACACCGTTTAGCCTGCGATAAGACTGGAATCTTTATTAGAGCCCCAGACAGGCTGAGCAAGATGTGTTCGGTGAAGTCCCGTAGGAAAGGGGAAAAAATATTTTTAAAAATCGGTTTGTTTTTCTTAAGTCTCCTTCTCAGATGTTTTTTTTTTGTTTTTTTTTTCTGAGAAAAGAACCAGTAATGTCACTTGTGTCTGTAGTTTCAGAAGAGATCTTAATGTCTTAAAACTGTGCTTAGATTTACAAAGACTGAGTATGAACATAATCTGAGCTGCTCTCCACACTACTTTTGTCAGCTATTGACCAACTTTTCTCTGTCTCAGATGTTTCTCCTAAAAAATAAAACAAAGTTGACATTTAAATGAAACCTTACTGAGGAACCTCCGAGGGAAAAAGATCACCAGCTGATGTTCATATATGGTCAAATTGAGCGGTTGGGTTGTAACCCTCTCTTTACTGGCAAAAATCTAAATATCAAATGAAATTATCCAAACTATTTTAAGGTAAACATGTTTTGTGCACGTAAGGTCGTGTAATTTCGGGTTTCAAGGGCTGGAAGAGAGAGAACGAGAAATAGAATTGGCCAGTCTGCTTTTTCCCTCTAATAAACAGAACCAAATGTTCTGTGTTTGAATGGGGCATAAATTCAATAAACATCGATTTACATTGTTGACGGTTCGTTGTTAAGCAACATGATAGTGCAGGTCTGAATCAGTGACATCAAGATTTTTCCCAGATGGCGTGGTCTTAAAAGGTTGCATTTTTGGCTTGCAGGATACTTGTGTTGAAGAGAAGAGTCTGTTTCCCTTCCTCCTGATGTAAAAGCGACGATTTGTTGATGTGTATCCCAGGGGGAGAATTTTGCTCTACGTTGGCTGATGCTATAGCAATCAGAAACCCAAACAAAATGTCTCCCTGTGTAGCGTTAAACTAAGCAATGTCCGTTTCTTCAAGTCAGTCTCATTTCTGTGTCATGTTGGGGAAGCTCTAGTCTCTCACTTACAGTTTGCAGCTTTTGTCCAAAAATCTGCCCTGACTGACATAAAAACAAACTGCAACTAACCACTTTTTATCTGCCGTTTAGGAGTGTGTACATCTAGAACAGTACTCAAACCATTTCTGAGATGATTTGAGTTAATGTTCCTCTCTCTGTGTTTCTAGGTTTTGATGGGTGTTTTGCCTACGTGAAATATAATGGAGAGATGCTCCCCTTCAATGGCGAACACAGGACCGTCTCCATCTCCAAGACTGATCCTTCTGTGAAGATTGGCTGTCGTGGCCCAAATCTGTGTGGGAGCAGTCCATGCTGGGACGGGCTGATGTGCGTGAACCAGTGGTACACCTACCAATGTGTTCCACCGGGCGACTGCACCTCAAATCCTTGCCAGCACGGTGGCAGTTGCGTGCCCGGCGCTCGTGGAGGCTTCACCTGCGCGTGCGAGGAGTCCTACACTGGCAGAGTCTGCGAGAGCCTGGTGGCCTGTCTGGGAGTCCGGTGTCCACAGGGTACGGAGTGTAAGCTGGGAGCCAACGGAGGGTTCACTTGTAGTCCGAGCGCCACCACAGAGGAGATGGTTCTGCCCATCTGGGCAGTTCCTGCAATCGTGGGCAGCTGCGCGACCGTCTTGGCGTTGGTGGTTTTGAGTCTCATACTGTGCAACCACTGCAAGGGCCGCAAGAAAACCAAAGTGCCAAAGGATGAGAAGAAAGCAAAGGAGAAGAAGAAGAAGAAGAAAAAGAAAGGCAGCGAGAATGTGGCGTTCGATGATCCAGACAACATTCCGCCTTACGGAGACGATATGACGGTCCGGAAACAGCCAGAGGGAAACCCCAAGCCTGACATCATAGAGCGGGAGAACCCCTACCTTATCTACGACGAAACCGACATTCCGCACAACAACGAAACCATTCCCAGCGCCCCCTGTGCTCCGTGTGCAGGACCAGAGGCTGATATGGAACACTACGACATTGACAACGCCAGCAGCATCGCTCCATCGGACGCCGACATCATCCAGCACTACAAGCACTTCCGTAGCCACACTCCCAAGTTTTCCATTCAGCGCCACAGTCCACTGGGATTTGCCCGCCAGTCCCCTCTTCCGCTTGGTGCCACCAGCTACACCTACCAACCAGCCTACACCCAGGGGCTCCGCTCCACCCCTCTCAGCCATTCGGCTTGCCCCACGCCCAATCCCCTGTCACGCCACAGCCCGGCACCCTTCACCAAGCCATCCTCCTTCTACCGCAACACTCCCACCCGTGAACTCAACTTGGCACGGCGCGAGGGCAGCCCTCTCGATCTCCACGGCGACGTGTGCCAGCCGGGTATGTTCAACTACGCCACCCGACTGGGGAGGCGCAGCAAGAGCCCTCAGACCATGGCGGGCCACGGCTCTCGGCCCGGGAGTCGTCTCAAGCAGCCAATCGAGCAGATCCCGCTGGAGAGCGGCCCACCTGTGGGGTTGTCCATAGAGGAGGTGGAACGCCTCAACACACCTCGACCCAGAAATCCCAGCATCTGCAGCGCCGATCACGGGCGCTCGTCATCTGAGGAAGACTGCCGCCGGCCGCTCTCACGCGTCCGGAACCCCGCCGATGGCATCCCGGCTCCGGAATCCTCCTCCGAGAGCGACTCCCACGATTCCTTCACCTGCTCGGAGATGGAGTACGACCGCGAGAAAGCCGTCTCCTACAGTTCTCGCATGCCCAAGCTCTCGCAGGTCAACGAATCGGACGCCGACGACGAGGACCACGGAGGGAGGCTGCGACAAAGGAGATACTCCAGCCGACGTGCAGAGGGCGGGCCGGCCAGCGGCCACAACACCCTATCGGAGTATCAGCACCACACTTTACCCCACAAACTGGGCCAAGGGTCCAACAACTTCAACTGGGACAACCTACTGAACTGGGGTCCGGGGTTCACCCACTACGTGGACGTTTTTAAAGACTTAGCACTGCTACCCGAGAACTCTGCTGCTAAAGACATCGAAATGAAGAGCGGCGACGGCTCCGTCACGATTCTGAACGAGGGCGAAGCCGAGCAGTATGTATGAGAAGCACTGAGTCCTCATCTCTTCGCCCTCTAAGACTGGAGTCAGGAGCCGCGGCGAAACACATGAAATACTGATTCATTTCTGACATTTGATTAAGACGAACTTAAATGCAGCAAGGCAGAGCGCCGATTCAAAAGACGAGCACCAAACACCCTTCACGGAGACACGCTAGAGGTTTGCGCTGACTAGTCGTGGATTATGCAGTGGTGCATCCCAGTGTATGTGCATGCCATTAACTTTGTACAGTATTGGCCAATTACGTTTGTGATTTAGTGAACCCGGAGCACTTTGCGCTCACAAAGCACATTGTAAGTAAGTGTGTAATGACTAAGCTTTTCTGAGCATTGCATTTACCAGCAGCAGCAGACCGCTGATGATGGATGCCGTATTATGAGTCGGTTATATTAAGATAAACATCAATCCACTGACTAGTAAACGAATAGTCGTGCAACCCCTTCCTACAAACACACGATGTCTGGAAGAGGAAGCTGGGGGAGGTACAGCACTACCACAAACACACATATGAAGTGAATCGATTCTGGTCCATCTGTCTGTTCTGACTGAGATCAGAGCGCTAAAATAAGGTCGGTCATAACGAAGGGTAGTGGTGACCCTCCGGCGCTGCGGCCCTGGAGTCTGGGCTTCGTCCATTTGGCTGAATTTCCTGTGTGTTAGTGCCTCGACCTCTAGGAAGCACATCCATGAGCTCGGTGTGAAGAGCCGGGCCGCATTTGGCCCCGGTTCTGCACGCTCCAGCCAAAATAGAAAGAAAAGCTCTGGAACCGTCAGCCAAGAACGGGTGTTTCTCATCCTGAATAACTGGCTGCCGTCTAAAACAACAAAACCTCCAGATATGAGATTAATCAGGCCTCTGCCTTCTGGATATTTGAGGATTTACATTTGAGAGCACGGACACTATGACTTTGAATGGTTGTTTGTATCGGTGTATTGCAGGTTTCGTACAAACACGTTTGACCCGTCTAACGCGATGCCCACCTGCTATGAGACTATGAACTTGTGTACATTTTGTATTCATGTGGAAGCTCTTGGAAGTCAATGTTCTCTGTTGTTACATGTTTTTGTTGTTGTTGTTTTATTTTGTTCAATGTTTTTAAAATGTACTGTTTCTACTTTTTTACTGTTTATTAACTTAAAGGTTCATCAGCGTTTTTATGGATATTTTTCATATGCTGGAAATGAGGTTCTTACTTTCAGCGGAAGTAAGATTGAACTTCTTATTTTTTACATTTGTTACTTATGTAACATCAGTATTTTCCACTATTTTGATAAAACTATAACATAATGTCTGATTTATACGTGTAAAAGCCAATAACAGAATAAAAAAAAATATTTATTTAAAAAAAGTTCATTTCAGTTTTGATGTGATGAAAGCTGGTCACGAAGTGGATATTTTAGAAAGCTTCAGTGCGTTTAACCACAAACCGCTCCTTTTGTGGACAGAAAGGAATGGATGTGAATAGAATCAAACATTTGATAGCTCTGAGAGTTTGGATGAAAACAAGACCCGATGCAGGACAGAAAAACCCAGTGTGACTTACTGTAGTAATATTTAATTATAAGGTGACACATAAGAGTTTGAGCAGCACATTTCACTGTAAATTGTTTTATGAATCTGTCATCTGTAACTTTCCAAAGAGGCTGCTCAAAAAGGACGGAGGCTTTAAATTATAGAGGGGAGGCTCAAAAGTCTGGGTGACAATTTCTCTCAAACTTCTGGCAAATGTAGCTTAACGCTCTTATAAGTTAGGATATGTGTAATTAAAAGAGACACATTTAAAGCTAATTATAGTGATTTAAACCTCGATTTGACGAATCAGCCCCAATGAGCCAAAGATCTGCGTTGCTGAACCCTCCGTGAGCGACACAGCTCCTGAGGGATTTTGCTTTCTGCCGTTGTTTACAAAAGCAACACGCAGCTGATTTTGCACAAACTTACAGGAAACGACTGTGAATAAACAATCACACATTCCATAAACCAGCATGTCACTGATGCTGTAGAGACGCCAACGCTGTGGTTTTGGGCTACTTTAAAACTGTTACTGCCATTTTTTCCTGTGGTTTTGAAATTTTAACAAAAATCACACAAATTTTATCAAATTGATATTATCTTACATATACAGTCATGTAAAAAAAAAAAAAGTTAGGACACCTTATTTAATTCCATGCTTTTTCATATCAGGACTTCAAAAAAAAAAATAAAAAATCATCTGTCCTTGGCAGGTCTTAAAATTTGGAAAATTAAACCTCAGATGAACAACAACACATGACATATTGCACTGTGTCATCATTTATGTAACAAAAATAAAGCCAAATGGAAAAGCCATGTGAGACAAAGTTAGGACACACTTACTGTTGACACAGGAATTAAGAGGGTAAGTAGCAGTCAGGCACTGCTAATCAAATGCCTCAATAAAAGCAGACGTTTTGTCAGTTTTGTCGGTCTGGAGCCTTCAGGTGTGTGTTAACGCAATGCCAATGAAGTAAGACATCAAAAATGATCTTAGAGAAGCAAATGTTGCTGCCATCAATCTGGGAAGAGTAACACAGTCATTTCCAAACAATTTGAAGTCCATTATTCTACAGTGAGGAGTTTGTTCACAAGTGGAAGACATTCAAAACGGACACCAATCCTCCCAGGAATGGGCGTCCCAGCAAATTCACCCCAAGATCAGACCGTGTAACGCTCAGAGAAATGGCAGACGACCCAAGAACTACACCTCAGACTCTACAGGCCTTAGTTAACATGTTAAATGATAAAGTTCATGACGGTACAATTAGAAAAATCTGGGACAAGTATGACATGTTAGAAAGGCTTGCCAACAGAAAAAAAAAAAAAAAACACACACATGGCAGTACAGTTTAGGTTTGCAAAGTTGCATCTGACCAAACCATAAGATGACTTGCTCTTTGAACAGACCAAAGTGGAGTGGTGTGACCAAAGGTCACACATGCTGGTGGATTGTATGATTTTGTAGCCACAGGACCTGGAGCACCTCACAGTCATTGAATCGGCCATGAACTCCTCTGTATACCAAAGTATTCTAGAGTCAGATGTGAGGCCATCCATCCGACAGCTAAAGCTCGGCCAAGATTGCGAGAGCTGTGCATAAACAAATGCCCACAAACCTCAATAAACTGGAGCAACGTTGTAAAGAAGAGTGGGCCAAAATTCCTCCAGAAATGTAAGAAACTGATAAAGTCATACAGAAAATGATTACTTCAAGTGATTGCTGCTAGAAGTGGATCTACAGGCAATTGGAATCAGAGTGTCCTAAGTTTGTCACACATGGCTTTTTCTTCATCTTGGCTTTATTTTTATTACATAAATAATGACATGGTGCAATATGTCATGTGGTGTAGGTTTTATTTTCCACGTTTTAAGACCCGCCAAGACCAGATAATCTTTTATGATGTCCTGATACAGGAAACCATGGAATTCAATAGGATGTCCAAATAGTTTCACATGACTGTGTATGATTTTTGTGCAAATGTAATAAGTATTTAAATCAGTTTCTATCTTACTAAACTGATGCCAAATAGACGGCAGTCACTTTTTTTTTTGTTTTTACTTTATGAAAAGTTACAAAAGTTTTTTTTTTTTTAATAACTGCAATTTTTAAAGCTTCTGCAACGTCATAATCTGGAAAATGCACAATTTAAAGTCACCTAATAAATCAAACTAGTTCACAGATTTTAAAACAATTTCATAAAAGTGCTTTGCACATTAACTGTGGGAACCCTGTTAAAACTTCTCATCAGAAGCAGCCTGGTGGAGCCAAACGGTAAATTCAGTTTGATGTTTTTATAAGAGAACATCTTTCAGAAAGTTATCTGACACTGTTTGTGCACACCCTCGATTCTTCTTGGAATGTCGTGAAGTCTGTATCTGTCTGATTCCCACAATCTGCCTGACAATCCCGTTCCAAACTCATCCCATCCAGCTCCTGTCCTCTGCGCTCTATCCATTTCTGAGGACTTTCGTGTGCCATCTGTCAGACATGTGGCATGTAATCAGAGCGATTCTAGGATGGTTTGAATCTTCATTGGCCAAGGAGACTAACACCGAGTTCAGCCTTAAAAAAAACTTTATCAGACCACATTGGTGTCCTGCTGTTGTTTCAATCTGTTTATTTTGTAAGCGTCTATTGAGTTCATCAGTTCAGGTGAATCAGTGGTTTATTAACCAGCACAGACTAAATATTGTCCAGACATGTAATGAGATCATGTGTGTGATTTCAGTGTTGATTCAGGCTGTTCTCCAGCATTTACATGAAATAGAGCTCCTTTAGAGACACTGAAATAATGAACACCAACAGTCCACCAAAGCTCAAATCAATCAGCTAATATCAAAAACTTTGACCACTAAAACATTTCTCTTAGCAGCTGATTTTGTGTTTGCATGACATGATCAGAAGTATGTTGTTTTCTTTACATTATACAATATATTTACAATACATTATTCATATTTATGGCCTCAATTCATGACAAAGAAATTCAGATGTACATTTTAAGTGCTGTAAAAGCAACTGAATGTCAGTCATTCAAAATGACATTCACACTTTGATGTACAAAAATAACAACAACAAAAAAAAAAAAGACATCAAACCTGTCATATGAGTGTTTAAATGACAGATTCAATTATCAGTAACTAAAGACTTGAATTTTCATGTTCCTCACTTGAAGCATATATGACATCAGAAGGCCTTAATTATAGTTCATCTCTTAGCATGTGAACTGATGAAATATAGCACTGAATTCAGTGTAGATTGCTTTATTCAAAAGCATCCGCTACATATAAAGACTTCTCTGCTTATTATTCTCACTCAAACATGCCTCAGTTTTAGGAGGGAAACCGAAAAGTTTAAAATGAATTTAAAAATCAGTTCTGAAAAGTCAAAATAGACTCAAAAGAGACATACAAAAGTGGTGAAAATATGTTAAAGCACTGAGGAAAAGACAGTAAATAAGAGCTGTGAGGAACAAGTCTTTCAACACTCTGTGCTCCTCACAGAACACTTTATATGAGCTTTATACTCAACAGCTGCTTACTGTCATCTGATTGGAACACAGGGGAAAGGGGCGGGGCTAATTATTACTACACACAGCTGATTAGAACCTTCTACCAATCAGATTATCTAGAAATTATGCAAATACTCATTTAATTAGGTCACACAAACCATTGTCACTCATACAGACCAAAATATGCTGATAAAAATGTTGTTTTATGGCCAGTAATATTATGGTTGGCAAATATCTTAAGTATCGGAAATACTCACACAAGTTGATGTCAAAAACACATTTTTAATGCAGTAAGATGTTGTCTCATCTCTCTCTCGCTCTCTCTCTTACATGCATTTGATTAGATTGATCCTGTGTGATATTTTATTCATAAACTGAGCTGTAACCTGTTAGACAAGGGTGTAGAATTATGGATATTGGTAGGGACACTATGACTTGTCCCTACCCATATCCAGTGAGTACTAAATTGTCTCTAGCAATAATTTTGATATTTAAACATCTAAATATGTGTATGTAACCATTGTTGTTGTAATTTCAGCTGCAGTAGGTCTTACCTTTGATATTACCTGAAAAGTTAAAATAAATATGATAGGAAACTGCACACTTTCAAGGACGCACATTTAATACATGAGAGGAGTAAGAACAAGTAAGGAAGCTGAAGTGTTTAAAACATGCATACGTTTACCCTATTTAACTTCGTAAAATTTGTTTTATTTGTAAACATCACTTCTTATTTCAGTTAATACCATTTAGCGAGCTAATCCAGTATTAATGACAGTGTCGTGTAAATATGGCTGAAGACGCGAAAAGCCGAGGAACAGACAAACTGAATCTATTGAGTGAGTCATTTACGCTGGAACGGCTTCGATTGATTCATACTCGTGACTTCGATCATTTAACTCAAGCGATTCACTAGCGAAACACAGATCAAAAGAGCCGTTCATGTTCGAATTTCGACATTGCTTGTAATTATTTTAAAAAGCACGTAGTAATGAGTTAAACCATTGCGTCGCATCATAAAATGGTTCTCTGTTTTGAAGTGCTGCAATCGGATACCCTATCGCGAATCATTTGCTTCAGATCGGAACGAAGCCTGTTTGCGAATCCTTTCGCGAATTGAATGATTTGCGATCCGCGCTCCAAATTCACGAGAAACAATAGGTTCTTTGCAATCACGTGATTCTGAGGAGGCGCGAAATGCAGATGGAGGGCAGGAAGTGATTTTTCTCTATAGGAATCAATAGCAGAATCTCAAAATGACTATGTTTTCAGTTGTTTATGGAAATCGGTCAAACCGAGAAATTCCATTTCGTATCGTGTATGAAAATTTGCTGTTCTTAAGGAGGAAAAGGCAAGGATTGACTGAAAAAAGCAGGGAAAAGTGGCTTGTAAACCTGCGTCTGCGGTCAGGAGGACAGTCAGATAACGCCTGTGTGCGCGAATGGTTAATAAAAGATATAATAATATTAAGATTTATGTAAATAGATACAGGGTGAGATGCTGAGAATTCACTCAATGCTAAATGCCACACGTAGATACAATGTGAATAAGATATTATATTTGCAGTTGATTACAATGGGACCTTGTGAGATTGCGATAAATTGAAGTGAGTGACAGCTTTTTGACAGACGTCCTTTCCTTTTCCTTTCCTTTTTAGTGACTATATGAAAGCGCTATTGCTCGGTTTTGTGGCTATTGGTCCTGTTAGCAGCACGCAAAGCGAAACTTTTATTAAAAATTCCGAACTGTTTATAGAAAGCGAGCAAATAGCGCTTCCGTATAGTCACTTAAAAGCTGTCACTCACTTCAATTTATTGCAATCTCACAATATTCCGTTATAATCAATGACGCTCTCGAAACTACAAATATAATATCTTATATTGTGTCTACGTGTGGCGTTTTAGCATTAAGCGAATTCTCACTGTCTCACGCTGTATCTATTTATATATTTCTTTATTAATATCTTAATGTATTATTATATCTTTTCTTAACCATTTGCACACAAAAGCATTATCCGACTCTCCTCCTGACCACAGACGGAGGTTTACAAGCCACTTTTTCCTGCGGTTTTCAGTCAATTTCTTGCCTTTCCCATCTTATGAACAACAAATTTTCATACATGATAAAAGACATTTTGTGGTTTCTCGGTTTGACCGATTTGAGCATCCATAAACAACGCAAAACATAGGCATTTTGAGTTTCTGCTAGTGATTCCTATGGAGAAAAATCACTTCCTGCCCTCCAGCTGCATTTCGCGCCACAGTAATGACGTCATGTGCAAACAACCACGAATCATTATTCAGATGGGACTTCGGAGCGCGAATCGCGAATCATTTGATTTAGATCGGAACTTCGCGAATCATTTGGTTCAGATCGGAACTTCGGAGCGTGTTCGCGAATCATTTTGCGAATTGAATGATTTGCGATCCGCGCTCCAAAGTCACGAGAAATGATAGCTCACGAATCATTATTCAGATAGGCTTCGGAGCGGGGTTCTTTTTTTTTTCCCCCCCCACCCTTTTCCCCCACCTTTTTTCCCACCCCCCCCCCCTTTGTTTTTGGTTTTTTTTTTTTTTCTTTTTTTTTTTTTTTTTTTTGTTTTTTGTTTTTTTGAGCGAATCATTTTGATGATAGTTCATTCAGATGGGACCCCAATTCAGCCCTCTAGTCCTTTGATGTCATCCACACCGGTCTAATTAATTAGATCAAGGCGTTAACAGGTTCTTTTTTTTATTATTATTAAATATTTATATATATTAATGAGAAATGAATGTTGGAAATGTGATGATAAAATAATGTGCTTCCGCTTCCTAAACAGCTGCACTTCTTGTGCTAATAATGCATGATAAGAGTAATGGCGTTTTGTGTCCGGACTCTGAGAACAGGGTCTCCCAAACAGTCGCGCATCAATACCGGCCTTCATGAGCTCATGGCCGCTAAAACAAGCAGAAGAATCCTTGAGATCCGTCCATCTCGCTCTCTCGAGTCTTTGACACATTTTCGTGCGTATTTAAGCAAAGACAAAAAAATCCTGCACGGTCGACATTCCAGCCTGTGAAACGGGAGAATGCGGAGAATACCGGGCACTTGGCAGCGGCTTTAGACGACATTAATTTCCACAATAACATTCATTGGCTAATTGTGCGTCTGTGCCGGTGAGTGGCGTGTTTAGCCGCGGGCTTTTTCCCATGCTCTCGTCTCTTTTCTCCTCCTCTCGTGCATTCATCTGTCAGCGACGGGCTCTGCCGGACGGCCGGACTCAAAGCTTTGCTCTTCATGCTAATTGTCTCTCAATAGGATCGTCTCCTCCCACTGCCATAAAGCAGCTCACACACACACTGGAGTCGAGCTCGGAGTCGGTTCGGTTCTGGAGTCAAACTGCAGTGAACACAAAGCGGGATTTTTGAGAAAAATCTGAATTTTAGCACGTGATCAATCAGAAAACTCCCACACATGTTAGAAATTCGGAGTTACTTTCTATGGCACATATCTAATGCAATTTATTAGACTGATACAACATTGTGTGGCTGAAACGAGATAAAACATATGAATCTTATTTAAAACTTAATATTAAAGCATTTTCTTTTCAATTAAATTGTGAGCTACTCGCCTATGCTTAGGCCCAAACTATTTAATTTTCCAACAAAATGTTTCTCTTTATCACTCAATAAAGGTCATTATGAGGAAACTTGTTTCTGCTATGACAGTTCTGATTTTTTTTCCCCAGATTTCAAAAAAAAAAAGTTGCAATTACGTTTCTATTCCACGGCAAATAAATAAAAAAAAGTTCAGAACTGTGAAATCTAAACTTAGAATACTGAGACAAAAAAGTGACAATTGTGAGATCCAAACTTATGATTCTAAGACAAAAGATGAGAATTGTGAGATGTAAATTTAGAATTCCAAGACAAAATGTCGTAAGTCAGAACAGTGAGACAAACTTGGAATTCTGAGATCAAAAAAAAAAGAGAGAGAATTGTGATGTAAAATTAGAATCAAATGTCAGAATCCTTTTTTTTTTTTAACCCCATGGTGGAAAAATGCTTCCATACATTACTGAAAATAATGTAAATAAATGAAATCCCACACATTCAGTGTTTGTAATGTTGTGACAGAACATAAGTCATATATACAGCAAGTTAAACATGCAAAAACCAGAAAGACCCATTTTTCTGTGCGTGACAGCTTTACTGTGCATATATACATGCGTATGATAGTGTGTCGTTTGGAAACAGCCTGTAAAACACGTCTCATTCAGTCGCTCTTGACAGCTGTGTGAAGTTAACAGCGTCTCTAACAAACCGTGGCAGTTTGAGTAATAAAAGCCCTTCAGAAGTGAGAGAATCTTCACTTTAATGGGTTAAACGGGTGAAGAACACTCGCGGACTCTTGTAAACTCTGTTAATTGTGTTCGTATAGACCCTGGGCGGCTGCGGGGCCTCGGCGGGCCCCAGAAATCAGACTCTAGAGAGAGAGACACACAGAGCGCTTTTGATCACAGACTCTAGAAGAAAAAACACAACCACAATTCAAATGCACCCAATTATTCAGGCATAAATAAAAAGTTTAATTAGCATCAATTGCTTCCATATTGTTTCTATTTCTGTGTCATTTTCGTTTTTAGAAACGCCGGCGTTCAAGGATCAGAACATTAGCTTCGTGTTTGTTTAAATTATGATTGAAATGCTTCATTTTATAGTGAAATTGCTGTTTAATTAAAACGGGGGATAAATATTTTCTTTCTTGTTTCCACGTCCACATCTGCTGTTGTTTTTTGGGGAAGCGTGTGTGAGTCTGAGCTCAAATGAAGTGTGTCCCTATCAGCGTACGTGCGTTTCGCAGCCGTGAGATTCTCATGTCGCCGAAACATACGCACGGCTTTGTATCGGTCTGAATGCGTTTAAAGCTACTGTGCTCAGATGTTTCTCATTGGAGGTTTTTTCAAGCTAGTTTCACCAAACACATGTCAGTAATGCCTTGTTCTTTGAGGACAGATGATAGACAGAAAATGGAGCTAAATAATTCTACACTTTGGAAACCTCTTCATGTGTTTGTCTTTCGCAGGGTTTTTTTTTTTCTTTTCTTAACAGAAACACATTTGAGATGTGGTTCCTGTTCTGTGATCTTTCTCTTTTGATTCTACATCCATCCTGACACAAATCTTTATTCCTGTGACGGTCAGTTTACACGCAAAAAGTACCCCACAAATCACGCACAAAACAGAATACGCTCTGAAAGGTTCCAAAGCGGGGATGTTCTCACTGAATTCCATAGAGGATGCATTTCTGATTTCCCAAAGAACCTTTCAGTCAACAGTTCTTAAAGGAATAGCACCCAAAAATGAAAATGTGCTCACTTCCAAATCCAACCACATATTTGTTTAGAGCTGTTTTGTGCTTGATCTGTACAGATTTCTCTCCTGATTCAGACCAGACCACTTTTTCACTGGAGGGAGCATTATTATGGATTAAGCACTCGGATGATGGATTTGTTTCAGCTTTTGTCTTCTCAAGACTTTAATTGATGGATTGGAGTGGTGTGGATTACTTGTGAATTATTGTGATGTTTTTATCAGCTGTTTGGACAGAGAATCCATTGGTGACACAGTGATGGAAATGATGCATTTCTACAAATCTGATGAAGAAACAAACTCATCCTAATCTTGGCTGGCCCGAGGGCGAGCACATTTTCATTTTTTAGGTCAACTATTCCTTTAAAAGAACCATTTTTGTAAGTGCAAACAACAAGTTACAATTTAAAGAACTTTTTGTGAAAAAGGATATACTTTTAAGGTTTTGACTGTGGTCAGATGTTGCTCAACCTGTCCCAGAATTCAACACTCTTCCAGACGTTTCACCCTCCTCATCACCTTTTACGCCTTGAGTTCAACCCCGTCCTTCAGAGATCTCTTCTCCCACACGCTTTAAAAACAAAACTCACATTTCAGCCCCGTTAAAAAAGGCGAAGGAAAACAGGCCGCCTGCTTTGTTCTGTCTTGTGGGTTCAGCTTTGTTGTCATTACATGCCTTAATTCATGTAAGTCCAATTTATAATCAGCAGTTCCAGAAAGGAAGGTTATAATAATACGCTGTAATTCTTTTCTCAACTTCGACTGTTTTCTTTGGTCACTGTTGATGTCACACAGCCATTAAAATGCCAAATATGACTTAATAGTAATTTCCATCCAGAGCGGAGCAGGGAAACACTCGGCTGGCAGCGTCTGACCCGAGGACGCGGTTCCTTTCACAGAAACGCTCTCAGAATGGTTAAATTTGGTGTCAGGAACATACAAATGATTGTTTCTGTCAAAAAAACTAGACTTTTTTTCCCCTGCAGTATGCGTGTCAAATCTGCAACAGCTGTCTTTACACTCCAAAAAGTGCTCTTTTTCCTCAGTGATTTTGTCTTGTTTTCCAGTACAACAATCTAAACATCCTTGAATCAAGATTTACTGGAGATGCAAAACGTATCAAAATTATGGTTAGAACAAGAAAATATCAATAAGAGTATTCAGCAAGAAAAAGAAATCTAATCTATGAGGTATTGAATTGATGCATCAATATGAAAGATGGAGGAAAATTTGACTATTTTATGGTTGCATTTAAAGTTCAGCATAAAAAAAAAAAAAAAAAAAAAAAAAACTAAAGATTAAAAATCATTAAAATCCGTCATGTCTAAAGAGTTTGTAATTATAAACTTTTTATCTCAAATGATTTTCTTGTTAATTGCTATTTTTTATCATAAGATTATTTTTTGTTTTGATTTTTGAAAAAAATAATGATTTGGCAATGGGGTGAAAAATGAATCTTGTTTTCCCTTTGAATTAGGTTTATTTTTCTTGCTGCACTGACAGATATTTTTTTCTTGTTTTAAACAAACTCACTTCATTTCGAGGGTTTTCCCCCCAGAAAACAAGACTTATTATAGTCATTTTGTTTATCAAGTATATTTATCTTGATTTAAGAATGTTTAGATGTTTGTACTGGAACGACAAAAACATTACATCAGATTTTCTTTTTCCATTTGTTGCTCTACCTGAACCATCAACATCACAGCAGAGCTTTGCTCACTTTAAAACACGTTTCACTTGGAAACAGGTCACATAGTAAAAGGGGTTGTTTTCTATTGACTTTCAGCTGTTTTTGTTCGGTGTGACTGTCCGATGGATGAACCGCGCGATTCTGAGCCGCTGTCATATTCCATATCTAATTCTTCATGAGATTTCCTGTATTTTCAGGAGGTCAGCAGATGAAGACAGAAGCGAGAGCAGAAAAACACCGGGCGTTTAATATTGGGGGTATTTGAGCGGTTCTTCTCTCTGGGTTCGGTTGCTTTTGTTTGAGGCCACACACTGCGGTCCAAAGCCTTCATCACAGTTCTGGAGCCCAACCTGAGAAGCGACAGCTGGAAACACTCAGTGAACTCCACGGCTCATGTGGGCAGCTTTAGAGAGATTCACATGACAGTATCCTAATAAAAGTCCCTCTCTCTCCTGCTCTTTCTGCATCTCTCTCGCTCACACAAGCCTTTTTATGAAGGAAACTCAATCTCGGTCTCAGAATTGGGGATCCGGCTTCATCAGACGCTGAGGTGGGTCTTAAATTTCAGCTTTTCTGATCTGAAATCTGGCATCTGAATGACAAAAGAACCAACATGAACTTCAGTCGAGAGCAAACAGCATTCAGAATTCATTTTACTTTACTAATGTGAGCCATTTCTAAGACAAACAAGATATTTTAACAAGGATGCATGAGACCTTTTGTGCCTGAGTAATAAATTGGATGTGCATCTAATTGGATGAATAGAAAATAATAATAATAATAATTTCACAAAATGCATGAAAAATCAGAGGGATTGAAAACACCAGCTGAACATGCTACTGTTTTGATTCTGATTTAAAAACGCAGTTTGAAAAAGTACAAAGCATTAAAAGCTTTTCCATCTAAAGACTTTGTAATTAGAAATTCTATCTCATCTTTGTTTTGATCCTTTGGATGTGTTTGTTAATACATTCTTAGGTTATATATAAGGTTTAAGTTAATCTTAGTTGTATTTTCCATTGTGTATTTTGTTTAATCTTTCATCTTAAAGATGTTAATTGATAAATGTAATTCCCGAGAAAATGTTCTCATTGTGGTCAAGGTTAAACCTAAAAGAATTTATTTGGCTCATGTCTCTTCAATCGCCCTGCAGCCTTAAAACCACCCAGTTCTCCTTTTCATCGGAGAGTTTAATGAACTCTCGTGTGTTTGATTTTTGCGTGAGATTCCGTAAGTTCAGCCGTCCGTCGGTGTTTACCGGCCCGCGCACCTCCAGCTATACGAGCGCGCGCTCCAGTGTTCCGCTTATGAAGCGCCTCCAATTCCAGCAGCTGGTTCGGATTCCCGCCGCACGCTCTGCTTTCTTTGGACTGAAGCTTTTCTTTTGAGATATACTATACAATATGCGCTGATACCACGTGACGTGCGTTTCCGAGGAACGTTTCACTCTTAATGTTATCTTTAATGTTCGCATAAACGTTTTTAAGCATTTTTAAAAATTCAAGAACATTCCAGAAGTAAAGTTTTTTTAAAACTCATTTGGAACATTCGCAAAACATTTTTATGTACGCACATGACACTAAGTTATAAAAATGCGGCGCTCAAATTCAACAATTTATAAACGCGTCTCTGTCGAGGTCTGCTCGTTGAATTAAAAGCTTCGAGGTTCGGCTTCAGGTCATAGCTCACACGCAGACATCAGGCTCGTTTTAGGCTTCTCCTACTTTTTATATTTTAGACATTTTCAGGTGATGGAATAGATGCGCTGCGCTGGCGGAAGCAACACGAGACCAGGCAACTGCGACTGTTAAGACTGAAGCCAGTGCTTGAAGTGGGCCGGTACGCAGTACTTAAAGCACTGAATGAAGCACAAAGTATACTTCACTTTTTCCTTGAAGGCCAGAGACAGTGCGCATGACGCAAATTTCGTCATCAGGATAGTACGCGCGCCACCAGATTTTTATAACCGCACGTAGACACAGGTCGCACATGCGCATTGAAGTTATTTTGCAGTAATTATTTGTTCCACAAGGTGGCGACAGTGTCTAGTCGTTCATTTGTCATTATTTGACTGATCGCACTTTTATATGAATTACTTAAACCACAATGAGCCTTAATATAGTTATAGATTTGCACTCAAGCACGTGCATAAATCTTGCAGCAAAGCACTGACAAAATTATTAATGACTATGAATGTGTAGGGAAAAATAGCAAGCAGATATTTTTATTATTTATTACTAAACTAGCGTTTTCTGAGTCAGTGTGGGAAGCAGAGAAGCTGAGTGATTCTGATCTCCGCAGTAGCTACAGTGAACGCACCTAGAGAGAAATGCACCTTTTTCGATTTGAATTATTTCGTTTTAGAGTAGGCTAGATATTTCGAGCTTTCTTCAGATAAATGTATCATATCTGTGAGGCATATAGCTTATATACTCTGAGTTTCGGTTCACTTTTGTGCCACGCTCCACAGTTAACAGAGACTGAAGCGGATTTATACTTTCGCCTGGCTCCGCAGCGCGAGCCTCCGCTGACTGCGTGCGCACATTCCCAAAGGGACGAGGCTTTTACACCGTATTTTCCATTCATTCCTATGGAAGTTAAGCGTAAACGCTCACGGGGTGCATTATGGGATTGAAAGCAGCGCGGAGAAAGGGTCACTGCCAATAGAAAACAATTAAAAAAAGCGGTGGCGTTGTAGCGTTGCCGGCAGCACTGAGCGTAGATTTGACGCTGTAGTGGAAACACAGCGCTATACTTGTCGCGTTCACTGTTGTACTATTATTTGAAACGACCGGGGCGACGAGGAGTAATTGTGCTCTAAAACCATCGGGAATCATCGGTGAGAAGATGTCATTTGCCGGTACAAGACTTCTCGTGTGATGAACGAGTTGATGAATTAATCATTTCTTTATGTACAAACTGATTAAAATAATCTTAAGATTTTGGGTTTGTTTCACATCAAACACAAGACAACTTTAAGCAAATAGTGTATAAATAGTATCTAAACTAATTCTATTTTTGTAAAATAAAAATAAAGCGTACTTCAATTAAAACGCCTTGGACAAACTATGCATTGTTTTCCATCAAAGCATCAAAAAGCACCTGATGGAGTTTGAACTTCACATCCAACTGCTTCTGTTTCACACAAATGCCATGCATGTTTGGCCAGTTTCGCCTTGAAGTCGTGCATCTTTGGAAGCAGAGCTGTACAGAAAATGACAAAAAAAAAAAAAAAAAAAAAAGGCGCGCACACTCAAAGCGAACTTCCGCCAGCACCGTGATGACGTCATATTTGCCGCGCACACCCAAGCGAACTTGCAGACGCGTCAAGTATAAATCAGCCTTGAGACGGCAGAAAGCGCTTCCTGTTTGTTTTCTTTATTTTACATTTTATTGTGAGTGTACACAAATAAAAGTAGGCTTTACAGTTTTGAATGATGTGCATTAAGCGCGTTTTCTGCACAAATACATGATATTCAATATAGATAAAGGTTCTATCAACATTACTGGAAGAATATGTGTTTAAATATGTGTTTAAAACTTTGCATATAAAAAAATTGTGTATCAAATCCATCCATTTGGATTGGTTTTACCGTAAACAATCTAATAAGCGCAATGTGATTCATATTTGCCAGTCATACATAAATAAAGGATGATGGGACTCATTCATGAAATAAACTTGTTATGATCTGACGTATTTTAGGATCCAGAAACATGTGAAACTGAACTAGAAACCTCCTGCACTTGAACAGAGTCAGTGTGTGTGTGTGTGTGTGTGTGTGTGTGTGTGTGTGCTGTCAGAGTGAATCATGTCAGCGGGAAACAGAAAGACTAAACTGAGGTCAGTCATTTTCTGGAGGAAAAAGATAAAAAATAAATAAATGCATTCAAAGGGTCTTTGAGAATATGAAATCTGAACAGTCATTTTGCTTGAATTGGCCAAAATTCAGTCAGCGGTGAAACGCTGAACTGTTTGTAAATTCAGCATCACTTCTGAACACCACGTCAAATCCAGTGAGGACAGTGAGCCAGATGAAGCACTGAAGAACATCTGTGAGTTTACTGCACTCTTCAAACCATTAATATATCAGTTGTTTCTCATTTAAATCAGTGAGATTGAGCAATGCTGAGCAAAATGCTTCTGCTTCTATTTTGTCGCCTTTGGCTTCCTCAGTTGAGGTTCTATTAACTAAGAAACATCTGAAGATGTTAACTGATGGACTGGAGTGGTGTGGATTACTTGTGGATTATTGTGATGTTTTTATCAGCTGTTTGAACTCTCATTTTGACGGCACCCATTCACTGCAAAGGATCCATTGCTGAGACAGTGATGGAATGACACATTTCTACAAATCTGATGATTGGGTCATTGGATCATTTTTTGGGTCAACTATTCCTTTAAATGGAACGGATTTCTTCGTTAAATCTAGTGAGACGCACATGTGTTAGTGGAGATTTGGACAGCGCTCACTGGTTCAGCTGGTTCGCTGTGTTCGGTGGCAGCGTCGGTGCCAGTTGTCATGGAAAGCAGGAAGTTTGGGAGCAGCTCTCGTATCCTGTTCCACAATAGCTGGAAGCGTGTGTGTCTTTAAATGGGAGAGCAGGAATGAAACACCCTCAGTGCAGCCGAGCAGAACGAGAATGCGATAAATGACCTTCTCGCAGTGTGAACCCGCTGATACAGGAAACAAAAGAAAGAGAGACACACACACACACACATCGCAGCAGTATGAACATTAACAGAATAGAATAGAAGTTCATCCAAATACACACACAAGTTCCTGAATCTGAATCAGTATTCGGAGTCACTAAGTCAAATTAGTATTCATCTTAATTTACATTAATTCACTAAAAAACATTAATAGTTTAAAAAAAAAAAAAACATATAGTTATAAGGTATATTTTATTACATATTACCATATATTTTATTTTATTGTATTTGTAAAACTTACCTAAAAATACTTTTTTAATTGATTATGTAATATTACATTTATTTTTGTGTATTTTATTCATTTCTATTGTTAATGTCAAATAAAATTGCATTTTTTATTATGTAAATCACTAAATCAAGAAGCTTAATTTAAAAGTGTAATAAATAATTTAATAAACAAATTATGTATGCTACGTATTTTTACAGATTTTGATCATGTTGAATTGTTAATGGCAAATAAAATTGAATAACAAAATAGTTTTATTATGTAAAGCACTCTGAAAAGCTTCTTTTAAAGTGGTACTGTATAAGCTTCTCAACTTTACTATCATTTTATAGAAAAAATAAAAATAGAGATGATTTATTTAGTCTTATGTATTGCATTTTAGTATGCATTGTATTAGTTTATACTTTAATGGCAAATAAGAATTTGTTGTTTGTATTGTTTTTAATGTAAAGTAAAGGTGCTATATTAAATAAGATGTATTATTATTATTATTATTATTATATATTTTAAATTAGTTTGTTAGCAGTTTGTGGTGTCTTCAACATACTTTTTTAGAGGAGCAGCTTGAACTTGAACTAGTTTATGGCCAGAAAACTAGCAGTTCATCAGCGCTGCGGTCACGTCCTAATCCTTCTGTCAGTACAGCCAAAATTAAAATAAAGAAACACAAACCTAAAGTTTGGAAGCAGCTTCACCAGCACTGGTGTTTTGGTTTAAACCCTGAACAAGTTGAATAGTAAATAATATCTGTGTGCGTGTGGATGGGAATTAGTGGATAATGGTTTCAGCTTTTCACTTCATCACATCATCTCTTCTCCTCTTGTCCGTCTCTTTCAATCCGTCTTTCTGTGTGGTGTGTCTCTGGGTTTGCGGTTCATCCTCAACCTTGGTTTCGGGGGCCGAGTGTTGGATGTTGAAATTCCTCCCGTCAGGAGTTTCAGCAGCTCTGAACTCATTCATGAGGAGTATTTGTAGATGTGCAGCGGTTCAGGAAGTTCATTTCAAACACACCTGCGCAGTGCATATAAATGCATTATGAATATTTACTTTTGCACTGCATTCATGAACATTTACGAACGCAAAAATGCAGAGTTTGAAGGACTGTCATATGCAGTAAATGTCGAGGTATCCTGAGGAAAACGGCTGGTAAATCATTTTAGGATTCATGTGTTTGGATGTTTGCTGTCATAAACAGCCGTCGTAACCTCAGGCCTCTAGTAAAGTCTCTCGCAGCGGATCTGGGATGTTGGAGAGATTCTGAACGCTGGAGTTCTGACATGTTTCTGACAGGAATGTAAATCCTGACCGCTCCAGCATGATAAATTACTTATATTTTCAGCATCCATTGACCTGAATATATTTTCATGTTAGTTGTTGCTGTTGAGTGAGTGCTAAGTCAATCTAGAGGGGTTTAGAATTGTTCAGATGGTAAAAGCACTGAGCTAATATGCTAAAAAAATAAATAATATGCAAAAAAGATTTTCTTACTGTAATATTTTTGTTTTGCTTTTCAGTACAAATACCTAAACATCCTTAAATCAAGATGCATTTACTTGAGAAACAAAATGACTAAAGATATTAAGTCTTCATTTTTATAAAATAATTCAAGTTCAAGTTTTTGCTGAAAACAAGAAAAAAAAGCCAATGTGGTCAGAAAAATAATCTTGTTTTACCTTTAAATGAAGTAAATGCTTGTGACCTCATTGGCAGCTATCTGTTCTTGTTTTAAGCTTAAACATTTAGATTTTTGTAGCATGCAGTGTGTAATGTGCAGTGTGTGGTAAGTAATTTGCAGTGTGTGATATGCAGTGTGCACTGTGTAGTGTGCAAAGTTTAATGTGCAGTGTCTAGTGTGCAGTGTAGTTTGCCTTGTCTAGTGTGCATTGTGTAGTGTGCTGTGTGTAGTGTCTAGTGTGAAGTGTGTGTAGAGTGTAGTTTGGCCTGTGTAGTGTGCAGTGTCTAGTGTGCAGTATGTGATGTGCAATGTGTAGTATGTAGTGTCTAGTGTGTAGTATGCAGTCCGTAGTGTGTATTGTGCAGTGTGTAGTCTGTAGTGTGTATAGCCTAGTGTGTAGTATGCAGTCTGTAGGGTCTAGTTTGTGGTGTGTAGTGTGTAATGTGCAGTTTGTAGTGTGGATTGTCTAGTGTGTAGTATGCAGTCTGTAGAGTGTAGTGTGCAATGCATAGTCTGTAGTGTCAAGTTTGTGGTGTGTATTGCCTAGTGTAGTGTGTAGTATGCAGTCTGTAGTGTGCATAGTGTAGTCTGTAGTGTCTAATTTGTAGTGTGTAGTCAAGTCAAGTCAAGTCACCTTTATTTATATACCGCCTTTAACAATACAGAATTGTGACAAGGCGGCTGTACAGTATTAGATAGGAAACAGTACATCAACAATGCCAAAGGCAACAGTAAACACTCACATTTTAGGTAAAGGTAGTTAATCAAAAACAATAAAATAAAATGCAATATTGTGTTGAGAGAAAGTGTCCCCAACTAAGCAAGCCAGAGGCGACAGCGGCAAGGAACCAAAACTCCATCGGTGACAAATGGAGAAAAAAACCTTGGGAGAAACCAGGCTCAGTCGGGGGGCCAGTTCTCCTCTGGCCAAAGGTCCCGTGGTCTTGTGCCGACAGCCGTCTAGGTGACGAGGTCTTCACTGTGGATCCGTCTCTGGGGCTCATCTAGTCGATGTGGACTCCGATGACATTCAGGGCTGTAGAGGTCGTCACTAGGTGCTGATCCACCATCTGGGCTGGGTTCGGACTGGATCCGGGGGACTGCAGTGACCATCTGATCTGGATACGGACTGGATCTGGTGGTTAATGTGACCTCGGGATAAGAGAGAAACAGACTAATATTAGCGTAGATGCCATTCTTCTGACGATGCACTGAGTACATCGGGTGTTATGGGAAGTGTTCCCGGTTCCGGTTGACCTAATTAATGCAGCCTAACAATCCTTTAATGGATTTGAATTATAAGAATATGTTGATGTGTTATGTGTAAGCAAGGTTAAAGAGATGGGTCTTTAATCTAGATTTAAACTGACAGAGTGTGTCTGCGTCCCGAACATTGTAGGGTAGATTGTTCCAGAGTTTGGGCGCTAGATAAGAAAATGATCTCCCGCCCGCGGTTGATTTTGATATTCTAGGTATTATCAAATTGCCAAAGTGCCAGTGTAGTATGCAGTGCCCAGTGTACAGTGTGTAGCTGTCTATTCTAGTGTGTAGTATGCAGGCTGCAGTGTGTAGTTTGTAGAATCTAGTTTGTGGTGTGTAGTGTGCAGTAGGCAGTCTGTAGTGTATAGTTTGTATTGTCTAGTGTGTAGTCTGTAGTGTGTATTTTATAGTATGTAGTATGCTGTCTGTAGTGTATCGTGTAGTGTGCAGTGTGTATTGTCTAGTGTGTAGTATGCTGTCTGTAGCGTGTTGTCTAGTATGTAGTATGCAATCTGTAGTTTGTATTGTATAGTGTGTGGCATTCAGTCTGTATTGTGCACTGTCTAGTGTGTAGTTTGAGATGTCTAGTGCATGTAGTGTAGTGTGTAGTGTGCAGTGTGTATAGTCTAGTGTAGGCGTATGAAAGGACTCCAGCAGGAACTGTAGTGTGTGTGTTTAGTGATAAGAGCAGTCAGAAGAGTGAGTGCGGTTCAGTCTGGATAAGGTGAGGTTAAGCAGATGATAGAGTCCAGCGGGAAGCTTCACATGCCCTCCGGACGCTCTGTGGGCCATTTTCCATCTGCAGTGAAAAGAGAGCGCATGAAATCCTCAAATCCCCCAAACGAGTGCAGATAGTAAACTGTGGGCGTCTCCAGAGGAAAGAAAAATGACTCGCTCCACAGTGAATCATCTGCCAGAATCACCGTGCACGCCATGTTTAACAGCAGAAATAGGATTTCTCTGCAGCCGCGGGGATTCGACACAGTTCTCTAACTCGAGTTACACGAGTCTCTCCCGTCGGCAGGAAATCGTACGGCATTAAGCAGAAAACTGCTTCCTGTGTCACGCTCGGGGAAGACAGGAGAGCTTCATCTGCTCATAAAGATCCTCTATGAAATCAAACCACACATGATCAGTGCTCGGCTCCTGTGATTGAGAATTTCAAGTCTGAGTTTGTCTGATAATCTCCAGGAAAAACAGTCGTTATCACACAAAACACAGAGTCTATAAATACAGCAGCCTGTTTTAGTCAAGGTTGATGTTTGGGTGTTTGTATCCTGTGGATGTCAGACTGATTTATTTACAGGATTATTTCAGCAAACATTAAACTCTTCAATCTCTGCTTCTTGGGAAACTTAAGGCTTTTTTACTGATTATCTGTTCCTCAAGTGGTCCTCAAGATAAAGGAAACTGAGGCGGCGGTACAATGAAAGTGTCTAAAGCAACTTCAGGATGTTTCCTATCATTTTAAATAGTCTAAATGTATGACGAAGGGTGCTAAAAATGTGGCGTCTTATAAAAAAAAGTGTTCCTGTGGCTCAATTTGCCCCAGGTTAGTGAGTCAAGATGAACATCTCAGTTTAAACTGACTGAATCTGATTCAAACCCATGGGAAATTTTAACGATGATTTACTGCTTTTAAAAGCGAATTTAATAATCAAATTTAATTTGACAAACAGTCTTAGTCTTTTCTTAAAGCTAACTTAAAATAAAACCAATCAAATGAAGTTTCATTTTGAATCTTTAATTTTTTGCATTTCTAAAACAATATGTTGAACCAAAATTGTAACCTTCCCAAAAAGAGACTAAACAGAGTTAGGTAAAATGAAATAAAAACTGAATTAGAATGAAGAAATAAATGTCATTGAAACTAATATTTTAGTCAAAAGATTCCTGGCATGGCAGCTTTTCTGCAATCAGTGTTGCCAAGTCCACGTTTTTTCCGAGGGACGGGGCTACTTTAACACTCATGCCGCAGGTTGTTTTTCCATGTCTGCGGGTTTTAAGCGACCCCAATAACGTCGTATTTAGCCCCTGGAATGTGAATTTACAAGGGGAACCCTGACAAAAAAGGTGTACTTTACACCCCAGAATGCACTTTTTAATGGGGGACCCACCCTATGGGCTAGTTTTGAGCCGCAATTGGGTGGGTTTTGTTGTGAAAACCTGGCAACCCTGTCTGCAACGTCAAACAGGCCATTAGAGACTATAGTTGGAAAGATATGTGGTGAAAAGCATCTTCTGGTTCTCAGAGAAGAATTTGGTGTACTTGTACACTGTCCCTATCAAATAATCTTTATAGATGATAAACCTAACCAGTTGCGTAATATCACATTAAAATAAACTACCAGTTTACACTGGTATGTGCCGGCTCAACTTACTCCACAGCATTTGGCATTTTGGAAAAAACTAGCTAGTTTACCAATTCAGGCTAATATTAGGCTAAATGATTTGCATGGTTTTATGTTGCTAAATCACCTATATGCATCAAATATTTTTAGACCTGGATAAATTAGATGTAACAGCCATTACATCTGTTATACTAAAAGTTTCCTTTGGCAAGCCAAAAACTGTTTTTAAAGTAATGGGGTACCTTCCAGAACTCCCATGTGTCTCTCCTTTTCATAGTCTGGCAGAAATGATGTGTGATTCCAAAATACATGGTCACACGACAGTAAAAGTGTACAGTTGCCAAGATAAAGGGGGTGGATCGATTTACCCACTGGCTCAGCTTACCCCACTCTCCCCTAATGTTAAACCTCCATACAGCGAATGAAGACATCAGTCCTGCCAGCATTTGTGCTGTAATATCGCCATCATCATGCACCTGTTCGCATGACTGCTGCTAATTCAGAGACAGACTCGCGCTCGAGTAACCGGCCCAGATGGAGATCTCAGCTCCGATTGGAAGTAACACGCCTTTAAAACGCGCCGTATCTTTTTACGCTGCGCGTTTATGAGCTCCATATGGCCGCGGCGCTGCTAATCTGAAGAATGATTTTACTCTACAAACGCAGCAGCTCTTATGAGCTCCGCTAATGAAGTAAACGTGCCGTTAACTGGGAGGAAACGCGCAGCTCTTTTACTGAGCCGCTCGCGTTAAATCAGCATGAAATGTGCGTTACACACAGCAGATGCACAAAACATCAAACATTCACACGGAGACTCTCTCGCGCTCTTTATAGGGATAATGACGTACATTTGTAAGCCAAAACCTGGAAACGAGTTGCATTTCAGCACTTCCGGTTCCATTGTCCTGCTAGTCAGTGAGCTTTTTTGAATGAGTTTGAAAATGTAGGTTATAAAAACGTTTGACATGTTTTTAGAGTGTTGAAATGTCTTTAAGTTCTTGTTGTGATTTAAAGATTACAAAAACGTTTCTTACAACATTCTTTTAACATAAAATGTTATTTGAACGTTTGTGTGTCATATTCTAGAAACAGTCTAAGTAGCATAAAAATGTTATTTATACATTGTTTATGGAACATTTTTCTGAAACATTTGTATTTGAACATTGTTTAAATGTAACTACTTGTTTCAGAATGTTTATCCAAATGTAACATTCCAACAATCTTTGCAGAAGAATACAATGGAATGTTCCCTTAACTTTAAGGCATAACCAACAAAAAACGCTTCTAAAATATTTTAATAAATGGATCTTTTAAATGTTCAGAAAATATAACTAACATAGCTGGGCAGGTTGTCAAAGACATTTAAGCTCATCACACCAAACAGTTGCTGGTTCTTATTGACTTCCATAGTATGGAGCAAAAACACTATGGAAGTCAATGGCTACCAGCAACGGTTTGGTTCCCAACATTCTTCAAAATATCTCTTTTGTGTTCAACAGAAGAAAGAAACTCATACAGGTTTGGAACAACATGATTTTTGGGTGAAATTAAGAAAACCTAAATAAATAGGCTACTAGTTGGGCTTTGTTTGAATAGTTACTGTCTGTAATAAGAAATAAGTTATTTTGTATTTGTGGGTCTAATTGAAGCTTGCTGATCATTTTAATATTTACACTTTTCATAAAAGCAAAATAACTTTTTTTGTATTCCTGATGAACTTTCCCTCCCATTGACGACCCGAGGCTGCATCTATCTGAGGATTTTCGTTGCGGTGTGTGTTCATTAGTGATATCCAGCTCGTTTTCTCGGTCTCACACATGACTGCTCTCGTTGTGGCGAGGCTGTTAATTCCGCTCAGCTGTAGATGAGCGTCCGAAAGCGGGAACAATGTCTAATCTCTGCTCTGTGGCTTTGAACTCGCTCACAAACAAGCTCAAGCGGCCGATTCTCACACTGGAGCGAGACGTGTGAATGCAGAGACAAAGACGTCCAGCCGAGAGCTCGTCAGCCGCGGGACGGAGGATTAATTAGCTCAGGTTGTTCAGAGACGCACACAGAAACCCATCAGGACAGACGGGACATTAACGGACGCTTCATTACTATTCCACACGCAGAGATTCGACTGTTTACTTTCACAGCTCGCCATTAAAACATGTTTTTTACTTCTCTCTTTCTATTTGATAACATAATATTTTAAGCATTGCATAGATTTAGACTTTGAATTTCATGAATTTCTAAGGCCTCTAGGCCTGTTTCACACTCAGTCTACTCAATGCCTCCTGTCATCTGATTGATAGTTTAGAGCTTTTACACATCCACCTTCAGCTGGTGCTTCACGTGTGTTTTTGCTGTCAAATCTTGGCTCATTTTTATGAAGTAAACGTCAGAATAACTGTAATCATATTTGCAGATGGACACTTACTGGACTGAAGCAGCTTGGATTTACTTGATTCTCCATCAGTCATTTTGTAGAAAAATCAGTGAGTGTTAAATCTGATCATCAGGATATTTCAGGAACGTTTGTTTCCAGAAGCTTCACTTTCACTGTTCCTTAGTGGAGGAATGATCTTCCCAAGCATCTCTCATCTTTTGAGGAACGTTTATTTGTTCATCTCTCAATCATCACTGGATTGCATTGCATTATATGTTTGGATCATTTCAATCTCATCTTACTAAGACATATTATTGGAGATATAGAGCGACCACTGATATTTTGATCCTCCGTATTCTCATTGGATGAGGCTATATGAGACATAAAAGCCTGGTGGGCAAATATGATAGAAAACATAAAACACATATGTAAACTTTTTCAATGAACATATTAAAAAAAAAAAAAAAAAAAAATTATTTTATTCACGTCACGCTTAACTGGATTACGTTTATTTTTCAGACTCTACTGTTATCAATTTCTCATATCATTTTGCTTCTACAGTAAACGTATCATGATTTAAGGATGTTTAGATGTTTGTACTGGAAAACAAGACAAACATCTGAGTAAGAACATCACTTTTAGCTGAGTATCCAGTGATTATGAACTGTAACGGCGGCTCTGATCTGTCTTTATTCAGGAATGATAGGCTCTAGATCAGTGCTGACGCTCTTGCATGTATTTTTACAGTGAATAAAATCAATCTCTGCACAGTTACGGCTCTTGGCAGCTGCTCACCCTCTAATTTGTCCCGGTTCACTGCGCCGGTTCGTCTTTGTTTCGTTTAATTGTCATTCCAGAGAACATTCCCCGCTAACCCGGATTGGTTCACGATGGTCGACCTGAGAGAGAGAGAGAGAGAGAGAGAAAGAGAGAGAGAGAGATTACAGGCGAGTCTATTATTAGCTCTGCGTTTGAGCACAAAGACCAGGACGTGAGTTAGTTTGGTTTGGTTTAAGGACTGGTGCTGGTCTAAAGAGTCGTTCCTGTGGACGGGAGGAATGATTCATTGATTCTTTGCCATCGCTGCATTCCTGAGCGCTGCGCTCATGCTGGGAGAGATTCATTACAAACCCAGAAAAGCCTTTTACATTCACGCTTCTAAACTACTAGAGAGGCTTTTAGAAGAGGAACTTCCATTTACAGGCAACAGCAAACAACAAATGTGTTGCCACATGACATAAAACATCTTGAATGTAAACAGAAGAGTGTTGTTTTAGTATAATTGAGGTAATATTAGTGTAAATAAATTAATTACAAAATACATGATTTTAGTTAAGTTTTAAAAGTTTTTTTAACATTTAGAATTTGCATAAATATTATATATATATATATATATATATATATATATATATATAATATACACAGTCAGCATTGGGGAAAGTTACTTTTAAAAGTAATGCATTACGATATTGTGTTACTCCCTAAAAAAGTAACTTATTACGTTACTTAGTCACTTTAATGCATTATGTTACTTTTGCGTTACTCTTTAAATCTGGGCCATGTTTGCTTGTTTGTTTTTAATTTTCAAGTTCTATTTTTGTCAAATGCAAAAGCCCTTTTACACCAAAAGCCTCAGGCTGAAGGAAAATATACAAAAAAAGAATATTTATATTATTTAACATTTAATTATTGCAGGTTTATGTCATATTTCGAGTTGCATTTCACTGTGTTTATTCATTTTGAGGAATACTGAATGTTTTTTGTAAGATGAATTAATGAATGTTCGCATTTCACATCTTACTCCTGATTTCTCTCAGCATTGGAACAGAAGAGCCTTCAATCAATAAATGGGACAAAAAAAGTAGCTGCCGTTACTTATCGATAAAGTAAATTAAAAAATAATGCATTACTTTACTAGCTACTTGTAAAAGTCATCTGATTATGTAACTCGCGTTACTTGTAATGCGTCACCCCAACACTGAACACAGTATATGTATACACACACACACACACACATACAGACACACAAATACACATACACTGATTTTATTTTAATTTCAGTTAAATTTTAAGTAACTTTGTTTAGTGTTTTTGTCATTTTTGTAGTTTTGTAATTTTTTTTAATATGTCTGCAGAGTATGTATTTATTTATATTTCAGTTTTAGTTTAAGTTATTTCAGTACATCAAGTTAAAGTAAATTAAGAAATATTGCCTTTGCAACCAGATAAAATAAAATAAGCTCAAGCTTCATATTCTAATAATTAATTTTTAATATTATTTTTAATAACAATTTTTTTTGTTTGTTTTGTTTTATGTTAGTTAACATTTATTATTTAAGTTAATGTTTATTTTATTTCTGTTTTTGCTTTTAGTTTCAGTTAGCTACATTGAAAAAATTTGGTTTTGAAACAATTTTCTCAGAAATTGCTAGTATTTTTTTTTTTAAGTAGAATAACTGAAATAGTATTTTCTTCTATAACACTCTTAATACTTATCTTTTTTTTTTTTTTTTACAACTTTGAAAGATATTTTCACAACATATGATAACACCAGTGTTGCCAAGTCCATGGTTTTTCCGCGGAATTGGGCTACTTGAACACTGTTGCCGCGGGTTGTTTTTCATGTCCGTGAGTTGAAGCGACCGCAATTACGTAATATTTAGTCCCTGGAATCCTAGTTTTACCAGGGGAATCCCACCAGAAAAAACTGGAACGTGATTTTTCCAAAGGGGCAACCCCTCGAAACGCAATTAGGCTGCTTTTAGGCTGGTTTTGAGTAGCAGCTGGGTGGGTTTTGTTGTGAAAACCTGGCAACCATGAATAACACTGAAACAGACTCAAGAAAATCAGACTGATCTCATTGTGTTTGGTGTTTTAAATGAGAAATCATGTAAAATAGTGATGGTGAAATGTGCAACTAAACACAAACACAGAGCAGCAGATCAAACGAACCACCATAAACACTCATGAAATCACTGTTTTATGTGAAATGACACTATGAAGGCCCTTCAGGAGATGTCTGAGGATGATCTGAGGGCGAAACCACGAGACACAAACACGGACGGTTTCTGTGCTGAAGTGTGTGCGACTACAGTCTCGCCAATACGAACATTCACGACTACATAAGAGAGCAAAAGCTCCCTCCTGAGCGCTGACCGAGAAACACGCCGGAGAAAACTGAAACGGTTCGGGATGTTTGTGATATTCTGAAATGAGAAACAGAACGAGAGCTTGTTTAGAGACCGTTTTAACTGTGTGAACAAGCCACAGAAACCACATTCAGCTCAAGAATGAGTCGCATCCTGAACGCTAAAATAAACCAAGATGAATAAGGAAAGAGCCAGTCTTCAAAGGGCGGTCTTCTCTGATGAGTTTTTCTCAATTATTAAACGTGACCCCGAACGTTCATGTTCATATTCTCTCATGTTTTGTGGAGTAATAAAGCAGAGACGTGACCCAGATGAATGTGTGCCGCTTCCCATCGGATCCACCGGCCGTTAAACTCATCTGAGGACGCTTTGAAGATCGTTTCATTCACACGAACATGAATATTCAGATTCAGAATGGCAGACAGACAGCAGTGAATCATCCAGCAGAACCACTGAAACCAGACCAGAACCCTGAGACTCTCCAGTCACACGAGAAACGTCTGGAAAAACAGGCAGATTGAGAAAAGTGGATCCGTCTCATGAATGCTGTTCAAAATCTGGGTTACACACCATAAAATCAAAGAAATATGCCATATTATAAATTTTATTTATATTTTCTGCACCGTTTCTCATAATTAAACAAATTAAAGAAAAAAAAAAAAAGTTATTTTACTATATTCACCAACTAGTGTGATTTAGTGTTTCTTGTTTCTCCATAAATAAAATCATTACTTTAAAATAAACATTTAAAATAACATGTATTTCATTAAATAAAATTTAAACAACTTTTTTTCAGCTAGTTTCTCATTGTAATTCAATTTAACTTGATTTACTAAAAATTCAACTAAATTATATAGATTTTTTACTTTATAATAAAAATAAAATATATATATTATTTATAAATATATAGACATATCTTTAAAAAATTAAAGAATTAAAACAAAAACAGAAAGCACATTCAAAATATTAATAAAAACTATCATACTATCTTAATCAGTATTTAATACATGTATAAAATACAGTATTTATCAATCCAGTATGTGTTTACTGAGATAAACCGCACAAGGACGTTGTGTTTCTGTGAATAAAAACATCAAAAGTGTTTATTATTATTAATTAAAATGTTAATCAGCTCTGAGGATGAGATCACGAATCCCACAAGATCAAATTTAGACGGCGGCGTTCACTGAGTTTTCCTGGAGGAGCAAATTTAGCCTGTTTTCATTTGCTTTAAACAATTAGAGAGTCGCTCTCAACCTAATCACTGACACAACTAACGAGTCCTTTTGAAGCTCGTTAAAAAGAGGAACTAATTAATCGGAACAGCTGAGTCTGAGCTATGCAGTGTGTGTGTGTGCGTGTGTGTTTGTACTATCATCACTGAAATAGACTCACCTGTCTGCAACTCAACATAACAAATCTATAAATCCAGTGTAATGATTCTTTTCGAGTAATAACTGAGTGTGATTATGAGTGTTTGCTGTGCATGAATGAATCGAGCGAGAGCTTCTTCTTCAGTCCAGAGTGTTTCCCTGAATGAATCTGACGTAACCGTGATGAAAGGAACACGTGTTTGAGAACGAACAGAGAAATTCACTCATTCACGCTGAGCTTCACATCGACACACGTCCTGCTGAGATGATCTCAGATCAACACTAACACCAACTGACAACACAACTAATGAGAGCACGAGCTTCTACCAACCATTTTGGATACTTTTAGATGGATTTGCTGCTAATATTTAGAAATGTTTGTTGAGCAGCAAATCAGCATATTAGAATGATTTCTGAAGGATCATGTGACACTGAAGACTGGAGTAATGATGCTGAAAATTCAGCTGCGCATCACAGAAATAAATTACAGTTTAACAGATAATCACATAGAAAATAGCTATTTTAAATTGTAATAATATTTAATCATTTTACTGTATTTTTGCAGCCAAATAAATGCAGCCTTGGTTGAGCAGAAGAGACTCTTTTAAAAACATTAATTATGCGAAACCTTTGAGCAGTAGCATATATACTGTACACACTCACACATCTCTCTCTCTCTCTGGTCTCGTGCTTCTGTAAATTTGACAGCCTCAAAAAAGTAGTGGCGTCTCAAAATATGGGTTGTCCCGCTTCACAGCCTTCAAAGGATCACCAAACACCTTCTATTTAAAATCTCCATGCTGAAAAGCATCTTGCAGCCTCATTCAGAGTGAGTCGGGTTTCACACAACTGTTGAATTGTCTTTTTTAACAGGTGTAAAGCTCACAGCCGTATGAGCAGATATAGAGGCTGCTCTGTGCTGAAAGCAACTGAGCTCCAGAAATAACGTTTAATCGTCGCAACGGCCATGAAGATCAGAACGCGACAGACACACGCTGCATTAGTGCTGCGGGAAACATAATACTGACTGCAAGAGCAGCAAATACAACACGCTTAAAAAAGACAAACAACAAGATCCAAATGAAAACCCTCACGTCTCTGTGGGTTATTTGATCATGAGCTGCTCTAATACATCATTCACAATCCTTCACTGTGGAGTCATATGGCCAAAAAAAAAAACCTGCCCAAAATAAAGGCTTTGCTCTTTATTTATTTTTATTCAAATATATGTTTACACGTGTTACAGACAACAAATAAAGCTTTTCATCAGATGTAACGTATGTGAACATATTTTCTTGGATTGAAATATATGGAGGGCAAAATATATTTTAAATGATTTTAATGAAATTCATATTTAAAAATGTATTTTCAAAAATATACAAAAAAAAAGGCCAGAAATATATTGGTAGAAAACATTTTTGTGTAAATATATTTTGAAACATATTTTAGCAAATATAATTTTTGAATATTTTGAAATATATTTAAAAATATACTTGGATTTGTTTTTGTGTTGCCATATGGGATGTGTGTATAGTAACTGTAAATGGTATAATTGATCATCGTCTCAGTCCTACAGCTGTCTCTCATATTTCCAAATAATTTGTATTCATTTATATTTGCTTACAGTATCCTGCTCAATGACAGATAACTGTACATAATTGCATAGATGAGTTTATGAATTGATATTACACAGATCATATTTACACTGCTCTGCATCATATTTGTTGAATGAAATCCAATACTTGTTTCTTATTAATTTTGTGCTGCTGATTCCAAAATGTTTGTTTTGCTGGAGCATGTCACAAACTAAATGGGATGCATTTCATCGCATTTTAGACCATTTGTAAGGTGAAGAAATCTTCCATTATCCATTAATCATTAAAAAAAAAAATACTTAACACTTTTTACTTAACTTTTACCATAGTGTTTTTAAGGGATTTGTATGCTTTCTCTCTTTTGTCTTTGTTTTGATTTTATAACTATACTTTAATGGTTTGATGTTTTAAACTGTTTTAAGTAAAAAGAAGAAAAGGAAAAATATCAGAAAAAAAAGATTCGCGAACCCGCACCGAAGTTCCAATCTAAATCAAATGATTCACGAATCATTCAATTCGCGAAATGATTCGCGAACCCGCACCGAAGTCCTGATCTGAAACAAATGATTCCCGCTCCGAAGTTCCGCTTTAAATCAAATGATTCGCGAACCCACTCTAAAGTTCCGATCTGAAACAAACGATTCCCTTTAAATCAAATGATTCACGATCTGCGATCCAAAGTCCGGAGCGCGAATCGCAAATCATTCAATTCGCGAAATGATTCGTGAACCCGCTCTACAGTTCCAATCTAAACCAAATGACTCGCGATCCGAAGTCCGGAGCGCGAATCATTCAATTCGCGAAATGATTCACAAACCCGCTCTAAAGTTCCGATCTAAACCAAATGATTCGCGATCCGACGTTCCGATTTAAATCAAATGACTCGCGATCCGAAATCCGGAGCGCGAATCGCGAATCGTTCAATTCGCGAAATGATTCACGAACCCGCTCTAAAGTTCCAATCTAAACCAAATGACTTGCGATCCGAAGTCCAGAGTGCAAATCGTGAATCATTCAATTCGCGAAATGAATGCTCTAAAAGTTCCGACCTAAATCTTATGATTCGCGATCCGCGCTCCGAAATCTTATCTAAATAATGATTCGCGATCCATCATGTCATTTGCCAAATGATTCGCGAACTCGCACTGAAGTCCCGATCTGAAACAAATGCGCTCTGACATCCCGATCCGAATCAAATGATTCGTGTTACTTGCTTTGAACTTATCACCTTAACGAAATGATTCTCGATACGCGATCCAATTGGAGCAGCTTGAAACAATGAATCATTTTGCGACGCAATGGTTAAGCTGATTCAAAGTTTCAAAAAGATTTATTTCCCATCATTACGTGCTTTTTAATTACAAGCGATGTCGAAATTTTAAAATGAATGGCTCTTTTGGTCTGTTTTTGCCAGTGAATCGCTTGAACTGAATGATCGAAGTCACGAGTTTGAATCAAACGGAGCAGTTCAAGTGTAAATGACTCACTCAATTGATTCGGTTTGTCTGTTCCTCTAGTTTTTGCGTCTTCAGCCATTTTCTAGTGTATTTCTTTAACTTCTCAGGTAATATCAATGGTTTGACCTATTTCAGATGTGGCTGAAATTACAGAAGCAGTGGTTACATACACATATATTTAACTGTTTTATCAAAATTATTGCTAGAGACAAATTAGTAGTGTCTGTATATAGACCATTTCGTCAGATGTAAACATACTGGTCCCGATACACTTCCTGTTTCTTTTTCTTTAACTTTACACATACATCACAAAAAAATACAACCAACATAACATTTGACTGGATGAAAATGTTACATTAGCACCTTTAAGATGTATTTGTATGTGTGAAATAAAAAAAAAAAAAAAAAAACAGGAAGTGCTTCTGGACCAGTGTTGTTTACATCTAGTGAAATGGTCTATTGGAAGGGACATGTCATAGCTTCTCTACTCATTTCTACACCCTTGCAAATTACTATTTGATCAATTCTCTGCTCATATCCACAAGCATAAAATTATTTTGTAAATAAAGATTGTTATAGTATGTTTTACAAAAAAAAAAAAAAAAAAAAAATTTCTTTGTCATTATTTGTGAAATTTATTAAGCATTTGTGTAAAAAATGATTTCAAAGTAAATTCTACAACATTTTTTTTGTGTAGTCACACACACACACACACACACACACACACGTTTGTTTTTGTGAACTGTGGGCACTTTCTATAGACTTCTATAGTTTTATACTGACCAAACAATACTGTTTATCCCCTCACCCAACCCTAACCCTAAACCTACCCCTTACAGAAAACATGTCTGCATCGTTACATTTTCAGATAAACATCATTTACTATTTTTAATCATTTTTTACAAACCCCACAATGTAGCAAAAACAAGTACAATGTGATTCTAAACATAATCACAGTTCCTTTCTCTTTTCTTTCTTTCTTTTTCTTTAATGACTCTCAGTCATTAATAACACACTCGTCTCTCATCTGTGTGTGTGTGTGTGTGTGTGTGTGTCTCTGGCCAGAGCAGTGGAAAGACACAGCAGAGATGTGACACGTGTGAAATTAGTCTGCCTGAATCTCCCCTGCCAGAGAGAGAGAGAGAGAGAGAGAGAGAGAGAGAGAGAGAGAGAGAGGCACAGAGAGAGAGAGGGAGAGTTACTACTACCATATGCAGTGGCTTTAGTCCAGCGGTGTGAGTGTGTGAGTGTGTGTGTGTGTGTGTGTGTGTGTGTGTGTGCAGCATTACTGCTGGCTAACATTGCATAGTTCTCTTCAGGATTTATTTATTCTGCTCTGAACTCCGACAGCACGGCATTGTGGGTCTCTGGGCCTCCGCACACACGCCTGATTATTACAGGCCGGTTTACAAGACGCAGAGCACGAGGAGCGACGCGAGAGCCGAGAGACAAAAGAACGAAGCGGCTGCAGGATTCCTGTCGGAGAGCGAGGAGCTGCTTCCCATAGTTTGGCTTCGATCCACAAACCACATGAAACTGAGACTCTGCAGCTCCACACCAGAGACTCGCCGACTCTCTGCAGCTTCAAACACACACGTGAAGAACATCGCCACGCTCCAGCGGCAGCTGATAAAAATGAGACAGTTACAAAGAGTTTATATCTAAAGTGACTGAACTCAGAGACGATCCCCTCCAGCGACCCTCGGAAAAACCTTCAGAAACCCTCAGATCTCATTCACGCACGTCAAACCTGCAGCGGTGCAACAGAAGCAGTGACGGATCTTTTCTTCCACATTGTGGCATACATCTGAGTGAAACAGATTATCGAAAAAGAAAATATGTAAGGCGGGGACTTGGTTCTGTTCATCAGCATTTTGAGCGTACATTCACATGACGATGATGTACTTTTTTTGCAATCCCCGTTCACACAGATCTGTGAAACTAAAACGCTGTATAATGCATGCCAGACAAATAGATGGCAATGTCACGTTGTAAAGAAACACGATGTAAACATGTAATTCACATGTGCATGACCTCACCAGCTTCACCGGTGTTGCCAAATCATTTTCAGGGGAAGTTGCTAAATGATGTTGTGATGTCGTTGGACGATGATATCATCACGTAACCATGACACAAAACTGTGCAAATGTAGAAACACAATGAAATGACTGAAATCTCTGCAAGAAATATGATTTCATTTAAATCTGTTCAAAAAAATACAATATAAACGTTTACATCTTATGTATTTTCTTATTAACTAGTAAGACACATTCTGAACCACTCTAGTTTTAAGCATTCTACCAGTTAGTCAATATGCTACTGTCTAAAAAAGTCAATGAAAATAGAGCACAATGTACTGTTTTAATATGAAGGAATTTTCATTGATTGTTCACGTGTTTTACCCATGTATTTTAAATTACGCATTGCATTTTGTGTTTTATGGTTATGGGAAATGTCCATAAACGTAATGGATCATGCCCTGGCAGAAAATGTCCTTTTCCATTTTTCTACATGTATTTTCTTGCAGTGTACCTAACTGATCTACAATTATAGGAACAAACAATTATAGGTATTGGTTTCAAAAACTTGTACTTTAAAACATTTTTCAGGCCCCCAAAATGTAGTTGTCATAAAAATAAACACATATACATACATACATATATATATATATATGTGTGTGTGTGTGTGTGTGTATTTTCTTTTTACTCCATTTAAATAGATAACTCCGTTTTATTGTATTAGTTAGCTGTATTTTATTTTTGTTATTTTTACTTTATATCAAAATAACCCAACTGCAGATTGATTGAGATTAATTGGAATGCACAATGAAAAACATGGTTTTTGAAAATTAAAAATTAAAAATGGAGTTACTTGTTTTTGCAAATAAACTCTTCATATATTAATAAAAATCAACTATACTATTTTGCGCAATAAGACGCTGCACGTAAATTTCACACATGGAATTAAGTAACATCTACTTAACTAAGTAAAACTAACAAAATAACTAAGCACATGCTATTTATTTTATTTAATATTTTTAAGGCACGCGGTTACTTTAACCCAATTTTAGACATACATTTTTAGTTTGTCACTGCACTTACGTGCAACAAACAGCACAGTCATCATACAAGCATCTGAACCACAAACTCTGCTCTTCAGCTCAACTGTGACCACAAAAACGTCAACAACACTTCTACATGTCTAACGAAACTGAACATTAACTCAAAAACTTTTCTAAAAAAGCATAAAATAACATTCATTTTTAGCATTTACTCTCAGTTCAGTCACATGCGAAGCATCCTGGAAACAGAAAAAAAATCCATTTGTGCAGATTCAGATCATACAACAAAAATGACATGCAGTTACAGCTGAACCAAGTATTTTACATATCTAAGTGGATGTATTTAAGTGAATTATATATAATTTAAAAAACAGGCAGATCTGAATGTGCTCATGCAGTGGATTGTAAGAAAAAGGCAGAGTTTAAGTGAATGAAATGACTGGAGAAATGACTGGAATACATCACCAAAGAGAAGAATGAAGCTTCTAAAGAAAGTCCAGTTATGATATTTGATAAGATATTACCAGCTCAAAGAAAGAAAGAAAGAAACATGCATGAATAAAATATTTAGAATGAAGTCAATAGCATGCCAAAACAGATTTCATGCCCACTTTAAAGCGCAAGGTTTGAATGTCTGTGTTTTCATTTACACTAGTTACTTTCAGTAATTTTGGAATATTTTGCAATAATGTGGAATATTTTGGACTAATCTGAAGTATTGTAGAGTGAATTCTCTGCAGCAAAGCAGTGTTAAACTTTTAAAATGTGAAACTTATCATTCAAAGTGAGATGTTTGTGTGTGTGTGTGTGTGAGGATGAGGAAGAAATATTACAAGAGGGATATTACAGACCCTGAACACACCAACCTGACATCTGTCCAACACACACACACACACACACATCATACACACACACACACAGTGGTTTTATGTGTCTCTGTCTCCTCACTTTCTCAGATGTTTTCATGTGTTGATGTTGTTTCAGCAAACACTGACCAGAACTGACTCAGATGTGAAGTGAGTGACGACTTGAAAGAAAACCTCTCAGTCATGAGTTCACCAAAGTCTTTGAGTTGTTTCACACATACATGTATGCAGCACATTTTCACATCAGCATCCATAGATGCAGCTTATAGTGGTATTTTCAAGCCACAGGAGGATGCAGGAGATGTTGGTGAAGGTTTCTGTCAGATGTGTTCAAAAGCGAAGCATCAGAGCTTCCGGAGAATGACAACATGACCTGACCGCTCACACACACACACACACACACACACACTTCATCACACTACAGTGCAGATACACACATGTGATCCTGCCGTCTGTGACATCTGCTCACGCCACATGTCATGAGGAGAGAGAACATCGCTCAGCTTACAGACCGACCTACAAACCCAAACACCTCCGATCAAACCAACCTCCAGAGCTCAGCACCACACCAGGAGCATCACCATGAGCAGACCACCACACTCAGTGTTAATATTTAATATTTACAGTGTAAAATATTTGTATATGTTATAAATTACATACTGAATAAATCATAAGATTCAAATTTCACTAGGTGCAATTTATTGAAAGTATTATTATGTATTTATTTATTTATTATTTTTAATTAAAATCATCTAACTAATGTCACTGGAAATAGCCCTTATTTCTGTATTGTGTGTATGATGACATTTATGGGTAATTCATATGAAAAAATATAAAAACCTCACAACAACAAACAAATAAAACACAAAATAAATAAATTAATAATAATAAAAGATATATAATAATTAAAATTAATAATCAAGATTATTTAACATAATTTTATGTTTATATGATATTTGTATATGAAATTTGTGTAATCCATACAGAAAAGTGGACTTAAAAAAAAAAAATCAAATAAATATTATAGATTATTTAGCAGTTGTGTGTATGATGACATTTATGGGTAATCAATATAGAAAAAAAAAGAACTACACTTAACAGAAGCTATAAATAAAATAAAATAAAATATATAGATAAATGTGATCCTGGACCACAAAACCAGTCTTAAGTCACATGGGTATATTTATAGCAATAGCCAACAGTACATTGTATAGGTCAAAATAATTACCATTTTTTCTTTTATGCCAAAAATCATTAGGATATTAAGTAAAGATCATGATCCATGAAGATATTTTGTACATTTCCTACTGTAAATACATTAAAACTTAATTTTTGATTAGTAATATGCATTGCCAAGAACTTCATTTGGACAACTTAAAAGGTGATTTTCTCAATATTTAGATTTTTTTTGCCCCCTCAGATTCCAGATTTTCAAATAGTTGCATCTCAGCCTAAAATATGTCCTACCCTAACAAACCATACATCAATGGAAAACTTATTTATTCAGCTTTCAGATGATGTATAAATCTCAATTTCAAAAAATTGACTCTTATGACTGGTTTTATGGACCTGGGTCACAAATAATATTTTAAAAAATTAATAAAAATATATTAATTTGTTTAGTAAAATCTGAATTCTTTACTTTGGCACACAAAGTGTTCATTCACTAAAGTCACTTTAAAAATGTCTGAATGTTACTGCATTAGAAAATAAAAGTCACTTATAATCAAGTTCATGGAATCCGAGTCATTTTGGATAAAAGCCTTACAAGCAAATGCTAAACCAACAGATGTAACATTGACTTCACAGATCCACAGAAAATCCCCAAACAGCAGCGGATTCAACACACTGAACGCAGAAAGTGTACGGATTATTTTTGGGCCATTGTAGATCCACACGTCTCTCAAAACCAGACACCGAAAGCCTTCAGGAAACCCATGAAGACAAAGGAGCAGAAAAGTTGTGCGGTGGAGTTTCAGCAGCAGAAATAGTTCAGAGAAACCACCAAATCCATCACTGTTCGACGGCCTGTTAACTTACGGGAACGTTCTGGAGCGGCCTGAATGAGACGGCATTCGGACGTGTTTGGACACGAAAACATTACCGCTGAACCCGAACGCGACTCCGGTTTCATAAATACATGGAACGTAATCAAAGAATGAATGAGCTGTCAGGCGCGAGGTGCCGACGGGCTTCTGCAGGACCCCAAACTCAACCGAACGCCGGCAGCTCGCATCCATTCGTCAATGACTATTTATAATCCCTTATAGTTCACGTTCCTGGAGTAATATCTGATCCTCCTGTTTTTATTTTCAAGAGACCATATCCCACATCATTACACCAACTTCCTCCACATCAACATCCCAACTGCACTATATAGTAAATTTCACAATGACAAAGAAACAGCAGTGAATGAAACATGAATTTTGACGTAACTCAGAGTATTTTCTTGCAAAACCTACTCCAATAATCTTTTTTCTTTACAACAGAGTTAATACAGTTCACTAAAATGAAACAAAACAATAAAAAAATTCTTTACTTGAAATAAAACAAATGTTAACTGAATTATTAAAATAAAATATTAAAAAAATTTTCAGCTAGTTTTCAAAGCAACATTTCTCATTTTCATTTAGCTCATTTAACTTGATGTGCTAAAATGACAAAAACTGAAATAAAAAACAACAAAAACTAACGTAAAAAAAAAAATACAAAAAAACTGAACTAAAGTAAACATTAAAGCAGAAAATATAAAAATTAAAAGTTAATTCAACTTCATTTTTACAGTGTATAATAATGACCTGACACCAGACAAGATTCTGATCAACCAATAGGCATCCTGGATGTGGAAATGTGGGCGGTCAAATGTTAATGAGCTCATGGGGAACTGCTATTTTAGTATCATTGAGGTGCTCTTATAGTTCCCTTTCGAGGAACTCGAACTGCGTCCTCTAGGGGGCGCTAGGGGGAACGCCGTCAGCGTGACCCGTGTCTGAAGTATATATACAAAACAACAACAAAGTTGGCCGGCGACAGCCTATGACGTCACTGCCGGCGCGACTCGTCGCTGCCGGCGCGTCACTACCGGTGCGACCACAGTATAAAAGGACACCGGTAGAGCAGGACGGCCTCTTCTTCGTCTTCATTGACTCTTTGTCTGGAGTGTGTAGCAAAACGGTAAGAGACCCCTTTTCTTTGGAAAAATATGGCTAGCACTAGTAAGGCGTTTAGAAAGTGCGTGGATCCGTGTCCTCGTTATTTGACACCCGATGACACGCACGATCTTTGCGTCTTTTGTTTGGGCGAGGAGCATGCACGCGACGTCCTCGAGGGGGCAGTCTGCGTGCACTGTGAGCTTTTTCCCATGAGAAAGCTCCGTTCTCGTCTGTCTCTCTTCTCGAGGGAAGAGGGACAGCCACCTGTTCCCCGTGGCTCAGGACCCTCCGCTGCTGAGGCACGGAGAAAAATGAGCTCGTGGGGATCCCAGGTGGACCTCGCTGACGAGCTAAAAAAAGGGACTTTCCCTTTCACGCGCGTCAGTCGCGGGCGAGGACGAGCTGCTGGCTGACGATGATGTTGTTTCTCTTACATCATCCGATCCAGCAGCTAGTGCTCTGTTGGGTCCTTCCCAAGAAGAGCAGGAGATGTTGGAAGATGAGGAAGCTGAGGCTGAACCCTTTCTAATCTCCTGCCCTGCATACGAGGAGCTGTTGGAGGTTATGGATCGCGCCACGGTAAGGCTTGACTTGCCGTGGAAGCGAGCCAGAGAGGTGGCGCCTCGGGGTCGTCTCGATGAGCGCTATCTTTCTGATCATAACCTCCCGGCCCAGGTGAGTCTTCCATTCCTTCCCGATCTGCATACGGAGATCGAGAAGGTATGGAAGAGGCCGTTTTCCTCACGCATCCATAATTTTCCGCACTCTAATTATGCGAATATTGAGGGGATGCGTGAGCACGGCTATCAGAGGATGCCACCTGTAGAAGAGACGCTGGCCAGCTATCTCTCTGTAGGTAAGGCATCTTCCCTGAAGACTCCCTCCCTGCCATCCATTCCCCTTCAAGTAACATCTCGTTTGAATGGCAGGGCGTATGCAGCAGCAGGTCAGGCTGTGGGTGCGTTGCACACTATGGCGGTGCTTCAAGCCTACCAGGCTGACTTGCTGAAAGATCTGGATAAGGGTCAGGGTCTTTCCCCGGACGAAGTTGCTGAGCTGCGCCGCACCACGGATCTCGCTCTCCGTGCCACCAAGCAGGCCGCCACTGCCATGGGCAGGTCTATGGGGGCCATGGTGGTTACGGAGAGACATCTGTGGGTGAACTTGGCTGACCTCGGGAAGAAAGAGAGGGGCTTTCTTCTCGACGCACCAGTCTCGCCTTCCGAACTTTTTGGTACCTCCGTTGAGACGGTGGTTGAGAAGTTCAGGGAGGCGAGGGCGCGCTCAGCGGCCTTCAAAACCTTCATTCCACGAAGGTCCAGATCTGAGCCCGAACAGTATGGGGGTCCTGGCCCGTCTCGTTCTGAGGGACGAAGACAGGCCCAGAAGACTAGTGTGGCCACTCGCGCCCCTCCCCCACCTGCGGGTGGTTCCGGGAGGAAGCGTGGGTCTAGAGGAGGTAGACAGGACCTGAGGGAAGTGATCCAGACGAGACAGCGTGCTCGCCGGGGTCAGAGTAGAAGATAGCTTCTGCTTATCTTCCTTTGGGGGCTCCTGTCTCCCTCCTCTTAATTCCCCCTTCATATTAGTCTCTCCACCTGACTGAGGTTTGGTGGTACTTTTCCTGCGCACCCCTGCCGGACCTATGATGTTTTAGGTTGGCTTTTTTGTTAAAAAGCAACCTTTACTGATGGTCTGGCTCGGCCTTTCGGCCTCCTCTCACAGTTTGATCGAAACGGGAACCATGGATGGGTGAGTTCGATCCATTTTTCATGTCTAACTATGAATCATATTTCTAGCTCAGTGGTCGCTCCCCTTTTTAGGGTTTCTAATAAGCGATCTCTTTGAGGTAATCAGGTGAGTGCTGTCTTCCCCTACGAAAAATGAAAGCAGGGTAGACAGCCCATTTTTTATGATTTGCTGTACTCCCCTATAACCTGGTCTCTTCTTAATCTCCCCCGACAGGTCATAGTAATGGTCTAGATGGTTTCTCAGAAGGATTTTCTGAGTCTTCTGGAGTTATGCGCAGGAACCATGGTGGGGTGAGTACGACTCATGTTTAATGTGTCTACCATGCTGTATACAATTGGGTCCTGTTTTTGTGCCTTCCTTGGTAGGTCCTCTTCGAGCACCCCCCTCTGATCTTCAATCATGGTTATGGGCTGCTTGCCTGGGTCTGCCTCCCGTTTTCGAATAGGAAGCTTTCAGGTTCCCTTTACAGCACTGAGAAAAACTAGGACTTCGGTCCTACGTCTGGGTAAGCTCTTCAGAATCTCTTTTCACAGGGAGCTCCTGGACATTTTGGATAGACACATTGACCACCGGGTTGAGACCCTCTGTCTTCATCCTGCCCTGAGGGGCTTCGGTTGCGGGGTTTCCGCCCTTCACACAGACCTCCTACCTATGCCATCTGGTGATCTAGCGGTCGCCCCTCCGAGGAGTGGGCTTGGTCACGCTATTTCACTGTTTCTCAAGTCAGAGCTGTTTCTGTGGAAACCCTCTGAGTGCTCCGAGGAGCCTTCAGCTAAGCATTCTTGGCCCTTGGTCCCAAGGCTCTGCGGGTCTTGGTAGAGCAGGGCCCGTGCTTTCCATCGAGGAGGTAAGCATAGGTCTGTGTGGGGTGAGAAGGGCTTATGCCCCTTGAGAGGTTACCCACAGAACAGCCTGAGGGCTGGGGATGTGACTGCTTTCTGTGCAGTCTTGTAGAGGTGGCTCCCCGTCATTTCTGATCCCCGTATCTCTTCCTGGGAGTGTGCGACGATGCTCCCCTTTCTGCGGAAAGGGTTTTTGCTAGAGTTCGTCTTCCTTGGAGAGATCAGGTGTCCCTCCCGTGTCTCGGGAGTGGAACCCGGTCTCGATACACTACCTTTCCTTGGTACGTATATCAGCTTCAGGGCAGTATTATTAGACAGTTAGCTGCGGCTACTGCATAGGGTGCTCCCCTCCCATCGAGGGTTTACCTGAGCACTGCCCCATTGGGCAACTGAGGTTCGCCCTTACTGCCTTCCCCAGGCCAAAGGGAACTTTCGCGGGTCAGATCTCATCCAAGGCTTCTGTACAGGGCACGGTGATGCTCCCCTTTCTACGGAAAGGGTCTCTGAGCTCGTCCCCCTGGGGGGATCAGTGGCTCCTCCTGTCCATGGGAGTAGAAGCCTGTCGCGATACACTGCCTTATCCTGTGTGGCTAAGTGTATCGGCTCTTGGCAGTTTTAGTGGATAGATAGCCGCGGCCTCTATCTGCTTGGCATCTTTGTGCTCCCCTCTCCTTGAGGGTTTTGCTTTGAGCTTTGCCTAATTGGGCGGCTAGATGCGCCCCTACTGCCTTCCCCTTAGAGCCTTGTTAAGCCGGCAGTGCTCCCCTCACCCTGAGGGTCTTCTTATTCCACCGTTTCTCAACGGTACGTCTAAAAATAGGCCCACACGTTTGTGGGCACTTTCTCAAATCCATGTATATGGTAAGTGCACACGTTAACCTTTGGGCACTTTTCTAAAATCCACGCTGTGGTATGGAAGGCACCGGTGTTCTGCGTCCATTCTAAAATCCTTTATGGTAGGGATTCACGCGCTATTGCCCGTACCCTTTCTCGAGGTGGTCTAAAACCCGGTCGTCTCGGGTCCATCTCCAGAGCTTCTGCCAGGCTAAAAGAACGGTTTTTACGCGCCCTAGTTCCGGTGCGCATTTTATGCTCGCTCAACCGGGTTGAGCAGGGAGTTACCACTTGCGTTCTGTGTACGACTTCTGAGGGAGTCGTGCAGGGCTGCAGTAGCCCCTGTGTGACAGGCCAACCTGGGTATCCTAGGCTTCTGGCCGTATCCCCTTAAAGGAATACTTTGTTTCCAAGCTTGGGCTCTACCCCGGGCCGATATCTGCCCTACAGGTAAGTTGGGTATGCAGCCTAAGCTCTGGCCGTAGGGGATATGTCACTGACAGCCATCACTTTATCCTAGGGGCGACTCCCTTAAGGCCTAGGGAGTTGGTACTTAGTGCCTGTCTCTCCGGAAGTCAGGCACTCCCCTCAGCATGGCAGCGTGGGTATAACCGTTCCCCCTAGCGCCCCCTAGAGGACGCAGTTCGAGTTCCTCGAAAGGGAACGTCTCAGGTTACGTATGTAACCTTGGTTCCCTGAGAAGGGAACGAGACACTGCGTCCTCTAGGCTCGGGGCCATGCTTCAGGATGTGAGCTTCAGACGAAGAAGCGGCCGTCCTGCTCTACCGGTGTCCTTTTATACTGTGGTCGCACCGGTAGTGACGCGCCGGCAGCGACGAGTCGCGCCGGCAGTGACGTCATAGGCTGTCGCCGGCCAACTTTGTTGTTGTTTTGTATATATACTTCAGACACGGGTCACGCTGACGGCGTTCCCCCTAGCGCCCCCTAGAGGACGCAGTGTCTCGTTCCCTTCTCAGGGAACCAAGGTTACATACGTAACCTGAGACGTTTTTGTTTGTTATTTTTATTTTATTTTTGTATTTTCATTTTAATTTTAGTTAATGGTTTAGCTATATTGTTCTGTGCTTTTGTCATTTTTATTAGACATTGTAATTTTTATTTATTTTAAATTTAGTTTTAGTTATTTTAGTACATCATGTTAAACAAAATGAAAATGTATTTAATTCATTATTTAACTTATGGAGTAACATTTATTTAAAGTAACAGAACATCAAATGCATGGGAAATGAACCAAGCAGAGTGACGCGTCTTGAATTAGTCCCTGTATTTTCATGTTCAGGTCTCATCCATTAGCTGCAGGTCTGTTCCTCGTATAATAATGTAAATCTCTATTTAATTTCTTCCAGTTATGAGATGAAAATAAGCCCAGATGGCAAATACTGTCAGACATCAGGGTTCAGCCTCATTCAGCTCTGAAGGAAACTGGAAGTGAAGGTTTTCATTTGTCTCATTCTCTCCGGTCAAATCTGGACGCATTTCTAAAAGGAACTTCTGAGAACAGCAGGATTCTGGAGACACGAACGGGAAGAAGTTTTCCAGGTCAAGCGTGGCTGAGATTCTGAGATTTACAGGACGGACGAGCAGAAATCAGCTGTTTGTGTTGGTTTGAGGATTCATGCATATGTTTAACCCATTAGTTCGTTTTAGTTCATGACTGACCTCCGTCTGAAGGGATGCTGATGGGTGAAAACAGTCATGCAACGTGTATTTTATCAAATAGCCATTGGCTCCTGTTCTTTCATGTATTCAGATGTACAGTACATATGTCCATAACTGAAAGCAACTGACAAGATAATTTCATAAAGTCTTGTTATCAATTGATGTAGACACTTATACTGAGAAATAACTTACTTAAAAAGTGACACCAAGAAGAAAAATGCCACAGGTTGATTAATGTCAAACAGGTCTCAAACACACTGAAAAAAAAAAAATAGTCTTGTTTTGTGAAAAAATGCTCAAAATAAAGTGAGTTTTTACCTAAAACAGGAACAAATATCTGTCATTGGGGTAAGAAAAATAAACTTCATTCAAAGGGAAAACGAGATCTTTTTTTCTGATCCCACTAGTACATATTTATTGTACTAACGGTTTTAAGCACAAAAAAATAACACTATATTTTGATTATTTTTTCAAAAAACAATGCTTTTCTCCAAAAAGCATGACATTATTCTGGTTTTAGTCTGATAAGAATTGAAAGATTGCTATAAGATGCAGTTCATTACATGTAGTTTGTAGCTTATAAAACACCAGTTTGTCTGTAGTTAACTAGTGCTGTTTGTGCTCAAATCCTCTCATAAAACGTCACATATTCCTGAAGATCAAACATAAGATCAAAACACTTGCAACGTCACTGGTTATGGGTTTAATGTATGAACTGATCAGATGTGAACACTCAATGCAAAGTCACTCTGGATAAGAGCATCTGCCGAATGCATGAATGGAAATGAAACCTGCTAAGTGTCGTGAACTCGACTAACACTGATCCATCACTGTCACTTACTGCCGCTCTGACTCGATCTACATCCTCAGAAGATGCCGGCCGTTTCTCCTGAACGCAGACAGTGATCAGTGACGTGCGGAAGAGCTCGGCGTCTAATTGACTGATTGATTTAGCAGAAACATCATCAGCCTGTAGTTCCTGTCGAACACATATGGACTGACAGATGGACGCACGTGTCGTGACGGGTGAAGGTGCGTTTGTGAGGCCTGAGGCGATCGTCACACACCGCTGGAGCTCAACTCACGCCGGCAGACAAAGAAAAGCATGAGTCTGATGAACGCTAATCAACTTTGACAGCTGTTCGCTGTTCTTTATAATGTTTGCAATCATTTGTAGGCACAGACTTTCATTCTGAAAAAGAATCAGAGGTTGACAACTGATCATCTTGTACAGCTGGACAGCAAAATAATGGCCTCATCTTCGAAAACCATTAACAAAACTACACAATCTTTAAGAAAAAACAATTACATGTGAACTTGACAGAAGCACAGCCTTAAACCAACACTCACTCACTGCATTACATTACACTGCATGTCAAGATTACATGCATTTACATCACACAGTTGTAACATAAACTAATGAGCTTAATGTGATGCATCATATAAATCAAACAGGTCTTATTTCTGTAATAATACTAATAAGCTCATGTTTTTTAATACGCAATAATTAGGTTTATATATTTATCATTAATAAATTCCATTTGTTAAAGGAACACTCCACTTTTTTGATAATAGGCTCATTTTCCAACTCCCCTAGAGTTATACAGATGTGTTTTACCGTTTCTGAATCCATTCAGCCGATCGCCGGGTCTGGCGGTAGCACTTTTAGCATAGCTTAGCATAAATCATTGAATCTGATTAGACCATTAACATCTCACTATAAAATGACTAAAGAGTTTCGATATTTTTCCTATTTAAAACTTGACTCTTCTGTAGTTGCATCGTGTACTAAGACTGGCGGAAAATGAAAAGTTGCGATTTTATAGGTGCAATGATATTACACAGCCGTCAACTCTGCATCTACACAAACTTAGTGCCGGTCACTTTCAGGCGCTGCGTAATATCATTGCTCCTGCTGCACACATGGTACGGCAGCAAAATTCCTTGATTATTACGCCGGAATGAGAGTATAGTTCCTAGCCATATCAGTCTAGAAAATCGCAACTTTTCATTTTCCGTCAGTCTTAGTACACGATGCAACTACAGAAGAGTCAAGTTTTAAATAGGAAAAATATCGAAACTCTTTAGTCATTTTATAGTGAGATGCTAATGGTCTAATCGGATTCAATGATTTATGCTAAGCTATGCTAAAAGTGCTACCGCCAGACCCGGTGATCGGCTGAATGGATTCAAAAACGGTAAAACACATCTGTATAACTCTAGGGGACTTTTCTTCAGCACACAGTGAGTATGAATTTATTTTATTTTATTTTATTTTATTTTATTTTATTTTATTTTATTTTATTTTATTTTATTTTATTTTATTTTATTTTATTTTATTTTATTTTATTTTAGTTTAGTTTAGTTTAGTTTAGTTTATTTTGCGTGTTCGAATGCTTTTTAGTTGTAGTTAACTTTAATAACCCTGGCCTAAAATGTATGGAAGGTATTTTTTTGTTGATGTTCAAGTTAAACAAAATGTGAGCCTGGACCACGAAACCAGTCTTAAGTATCACGGGTATATCTGTATCAATAGCCAACAATACATTGTGTGGGCCAAAATTATCAATTTTTCTTTTATGCCAAAAATCATTAGGATATTAAGTAAAGATCATGTTCCATGAAGATATTTGTACATTTCCTACCATAAATATATCAAAACTTGATTTTTGATTAGTAATATGCATTGCTAACAACTTCATTTGGACAACTTTAAAGGTGATTTTTCTCAATATTTAGATTTTTTTGCACCCTCAGATTCCAGATGTTCAAATAGTTTTATCTCAGCCAAATATTGTCATATCCTAACAAACCATACATCAATCGAAAGCTTATTTATTTATTTAGCTTTAATGTGATTAATAATTAATTAAGTAAATTAATAAAATACATTTTCCCTTATGACTGGTTTTGTGCTGCAGGGTCACAAACGAAAATGTCACTTTTCTTTGGTAAGTTTGTTGCATATTTTATTTTATTTCAAAAATAAAAAGTGTATACTTTTAGTTGTAGTTAACTTTAATAATATTGTTCTGAAATGAACTTTGACTAAAAGCGTTTGTTCTCTAGATGCATTTATTTTTCTGAGTAACATCACTGTTTAAATACATCACTTTAATTTTTACCTGGACATAAAACATGCGGAGGAACATCTGGACAGAGAGGACAAATATAATGAGTGTAATTCCCACAATGAATTACGATAATGATGATCTGCTCTCATATTTGTGTTTGATCCAAGAACAACAGTTAATGCAAACTCACCCGTATGTGACGCTCACATCAGTAATGAACGAACTTTGAGGAAACAGTTTAAAATAAATATGATGACAAAACAAATCAGAAATATTTCAGACATGTTCAGATTTAACAATTAAAACTGACAATGGAAATAAGAGCAATGCTAACCTGAGCAAACAGCACCAACAGTAACTTCATGTCTGTTTTGTATCTACAGTCATTTCTGGACGGTGCGGTTATTAGCCGGTTATCCGTGTAAACTGCAGTTCTCCCGCTGTGCGTGTGGCAGACGGCCAGAAGTTCAGGATTTTCCCCAAAATTTACTAATTAAAACATCTTAGACTTGCTCTGCCACGAACAGAAGTTTGCAGCTCTTCTCTCAGTGATTCTTCATATGAGACGGTCACGCATGATCGAGTCCCGTCCATCACAGACGCTGTGTTTGGAGTCATGAAACACATCCGTGTTTTCTGTGTTTAAAACTACCATCATACAAACTGCAAATCACTGCAGTAAAGAGCAGAAGCTTATCAGCAGTTATGAATTTGTTTATGGCCATTAATCTGACAGATGATACACTGCAAAAAACTGCTGTTCTTTCTCAGTATTTCTGTCTTGTCTTCCAGTAAAAATATCTGAAGATCCTTAAATCAAGATACATTCACTTCTTGTTTTCTGAATAAATCATCAAAATGAAGTGAGTTTATGCTTAAAACAAGAACAAATATCTGTCAGTGAGCTCAGGAAAATAAACTTCATGATTGGACTATTTTTGACCCCATTAAACAAACAGGGTCAATTAATTTAGTTTTTTTTTTGTTTTTTTTTCCTCCACAAAACAACACACAGAAAAACAAACCAATATCTGCTCATATTGTGTCTGAAAAGTGTTTGCAGAGTAAAAAATGATTTTATTACTCAGTGCTTTTGCAGTTTTTTTACAATCCTGGTCTCTAAATATTTATTAAAAATTAAGTTTACAGTTAAAACAACCAAAAATATGCCTAAAGCAATAAAAAAAGTAAATAATAGTTCATATTCTAACACCATTGCAGTGTTATTTTAGTATCAATGAGATGCTATTGTACTTTTTATTGATACTTTGAATTTTGTATTATTTTTATTGTTTTATTAAATTTTTTGTTTTTATTTTATTTTAGTTAAAGTTTTAAATACCTTTGTATGAAAGCCCATTTCCACCACATTAGAAAAAAAGCCTTAAAAAGCCAAAATTATGACATACTTCAGCTATTATTGAGGAAAAAAGTTAAAATTAAATTGAAATTATGACTAAAAGGTCATAATTGTAAAAAGGTCAAAATTATGACATAAATTTGAGATTATGAGATAAAAAGTTGAAATTGTGACTTACTTAAACCAAAATTTGATTGATGATTTAAAAAGTTGGGGGGGAAAAAAAGTCAAAATTATGACATAAATTTGAAATTATGAGATAAAGAGTTTAAATTATGACTTTAAAAGTTTAAATTATATTTATTTATATATATATATATATATATATATATATATAATATATATATATATATATATATATATATATATATATATATATATATATATATGTATATATGCACACACACACACATACATATACACATATACACAAACACACACACACACACACACACACACACACAATTGTTTTCATAAAGTCATAATTTCAACTTTTTAAGGCATGATTTTTTTTTTTTTTTTTTTTTTTTTTTTTTAATGTGGTGAAAATGGGCTTCAATACTTTTGTGTGGTTTTGCCCTAGTTTTTTTTTTTTTTTTTTTTACTTATTTTTTATTTTAGTTTTAATTATTTTAGTACATTGAGTCTGAAATGATTTTTAAGTTAATGCTGATTTTAGTTTTAGTTAACAAAAATAACCACCACTCTGACAGATATTTGTTCTTGTTTTAAGCAGAAACTCACTTAATTTTGATTTTTTTTTTTTCCCAGTAAAGTCACTGAGCTTCTGACGTAAACGTATCTTGTATCCAGTCCAATCTAAATAAAACATTTAATAAAACAAACCCTTGCTCCTCTCCATCTAAAAGCTCACAAACTCACAGAGAATGAATAACATCACTGTGTTTTGTGTGGAAGATCATATTTTAGGCTTTATAGCAGTTACAACATCGTAAATAAAGCGCTCTAATGTTCTCAGGGCTATTGTTCTGAATCCCACATCAAACCTGCTGGCAGAAACACACACACACACACACACACACACACACGCTTTATTTGCTCCAAAACACACCGAACACAAGCGTTCAAGAGCTGGATCCTGAAACGGCAGAGGAGGATTTGTTGTTTCAGGAGGATGAAGTTTAACTTTATAAATGTGAAGCTACTGATTCCCGTGACTGGAAACAGATTTCACTGCGTTCGCTGCTCAGACTGAACTTTATAAACCACAGCAAAGTACAAGAGAGAGGCTGACATCACCAGAAAGATCTGAGCCATGAATCACTGCGATGCTTGAGCCGTGATGTAACCACAAACACACACACACACACACACACACACACACACACACACACACACACACACACACACACACACACACACACACACACAGCGCTGAGCCAGCGTATAGAGGCTTTGCTCCAGAATACAGACATTCAAGAAGCATTTAGGGACGCAAACATGATGAAAATCCCTCAGTTCTCAGAAACAAGATGTTGTCGATGTCAAAAAGATCTTTCCTTACTCTTTTCTTTGCTTTCCTCTTATTGCATTTGTCAGTGATTGACAGACGACCGTGAACAATCAAAATAGCCTAAACAGTCCATGTTTAACATATAAACTCCTGAATGTGAATCATACAGGATCTGTGTAAAGATGAATCAGCTGTAAATCACCAGAGACGATCATTTTAAACATGTTTACAGTCAGTATATTACAGCACTAAAGTCTAGAAACACATTTGTGAAGTATAATCTGAACTCTTAGACTTTATTCTGTCTGTGTAAAGTCAGCTTGAACTCATGTCTGCTAATAATTAATCACACAAAGAATTCATAATATCAGTAGCGCACATCCAAAATTTCTTCTAGCTACAAAAGTCCAACCAAAATGATAATATTACAGCTCTAATGTAATGTAATGTAATGTAATATAATATATGTAATAAATATGTAATAAAACCAGTGAAAAGGGTCAATTTTTTTTAAATTGAGATTTATACATCATCTGGAAGCTGAATAAGTGAGCTTTCCATTAATGTACTGTTTGTTAGGGTAGAACAATATTTGGCCAAGATCATTTAACTATATGAAAATCTGGAATCTGAGGGTGCAAAAAACAACAAAATACTGAGAAAAATCACCTTTAAAGTTGTCCAAATGAAGTTGTTAGCAATGCATATTACTAATTAAAAATTAAGTTTTGATATATTTACGGTAGGAAATTTACAAAATATCTTCATGGAACAAGATCTTTATTTAATATCCTAATGATTTTTGGCATAAAAGAAAAATGTATAACTTTGACTCATAGAATGTATTGTTGGCTATTGCTACAGATATACCCGTGATACTTATGACTGGTTTTGTGATCCAGGGTTACATATAATATAATATATACAATATTATATTATATTATATTATATTATATTATATTGTATATTTGTGAGAGAAGCTATGGAGCGGCTCTGGCTTCAGTCTGAAGGTCGGTTCAGATATTCAGACGTTACAGATGAGCCGTTAATGATGTTTTATGGCATCATTCTGTGAATAAAACACATGGATGGAAAGCGTAATGTAGTTTCCCATAGTCTGTTCAGACGGCAATATAAACGTCTCTGAATGATTTGCTGAATGTACAGTAAACGCCAATGATCTCAGTTTATAAGACTGAGGATGAAACTCAGAGTAAATACAGTCAAATCTTCTGCTTTCACGACGCTGGAAGAGAACGAACGGATGAATCTTTTCAAAACTGAACATCCTGAATACTCCAATCAAAACGCCACGATTCCTCTCATTCCTGTATGGGAATGACGTTGAGCTTTGACCTCAGAGAAACTCTTCCCTTAAATCATCCGTCCTCCTGTGATGTTCATCGGAATGGTTTCCGGAGATCAGAGGCGGCCGGGCTTGAAACGTGTCCCTGTCATCACACAAGTGTTTCCAATAATTGCTCGTTTAATTGCTCATTTTGTTGGACTCGGATGAATATGATGGCACTGGTCTCGGCTCTGAGGTAATGAAGGGCGATTCAGGCCAAAGAGCTCAACTGAAAACACACTGGAGACCTTACATTACAACACATCGACATGTGTTACACACACTCTCAACAGCTCACGGAGCTCTCACTTACATATAATACTAAAGGTGACAAAAATGCACCCAAAATATGAGCCAAAATTGAACTAAATTGTTGTTTAGCATATTATTTTGCACTAAAGTTCAACATGCATGTATGTAAATAAGCAAAATCCAAAGAATGTTTCTCATAAAACGGTTTTAGAAATTAAAAAAAAAAAAAAGAAAGAAAGAAAGAAATCTGAGACAGAGCAAGTTATTATATTACATACATTTTGATGAAAGATTCTGAAACATTAATGGAAGTTAAAGTGTCAAAGTGACAAAAATGTACCCAAAATTTGTTCTGTATTGAATTTCAGTTTATTTATTATTTTATACAAAAATTCTGCAGATAAAAATATAAATGTGACCAGTCTTCAGTATCACGGGTATATTTGTAGCAATAGCCAAAAATACATTATATGGGTCAAAATTATCTTGCATTGCTAAGAATTTCATTTGCACAACTTTAACGGTGATTTTCTCAATATTTTGATTTTTTTTTCTTTTTTTTCTTTTTTTTTTGCACCCTCAGATTTCAGATTTTCAAATAGTTGTATCTCAGCCAAATATTGTCCTATCCTAACAAACATCAATGGAAAGCTTATTCTTTAAAAAAATAACCCTTAGAACTGGTTTTGTGGTCCAGGGTCACAAATAAGCAAGGAAAAGCCAATGAGTGTCCCATATAGTGTTTACAGCACTGATTCAGCGTTGATCTTTTCAAGAGAGTCAAAACCTCAGATACTGATTCAGAAACAACTGTTGGAATAAGTGTCAATACTTCTGAAAAGTTACTGAGGTATTGAGTGAGCAGAACCACAATGCATTTATACAGCATTTAAATAAAGCAGAAGTTAACATTGAGAAACTTACATTTTACACACAATCCCAGATGACAGAAAATGTTCTGCTACCGTTTCCATTAAGTTATGAAAACATTTTTTCTGAACATGCAAAACATCCAATTCGTTTTCTAATGTTTTTTTTGGTGATGCAAACATTAAGGAAACATTCCATGGAAACATTTGGGAAATGTTACTTTTAAAAAAAAAACATTCTGAAGCAATTAGTTACATTTTAAAAAATGTTACATGAAAATCCAACTGAAATATTTTAGGAAAAAATATTGCATGAATGACATATGAATAATGTTTTGAGAACATTACTAAAGAGCAGGTTAATAAAATCATTCCTGAATGAATCAGTGTGTTTGAAAGAATCAGTTGAATGAATGATTCAATACTCACTTTTAATGCAGTCACTTGTCACCATCTACTGGTGTAACTATGGAAATTACAGAAGGAATCCCAGAAAAACCCCACTACTAAAACACAGACTGACAATCTGTCTGAACAAGAACAGTGTGTACACACACACACACACACACACACATCTGATCCAGCAGTGTGAAGATCTGAGGAGAGTTCATGATGAGAGAGAGCTGATGAGAAACAGTCGTTCTCTCCTGCAGTGACGTGTTTGCATTGTTTGCTGATGTTTATTTGGACAAAGGAGGGTGAAATGCGATTGTTCTGCTCTCAGTTCAAACTCTCGCATGGCATGAACGAACACACACACACACACACACACACACACAGAGGAAGTTGAGTGGTGTCAGCAGTGTGAGCAGACACGCCCTATAGGAACCCAAACATCATTGTTTCTGAGTCCAGTTATGAGCTTTAAACTCAACAAAACATCAAAATGGACTTTATTTACCATTTTAATTCATGTTCCTGATGTTATTCAGAAGAAAAACATGTTTGTCTTCATGATCTTTCATCAGAATGCAATCACTGTTATTGATCAACATCCTCCATATACAGCAATATAAAATATATTTTCAGATATTTCAAAATAAGTTTCAAAATGCGTTTATATAAATATATTTTCTACTTTTTTACATATTTTTGAAAATCTTTTTTTTATTATTTAAATGTTTTAAAACTATTTCAAAATATTTTTTGCCCTCCATATTTTTCAACCCAAGAAAATGCATTCACATGTTTCATTTGAAGAAAAACCGTGTTGTTTATCACATATGAATAAAAACAAATTATGAACGAAACCTAAATGTAGGCTACTAAGACTGGAAATGTATTTGTATTGCCCTTGAAATACATTTTGAAAAGATATTTCCGTTTCTTAAGGTTGAAACGAATTTTTTTTTTCTCAATTTCAAAAACATATTTAATTGAGCTTATTATTATTATTATTATTAAACATTCAGTATTCCTCAGAACTAATTAGCTGTACAGGAGTGAAATGAAAGGAGGTGTTTTAGATGTGGACGTCACAGTCCAAAACAAAGTCACGCTTCCATTTGGAAACAATCCTGTATCAGCATGTGAGTGATTGGCGTCGATAGCATCGTACATTCTTCAGACTAATGGCTCTCAAACACACTGTATCCCTCAAACGATCCTATCGCTCTCTCGCCGCAGCTGCGTGTGCAGGAATGCTTGATTACCCGATAATTAGTATCAGAAGTGAAAGCTGAAGGCTGCGACTCTTTCCCAGGAGTTTTCTGGATTCACTCAAACTGAACTTTTGTTTGTGAGACGCTTTGGTCTTCCGCATTAGCGCTAAGGTTTTCAGTAAACAGCAGTGTCATTTCTCATGCACGCAACAGATCTGTCTTTCTGGAAAGGCAGCGCTCAATCACTGTCTGTTTAACATGACAAATGTGAGTTTGATCGGAGTTTGAATGAGTCACATGTGCTGAAACACATCTGGAAACAGATCATATTACTGGGGTGAATCTCATGACGCAGGTCAAATTTCACCCCCAAATAAATAAATAAATAAATAAATAAAATAAATAATTATTATTTTTTTTTTTTTTGCATAAAACAAATAATACATTTTAACTCAAACTACACCATAAATAGGCACTAAATAAATATTAGTGTAGGGTTCACTTTTTAAATTTCACAAATAGTTAAAGAAACTAAAATGAAATTCAGAAGAAAAAACGTGTCTTCACAATCTTTCATCAGAATGCAATCACTGTTATTGATCAACACCCTCCGTACGGCAAATATAAAATATATTTTCAGATATATTTAAAGATACATTTCAAAATAAGTTTCAAAATGCGGTTATATAAATATATTTTCTACTTTTTTTTTTTTACATATTTTGAAAATATTTTATTTAAATACATGTTTTAAAAGCATTTAAATATAGATTTTTACCCTTCATATATTTCAACCCAAAAAATACATTCACATTATGTTACATCTGAAGAAAAACTTTGTTGTCCATCACATATGAATAAAGATAAATTATGAACAAAACAAATGTAGTTATTTTTTATTTAATTATTTTATATTTTCAGTTTTTATTGAAAGTTTTGTTAAAGTTGTGTATGTTTTTGTCTTTATTATTTTTTATGTCTATTTTTTTTTTTAGTTATTTTATTAAGTTAAACTACTTGCTAACTAGCTTAAAATATATTTTTTAAATATCTTAATCTATTTCAGCTAACATTAATTTTAGTTCAAGTAACAAATTATTTTTTTTATGGTTTTAGTTTTAGTTATAATATAATTTATAATATAATTTAGTTATAACTATAACTACCCTAGTAATGAAAGTAACTGCACTGCACTAATGAGAACGAGAGGTGTTTAATTCTCATGAAAATCACGTTGCAAAGTTGCAATCATTTCTCTCTGTTGATTCTGAGGTGAAATATGAGCTGGACATTTTCTCACAAGTTTCATGGGATTAAAACGAACAGTTTTCCTGCTGACTGGATGTTTTTTTGTCACGTTGAAAACAGTGAAACTTGCAAGCTCAAGTGTTTCTCAAGTTTGCTGAACTTTCTTCTTTGAGAAGTTCTCCAGGTGGCTTTTGTTCCGTTCGCCGTCTGTTCGACTCCGATACGGACCCCATCCGTACATTAAAGACTCTTCGAGCTCCTCGGAAGACTTTCATTTTACAGTGTCATTGGCAGTCTGTCTGAAGTCTATATGGGTTTACAGTAAGCAGCTTATGGGACCTTCTCAGAAGTTCAGGAAAGCCGTAATCTGCACCTGTGTGCGGCCCAGAATCGATCCGTCTTATCATTTAATAGTCAAATCCGTTCAGTTTTGGGCCTGATGTCCCATAGGATGCGGATAAGGCTTAAATCGACCAGAAACGTCCAATACAGAGATTTAAATGAAGTGAAATTGAGCTGCGAGGATGAGATTCGCTTCTGCTTCTCGAACCGTTGATGAAACTGCAGTAAAGAGTTCGATGACAGTCCACTTACTCCTACAGTACTGACACACACTACAAACTCTACTTGTGCTACAGTCTTCAGTTTTTCCTTTACACAAAGTTTTTTTGATATAAATATCAGATCATAATGACTTTAATAACTTTATGCCTTAATAAATGTAGCTTCTCATGTAAATGTAACAAAAATACTGAGTCAGATGTATTTCTATCCTCAGTTACTCCAACACGTTTCCATGAGAGTTTTTCTAAATCTCTGTCTCGCTTTCTTTTGTTTGCGAGCGCAAACACAATCTCTGAATCAGACAGACTAATAATCCACACGGGATCGTCAGCGGAAAGGAAAATAACGATCTGAAGCAGCGGAGCTGCATTTGTAATTATGAATCCAGCCGATGGTTCCAGCAGTCTGTGATGAAAGTCCCTTCAGCTCCACCTTCTGAAGGCTGTTTTGTGTGTTAGCGGCTCACAATCGATTTCAATCTCTCCCTGATGTCGGCTCTCGTCGTGATGGCGTGAAAATATGTTTTCCTGTCCGTGAGCTCGGGTTTGTTCTGTCTGTGAAGCTCAACTTCAGACGTGATTGAGAATCTGTCAAACACCCCTGATGCCTCATATTCATACTTGGGTTTCTGCAGATGCAGAAAAACTCTTACGTTTGGTTTGATCAAATGTAAAGCCACAGTCTTAAGCAGTATAACAAATGTCTTAGTTATCATTTTAAGTGGTCTTAAACTTGGGGAGGGAAAAACGGAGTTGTTACGATACAAATATGTATGGAAGCCCACTTCTGGTTTGGTAAGCCAGATTTATGAAAGATTGATGAAAAATTATGACTTTAGAAGTTGTTGTCATGACATAGTAAGTTGAAGTTATGAGATAAAAAGTCAAAACTATGACTTTAAAAGCTGAAACATCACATACTGTCATGCTATGACATAAAATGCAAGAGGAAGATGAAGATTAAGTTAAAAAGCCTTTTAATAAATCCACAAGAGGGTCAAACACAACAGACAGGCAGAATACACACACAGGAACATAGCAGACTGGACCCGGGAACACTAAATACACAGGCAAATTAAGATAATCAACAAGACACACCTGAACCAGATGACATAATCAGACATAGATGGAAAACTAGCTCACACTGAGCATATGGAGAATCAAAACACAGCAAAACTGGTTCATAGATGTGACACATACTATGTCTTATGATAAAAAGTCAAAATTGTGAGATAAAGATTGAAGTAAAATACAAATCAAAATTATGACATACTAAGTCATAATCACTCAATTAAATGTTAAAACTGGCAAAAAGTCATTATCATGAGATAAAGAGTAGAAATGATGACTTTACAAGTCGAAAATAAAGTCATAATTATGAGATTTTAAAAATTTTAAATTATGATATACAAGTTTTTGCCTTTTATCATAGTTTCCATTTAGTGTCATAATTTTGACTTTTTATCCCATAATTGACTTACTGTGTCAATTTCTACATTTTATCTAATAATTTAAACTTTTTATTTCAGAATTATGACTTACTATATGTCAGTTTCATTTTTCATAATTTTGACTTTCTCACAGTTATATTATAATTTTTCTCACAATGACTTAGTATGTCATTACTTCTTTTTTTTTTTTTTACTTTGAATTTTTGAATAAAACTTGTGTCAATTTTATCTCATAATTGTACTTGTGTCATAATTTTAGTTTATGTCATAACTTTGACATTTATCTCATAATATCATCTTAGTATGTCATCATTATGACATTTTATTTTACACCTAATAATTACGACTTACCAAAGAACAATTTTTTACATAATGTTTACATCATGGATTTCATGTTATAATGTGTTGTAGATGGCTGCAGATGCATATCTTATGTCCCTCATCTTTTTGAATGAGCAGCTGGAAGTAGTAAAGCATAGACATTTCAAAATGTTTAATTTAGTAAAAGAATTTGAGATACCCGATTTATTTTGAGATTGTATGTGTTTGTTCTGTAATGGCACGCAGTATTGATTTTAATAGACTAACATTTGATTTAAAAACTCAGCAGAAACACAGCCAGCTTTCTCGTGTCTCATGTTTGACCCTAATACACACGAGAGTGTCACATTACACAGCCTACATTACCCACAATGCCCTCCTCTCGCTCCAGCCCCCCACAGACACACAGGCACATTAAGTCATATTTTTCCACAGATACGCTTCAGTTCCACATGAGAAATCGGCGCTGGAATCCCTCAGGTGGGTCTCAATCAGCTAATAAACATGATTACATAATGGCAAATGATTAGTGGAAATCATTACGGCGCGTCACATGATCTGAGCGGCTCGGATGGACACGCATGAGTGAGATTAAAAAGAGGAATTAAGTCATTTCTGCAAATGTGCCCGACTTTACAGCTCAACTTTGACCCCTCCTGGACTCCCACTGTGACTTCCTGTTAAAAGAAAAACCTTCTTAAAGGAGCCGCTGACGATTCTTCTATTCGTCCGTCGATCTGAATGTCTGTTCCCAGAACACAAAATGATTTCTGATGGCTAATATGAAGCAGACCTGAGCACAGACAGACAGACAGACGTCAGTCTGGTGTTCATGTGAGACACGAGCAGGTGAGACGCTCAATGACCCACAGACGGCAGCTTCACAGACACGAGCCGCTGGTGAAGATCTCGCTCAGATGAGCGTCATGAACCGGAGCTTCACACAGAAGGAGCAGGAGAGAATGAAGGCCTTTGTTTGTACGACGGCAGATTTAAGGAGAGATGAATTCAGCAGATCTCCGCTTTACTGCAGTCCAGATCAATTCAGCTGAAACACAGCAGAGCGCTCTTCTGTCCTCACACACACACACACACACACAAACAGCTGATCACGTATCAACTCGTATGAAACAACACATATTTCATGAGAAAGGACTCAAATGCTCTGAGAGTCTCATGGAGTTTAAACAAAACATAAAGAGCAACATATTGATTGATTAAACGCATAAACGTGAAGGACAGAGGACAAGTGGACAGATTATTCTTCTTTAACCCTCATAACACATTCTCGTCTGTTTTGACCCGGAAGACATACATAAACATTAAAAAAAAAAATGCATAGTTTTTAGAAAGCGAACAAAACTTGGCAAATGGTTTAAGACCATGTATATATTTTTGGTCACACTTTAATTTAATGTCCAATTCTCGCTATTAACAAACCATTAACTATGCCTCAATAAACTACTAATTTGCTGCTTATTAGTAGTTAGTAAGGTAGTTAGTATTAGGGATGTAGAATATGTGCTTTATAAATACTAATAAATAGCCAATAAGTTATGAATAGGCACGCTAATAAGCAACTTGTTAATAGCGAGAATTGTTGCCTATACTAAAGTGTTACCATATTTTTTTAACCATTATTTTTTTTAAAGATATAAGCATTGTTAAAAAATGTTACAGGTTTCATAGTAACACTTTACTATAAGGCGTCATTCGTTAACATTAGTTAGTGAATTAACTAACATATACGAGCAATGAACAATATGAACATCTTTGTTAATGTTAGTTAATAAAAATACAGTCGTTCACTGTTAGTTAATGTTAGTTCACAGTACATTAACTAATGTGAACAAACACGACTTAATTATAATAACGCATTGGTAAATCCTGAAATTAACATGAACTAAGATTAATAAATGCTGTAGAAGTATTGTTCATTCTTAGTTCATGTTAACTAATGTAGTTAACTAATGTTAACTAATGAACCTTACTGCAGTGTTACCGGTTTTGTGTTGGGGTCATTTTGACCCAGGTGTGTATGGGGCAGCAAATAACTTCTGTAAAATCATCTATAGAGTTATATTAGTGTCAAAAAAAAAATGTAAAATACATTTAGCTTTTCCTCTTATCTCACACACTTTCAGGACTGGATTTTGTTGATAAACATGAATATGTATATCTATTGATGAACCACTGCAAATATGAAAAATTGTTACCTTTTCATCTAAAAGTGAAAGTTTACAGATACAATATGGTTTTATTTAAAAAAAAAAAAAAAAAACCTGTTTTACAAAATAACCATTCTTAATATATAATGACCCTGAATGCAAAAATAGTCAGATTTTGATGCATTGTGAGGGTTAAACACTACTTTTTAAAGAACAACATTTTGTTAGCTAGCTAGCACACATGCTAATGCAGGTGAAATCTGATGTGATGCTAATCTGTAGGGATTTAGTGACATGACAAACACTAAAACCACACAGCTGGAGAACGGTGTGTGTGTGTGTGTGTGTGAGAGAGAGATTGAACAGCATCTTTACTGCACCTCCATTATATCAGCCGCTTCTGTGAGAACCAAACTCTTGATTTCATCGTTCCTGCAGCCGTCCAAGAGCTACTCAACGAGTCTCCAGTTGCTTTTAGTGAAACAAAAACCACCATTTCCCTTCAACATAAAGCCTGCGCCTTCCAGCCAAGAAATGTTTTTTTTTAAAGAACGTCTGGAGCTGATCTGTAATTTCTGGCAAAATAAAACAGCTACTCTGATGATAAAACACTGAAAGAAATGGCAAACTGTTGCAGAAACATAAACTAAGAAAATATGGAGAAATCACACGTACAAATTTACAACTGCACAAGAAAAATGGCAAAACCATAGAGCTCTTACAACGTGTCCTTACTGGAAGTGACTAATATTGCATCATGAACACATTTCACCTCACTAGCACCATCTGGAAGTGATTGATCAGTAAAACAATTTTTAGAAATAACACTTGCATTGCATTGTCTATTTAATAATTAATAATCATACTATTACAAATAATACTTTCATTGCTTTAACTTTAAATATGTATGTGTGTGTGTACATATATATATATATATATATATAAAAATAATGTAATTTTTTTAAAGTAATTTTTTTACTTCATAATTTGTATTAATACTATTACAAAGTGTTTTTTTCCAATCTCAAAACTATTTAAAAAATAACATTTGCATTGAAATTTGCAATTAAATTTGCATGAAATATATATTTTAAAAATATAATAAAATATTATAATTTAATAATTTATAATAATATTAATAATATTTTAACCATATATAGCAATACTAACACTACAAATACTAACTTTTTTTTTACACAAGGAAATATATATATATATATTTTTTTTTTTAGCAATATAATTCTGCTTAATTAAAAAAAATCATTCCAAAGATGTACTCAATATTTTAAAATATTATTTTATTCTAAACTGATGGAGCTGCATGACCAAAGCTAAACTGTGGAGTGTGTAATTGGGACAGTTAGCGTGTTGACGGCTCTGTTGATTATATGAGGTGATGTAGTTTTAAGAGAGAGCCGTGTTGACAGACGGAACACCTGGAGAAATATTCCCACAACCAACATCTGAACAGGTGCTTTGAGCTACAGGACGCTTAAAATGAAAAGCAGCAGCGCTTCAACATCTCAATGCGTCTCACAACCACCCGATCAGACTTTCACAAAACCGTCCTGTCAGGAAACTGGACGCAAGCGTCATTCATGCGCCTTATTATAGGTGGGGATGAACATAAAGCTGCAGGAATGTAATATTTATCTCCAGCTACAGAGAGTGAGATATCCGTCACCCGACACGGCGCAGAAGAGCACGATGAAAGAGACCTTTATCTGAGCGAATGCCTTCAGAGGCTGGAAATCTTCCTCACAGCAAATTTACTGCTCAAAACTCAGGGATCTGTGCCGTCTGTAACGCATGCATCATCGTAACGTGACTTCAGACGCGCCATACGTGCAACGCGCTCACTTTAGACAAGTGTTTTCTCATTCATTTCCTCGGCAGAGCTTCAAGCCTTGACCCAAACCAACCAGATGAATCACAACATCATAAACTTTGGTTTCAAACAAAGACGTGTATAAAAAAACAGAGAGCATGACTAAGATACAAGACTGAGAGTGTTTAAATGAAACATTTCAAACAAATGCAACGGAAACAACAGTAGAGTATGATAATAATAGAGTACAAACATTAATAGTGTCTGTGTGTGTGTGTGTGTGTGTGTGTGTGAGCGTGCGTGCATGTGACGAGTGTGTGTGTGTGTGTGTGTGTGTGTGTGTGTGTGTGTGTGTGTGTGTGTGTGTAAACATGCTCTCTGAGAGGTGAAGGAGGCTCCTCATCTCACATATGGAAGAGATTTATCAGCAGCTGCAGTCAATCTGAGCGTTTGCTGAAAGAGACACTCAGAAATGAATTTTAAATGAACATGGAGCTCTTTAGCAGCGCTGATGATCGCAGCACAAAACATGGCGTCCGTTTGCCTGCTCGAACCGTCTTTCCAATCGATTCCAGCCTATCGCACGTTCTATCTGGATGCGTTCAAGATGAGTTTTCTAATCTGATTCATTGACATGATTGAGCAGGATTTGAAAACCAATTTCTTTCAGCATGAGAACACGTTCAGCTCAAAGCGGCGTCTGTGCTCACGGCTCTCAGATGTGCAGATGAACTGGTTCTGCTTTGTAAGAATGAAGGATTGATGAAGTTTAAGGACACAAACAAATGAAAGCTCCACAGATCCTCGGTCTGTCCTTTAGCTGCGCTGACGGATGAATTACGGTCCATTGTTTAGAGACGTCGAGCAGCAGATGCTGAAGTCATGCAAAGATACATCAGAACTGTTGAACAAACATTTTCGCAGCGCTTGAGACTATTTGTCTTCCAGAGACACTCGCAACTCGTTGTGTTTTTAGTTATGGTGAGACGATTAGCTAAACCCCAGGAGACAGAGAGGAAAACTTCATTTATCCAGCATTTAAATGACAAATACGTCACGACAAACCGTCGATAAATAGTGAGCGACAGACTCAGAGAGAGATGGGTCAATCATCAACAATTACAAACATGTCATCTACTGGCAAACAAAGAACTGTTTTGTTCTGAAATCAAAAAATCTAAATGCAGACAGTGATTTTAGCAGCTTCTATTGGATGAATGGAATTACTAGGTGAATGGATGGATGGATGGATGATGAATGGATTAAATTTCTAGGTGGACTGATGGGCGAATAGATGGTGGATGGATGGATGGATGGATGAAATAATAGATGGAAGAATGAACAGATGGAATTTCCAGGTGGATTGATGAATCGATGGATGGATGGATGAATGAATGAATGGATGAATGAATGAATGGATGAATGGATGGATGGATGAAATAATAGATGGAAGGATGAACAGATGGAATTTCTAGGTGAATGGATGGATCAATGGACGGATGGATGGATGAATGAATGAATTAATGAATGAATGAATGGATGGATGGATGGAGTAATAGATGGAAGGATGAACAGATGGAATTTCTAGGTGGATTGATGAATCGATGCATGAATGAATGAATGGATGGATGGATGGATGGATGAATGGATGAATGAATGAATGAATGGATGAAGTAATAGATGGAAGGATGAACAGATGGAATTTCTAGGTGGATTGATGAATCGATGGATGAATGAATGAATGAATGAATGAATGAATGAATTAATGAATGGATGGATGAATGAATGAATGGATGAAGTAATAGATGGAAGGATGAACAGATGGAATTTCTAGGTGGATTGATGAATCGATGCATGAATGAATGAATGGATGGATGGATGGATGAATGGATGAATGAATGAATGAATGGATGGAGTAATAGATGGAAGGATGAACAGATGGAATTTCTAGGTGGATTGATGAATCGATGCATGGATGAATGAATGGATGGATGGATGGATGGATGGATGGATGGATGGATGAATGGATGAATGAATGAATGAATGGATGAAGTAATAGATGGAAGGATGAACAGATGGAATTTCTAGGTGGATTGATGAATCGATGCATGAATGGATGGATGGATGGATGGATGGATGGATGGATGGATGGATGGATGGATGGATGGATGGATGAATGAATGAATGAATGAATGGATGAAGTAATAGATGGAAGGATGAACAGATGGAATTTCTAGGTGGATTGATGAATCGATGCATGAATGAATGAATGAATGGATGGATGGATGGATGGATGGATGAATGGATGGATGGAGTAATAGATGGAAGGATGAACAGATGGAATTTCTAGGTGGATTGATGAATCGATGCATGGATAAATGAATGAATGGATGAATGAATGAATGAATGAATGAATGAATGAATGGATGGATGAATGGATGAATGGATGAATGGATAGATGAATGGATGAATGAATGGATGGATGAATGGATGAATGAATGAATGAATGAATGAATGGATGAAGTAATAGATGGAAGAATGAACAGATGCAATTTCTCTGTGGATTGATGAATCGATGGATGGATGGATGAATGAATGGATGAATGAATGAATGGATGAATGGATGAATGAATTAATGGATGGATGAATGGATGAATGAATGGATGAATGAATGAATGAATGGATGGATGGATGGATGGATGGATGAATGAATGGATGAATGGATGAATGAAAGAATGAATGAGTGGATGAATGGATGAATGGATGAATGAATGAATGAATGAATGAATGAATGAATGGATGGATGAAGTAATAGATGGAAGGATGAACAGATGGAATTTCTAGGTGGATTGATGAATCGATGGATGGATGGATGAATGAATGGATGAATGAATGAATGGATGAATGGATGAATGGATGAATGAATTAATGGATGGATGAATGGATGAATGAATGGATGAATGAATGAATGAATGAATGGATGGATGGATGGATGGATGGATGGATGGATGAATGAATGGATGAATGGATGAATGAATGAATTAATGGATGGATGAATGGATGAATGAATGGATGAATGAATGAATGAATGAATGAATGAATGGATGGATGAAGTAATAGATGGAAGGATGAACAGATGGAATTTCTAGGTGGATTGATGGGTAAATAGAAGGTGGATGGATGGATGGATGGATGGATTGACAAATGGATGGCTGTGTATGGATGGACGGATGGATGGAAGAATAGATGATGGATGGATGGATGAGTTTCTAGGTGGACTTATAGATGAAAGGAAAGATGGAGGATGGTTGGCTGGATGAATTGATGAATGGATAGATGCTGGATGGATGGATAGATGGTAGACAAATGGATGGATGAAGAGATAGAGAGTAAGAGTGTAAGCATGTGTTGGTAAGAGCAGCTCTTCAGCGTTCGGATCTGTTCTGTAATCATCTCCACTCACTGAACCAGGATCAGCTGCTGCTGCTCCTCAGAGAGTCAGAGATCCACCCGCGGGTCACGACCCGCTTCTCAGAAACACTCCCTCCTAAATATCCCGCGGTGTGTTTCGGCCGCAGACGGCGCAAATCTTGCTAAAGTGCCCCATGAGGGCGTCTGACCCCGTTATTTAAGAGCTGCTCTTCTCCTCCTGCAGGATGTGAGCGATGATCTCTCCATCCCACATCAGGCCTACAGCAGACCGACGTGACCCGACGTATAACTCAAGCACGCATCCCGGCGCAGCTCATTCCCATTAACCTGCGCAAGTTAACGGCGTTATAAACCAGAGCGAAGGCAGGAAATTCCTGAGCAGAAGCACTTCATGAAGACGAGGAACATTATTAACTGAAAACACACGTGTAGTTTGCTCATAATCTACAGCGGAGGTTATGTGCACACGTCATGATGTGCTAACCAGTGTTATTTATACACTACTGTAGTTTTTATTCATAGTTTGAATCGGCTTTCATTTTTATATTTTCAGTTTTCATTTTAATTTTTAGTAATTTTGTTGTGTTTTTTTTATTTATTTATTTTTTACCGTCAAATTCCCATTATATATGCACTACTGATTTTTAAATGTTTTTGTCTCTTCTGCTCACCAAGGCTGCATTTATTTGATCAAAAATACAGTAAAAACAGTAATATTGTGAAATATTATTAGAATTTAAAACAGCTGTTTTCTATGTGATTATCTGTTAAAATGTAATTGATTGCTGTGATCAAAGCTGCATTTTCAGTATCATTACTCCAATCTTGTGTCCTGCCCTGTTTGTTCCCTCAGTTCAAAACCAATTCAACTTTAGTAGCTGTAAATGCACAGGACTGCAGTAAAGTCCATTTTGATTTCATGTTGTTGACTTTAAGGCAGACTAAAGGTTACGGAGGACAAAATCCTTTTGCCATTTTCACAGAGCAACATTGAGATTTGTGTTTCCTGAGGGTCATAAATCGGCCCGATGCCCCCCCGGACACCCCGAAACCGCGTTCCCAGAGGAACAATGTGAATCTCTCCTTGCTGACTGTGTGAAAGAGTGTGTGTGTTTGGCCCGGAGTCCATGAATTATCAGAGATGAATGACATTATCAGCAGCAGCTGTATGAATGCACGTCCTCGCTGCCCGCACAGGAACAGGAAGTCCTTACAGTAAGCGGGGATTGGCTGAGGTCTGGAGGCCAAACTGCTATAATGGTTCACGAAGGAAGCGGTGGGTTCAGAAGCGTGACCGAGCGCTAATTCCTCATCAAACGTGTGCCAAGGCCAAACCGGACTCTTCCAGAATCAGAATATCACACGAGCTGAAGTTGAGCCGCTTTCAGAGGATTTTCTTTGTAAGAAACACAGTTTGACTGAATGGACTTTCTGATTTGTTCAGTCTTGCGTTTCGGGGGCGTGATGGGAACCATCATCGGCTTTTAATGAGCAGAACACGTCCAGCTGAAGCAAACAGAGCTGAAGGCTTTCACTGCTCCCATAATGCAGAATCGCAGAAAATAGATTGATATTTACATTAAACACTGCAAAACTTTTTGTGAGAAAAAAAAAAAAAACTAATTATAAAAGTGGTTTGTTTTGTTTTTTAGAAGACTATATGAATGCTTTAGATAAGTGTCACTGCTGTGAATAATATTAGTTCAAATCAAGGTTATTTATAAACTAGAACTAAAACATTCTTGTTAATTGAACAAAATAACACTTCAATGTCAGATGAAAACCCTAAACTTATTTCAGCTAATTTACAACATTTGTAATTTTCATTTCAAGTTAAAGCACTAAATTTACTAATTGGAAAAACTAAAAACCTAAACTAAAACTAAAATTACAAATAATTAAACCTAAATAATAATAATACTCAAAAAGAATAAAGCCTAAAAAAAAAAATTCTAATTCAAAAAATTGAAAATAAAAAAAAAACTGAAAGTATAAACATAAAGCCAAATCAAAATATTAATAAAAATTGTAATAGTATATAAACAATGCTAAAAATAACACTGGTTCAATACAGTAAAGTTTTAGTAAAGTTTGTACAATTTTCTGTTTATTTTAATAATGTATTTTTCTGTCATTAAAATATTAAAAAATACAGATTTTAAAGCTTTGAAAAAAAAAAAAAAAAAAAAAAAAAAAAAAAAAAAATCACAATATGGCTTTACAATAGTAACCATAAATATAAATAAATATTTATTATAGATATTGTATTATTAGATATGATTAATATCATATTTTTAAATATGTTGTCATGATAATTATAAATATAGTGATTATCACCCAACTTAATAAATATTATTAAATTACACGTAATCTAACCATGCCTTGTCCACACATGGAAAAGTCAGCCAGCAATTTATCATGTGTATTATTGTGACTGTTACTTTAATTACTATTAATAAAAAATCATTTTCTCTCAAAGTCTAATCTACATCATTTAAAGGAAAAAAAAAACATTTTATTATTAACATTTTAATATTAAATCAAATTAGTGCAGAATCAGCTTTGCGTGTGTGCAGCTGTGTGTGCATCAAGCGTCTGCTAAATTAAATTCTAAACATAATCACCCAAAAACGACACTTCTGACATCATTTACTTCTTTCTTCAGTGGAACATAAACATTGATTTTTTTTTTTTTAAAAGAACAAAATATTGGACCCCATTGACATTTGATGCATGGGGAAAAAAAACAGAGGCATTCTGCAAAATATCCCCTTCTGCGTTCTGCAGAAGAACTGAAGTCATTCAGGTTTGGAACAGCATGAGTGTGAGTAAATGATGACAGGATGCGTGTTTTTGTGTGAATGATCTCGTTAATGATCATGCTGTGTTTTAACGGTTGAATGTCTCAATAACAGCAGGGAGAGAAAGACGCCCGAGGTCTTCAAGAAAACAAAAGACTCTCCTCCAGTCCTGCATCTCTGCTGAACGCCTGCTGGGACGCCGCGACGGATCCGGAACAGTGATGTCATCAGTAATTGGGTGGGCGGAGCTCAATCTGTGATGCCAGCTGGTGTGTTAATGAGTTAATGAGAAAACACCTGAATGCACACACACACACACACACACACCGAGTTCATGTTCCTGCGCTAATTATGAGTGTGAAGGACTTTCAGTTTAAGCAGAAATGTGATCAATCACAAACAATCTTTGGAAAAATGGGAATGTATTTTCCAATGGAAAATAATGAGAACAGAGATGTCTTAGGTGTTTCTCCTGAGAAAATGATCTGAGCTTGAGTTCCTGGTTCTGGTCCAGTGAGAGGTGATCAGCTGAGAAAACACACTCTCACACACACACACACACACACACACACCTGCTGATCAGAAGTGCTTTGATTTTACCAGCATGAGTCCAGACACACCTCACAGATACAACCATCTATCTAAGAGAAACTCCTTTGAATTCTGCTTCCTTCCATACACATTCAAATAGCAATTCTTGATCCGTTTTCTACTTTAATTCAAATTTAAAAACTGGAATGTAAAACCTTCTCAGTTCAGTTCTAAAAATCAGACGTCTGAAAAACTCTCGAGCTCTGCTGATGTTCAGCATCAGAAATAATTCTATCAAACACCGCTCATGTTAAAATACTCCAACAATACCATGAAGACATTAAAGCAACGGCAACCCTTCACTTCTCTCCTTCACACACACACACACAATCTTAGATCAACACTGGTTGTTTTTCTATGGCTTGTGTTTCTCGTCCCGTCACGTCTGACTGATAGGGTTTATTTAGACTCCCGTGTGAAGCTCCTGTCAGCCGCGTCTCTCAGATCCTTCACACCAATATATCAATATATATCAATCAGTGTTCAGGAGAGGAGATTCTCTCAGGCGTGACGAGACGATATGACGCTTCACAGCAGATAAAACACACGCCAGACTCTAGTGAACTCACTATAAACACACACACACACACCGATGGAGCGGTGACGCTCCTCACTAGTGAAAACAAACACTCCTCACTCCACCTTCACCTCCGTCTCTCTCTCTCTCTCTCTTGAAGTGCTGAACTATATCTGACTTTACTTACACACTACTACTAAACTGTTTAAACCCTGACCACTAAAGCAGAGCTGCTTCTGTCATGTTGTTTTCACACACTCTCAGGATTGGTTGATAAACGATAGACACACTGTCGGTCGTCTCTGAGTTCAGAGCAGAAACTGATGAATGTCCTCAAACACGCACATGTATAAACAGCTCTAGTGAAGGAGGTGTAAAAGCGTTGACCCGCTGACCGGGTCAAAGGTCACATACATACCAGCACACGTCCACATACACAAACACAACGAGGACACATGCTAGACGCCAGCGATCATTCAAGCGTCAATCGCCGCTGTGTGTGTGTGTGTGTGTGAGACGGTCAGATTCGCTCAGATTCATCTTCAAGGAATTTTAACAGCAGTTTGATTTAAACATGAACAACTAAACACTAAACAACAATTTCCTATAAAAATATCTCTCAAACACTGATCATAAGCATCTGAGGACTCCAGTATGGGATGGAAACACTGGATGTACACACACACACACACACACACACACACACACACACACACGCACACTCATATGTATGCACACCCTTACCTAAAAGAAGTATACTTCAAGTTTATTTCATTAAGTAAAGTTCAAGTATATTATTAAGTATACTTTATGTAGTAAATATACAAATTTCAGTGTACTAGTAGTTTACTTGTAAGTGTACTATTTCAATACTCCTCGAGACTAATTTGGCCCACTTTCTAGTATATATTTAAGTATACTTTATAAGTATAAAAGTTGTAAACTTTGAGTACTAGCTTATATCTATGTTTTAGTTTGTACTGCATCTATACTAAAAGTGAACTTGTAGGTATACTGATAGTTTACTAATTAAATACTTGCAGTAGCATTTTTAGTGCACTTTGAAGTATAGTCTCAGTAAACTACTAGTTTAGTAGTTTTATACTGCAAGTATACTCATAAGTGAACTTTACATCATATTTTAAGTATACTACTATGACCCTATTTATTTATTATTTTTGAATATATTTTGTTAAATGAATATCTGAACATACAAAACATCAAAAGAAAGAACAGGACATCTGCTTGTAAACAAAAACACTTTATTCTAGCGTCATGCATTCTTTTTTTTATAAACACTTGAACGTTTCATAAATAATAATAAAAAAAGAAATAAATAATATTTTGAACAAAAAGATGAAAAAAGACAGAATAGAATAGATGGAGTCGATCAACACCCCAAAGTTTGACAGTTATTATTTCCTCTTCATGGGTCACATTTTATTCCATAACGTTACAGTTTTGATGCTGTTTTATGACTGATGATTGTATTAAAAACGTGTGGAAGCGTCTGTCAGTTCGGTTTCTTCTTTGCTTGTGTTTTGGAAATTCTGTACAGAAGATGTGCAATAGCGCCCCCTACCACATAACAATGAAAACATGGATTCTTGGAGAACAATATTGGTCGAATATATTTAGACTTCTTCCAAGTCAAGTATATTTAAATGTCATTTCTGAGAACTACATAAAAAGTAGACCGAAAGTATACTTTCCTATTTTTAGTTTAAAAGAAGTATACTAATAGCACACTTGGATAAACTTCTTTTTCGTAAGTGTTTTTTTTTTTTTCTGTGACCTTTCATGATCCAATTCAACCATACAAATAGGCAAAAATGACTCTAGGTAAGTTAACATTTGTGCTTCCATAATTCCATGCAAATGTCAACCTTACCATTAAAAAAAAAATACAGTTTTTACCAAAGGTTTTTACTATACTGATAGCACAGATGTCAACATTTGGTGGTTCAGATACCCATGTGAGATCTCTCTTAAAGATTTTATTTTTATTTTTATTTTTAGTGCATGATTTTCCATAAGTGCTATTTTCAGGCTTGTCACATCCATAACAGGACATATTCCTCATAAGCAGACACATCAAAATTAAAGTAACAATTGTATGTTCCATGAAGAGCCGTCGCTTCTCTGTTTGTTGGGTATTATTGCATCTGGTTTGTGCATTTTAATTTGCAGAAATCCTACAAAGTATGTAGCCTCTCAAAAATGGTGTCCTTTTTTGTCCCATCCATAACACGTGATTATTTCCCTTTCTTAACATAGAAAACTTGAGCACAGACTGATATTTCTCTGATGTTTAGACTTAATCAACAAGGGTTTATTAAAATATAAAAAGATGGTTTGGTATATTGGTGACACACACATTCTCTAAGCATTTATATGTCATATCCATAACGCTGGATGTGCCCACCTCATTCTCCTGCATTCTACTGTACACACGTCAATTTTCTTTTCCTTCAGTCTGAGGCTCATTCATTTCACTTTTTTGCTGTGAAAGTGCTTTTACATTAGCTAAAGATAGAACTTTTTATATTTAAAATAAACATGCAAGTCCTGCCCAGATTTAAAAAGTAACATAAAAGAAATGTAACACATTACTTCCCATAACAAGTAACTAAGTGATGTCATTTTGCAATGCATTACTGCAATATTATAATGCATTACTTTTAAATATAACTTTTGCCAACGTTGCTCATATGTACATACATGCGCACGCACACACGCACACACACACACACACACACACACACACACACTGACACTGGAAATGATGACTTAAGCTGAGATTCACTTTGTTGTTGTGTGTTTGTGAGTGCAGCTGAGTGTGTGTGTGAGTGTAGAGTGTGTGTGTGTGTGTGTGTGTGTAGATTTATGATGCTCTGGTCTCACGGCTGCTGCTTTGCTGTGTGGAGCAAAACTGTGACCCCACATTCCACATCATCAGATGTGTGTGTGTGTGTGTGTGTGTGTGTGTAAGCGGGGGGGTCGTGTGCTGAGAGACACAACACACACACACACACACAAGTGTTTCAAAGTGAGAAAGATTACAGTTGTGTGCACTCATCAGGTTTCTGTCTGTGTGTGTGTGTGTGTGTGTGTGTGTGTGTGTGTGTGTGTGTGTGTGTGTGTGTGTGTGTGATTGTAATGGAAGCCAGACGTGACGTTTAATGCTTATCACTGGGTGTCTCCAGTCCAGCCGCCTGTGTGTGTGTGTGTGTGTGTGTGTTTCCTCATGTACAACACAGTTCTTCTTTAAAGACTCGATTACACTTAAACTATGATTATATTTGTTGAACTCCCACTCTCCTTCTCACACACACACACACACACACACACACACACACACACACACACACACACACACACACAGAACAGAAGTCCAGGTTTCTGGCTTTCAAACTATAATATAGTGACTGTAGTTGTGTAATATATTGAAAAATGATTTGTTTAATGGTCTTCAGGAATGATGTGATTCATGTGCGACAGAAACACAGTGTTCAGCAGATTTCCTGATGTCCAGCGGATGAATGAACTGCTGCCCTCTAGTGTTCACACAAACTACAACAACACAGCACACAGACTGACACAGGCCAGATTCACCGTACAGTTTCTATTTTTATTTATTTATTTTGAAGGTTTTTAAGTGGTATACAGCATGCAACATTTAGTATTATTATCATCATCTTAATATTCCATGTCGATCAGATTATATTTCATTTTTAATTCAGTTAATGACGTCCTGATTTCATCTCTGACCTAAAAATGCAAAGTAATTATAATAATTTAAATTTTTCATGAATACTGAAAACACATACTGTCACAATATACTTACTGCAGAAATAATCCCACAAAGCCTCACTGATATCACACATCTAACCTTTTCCTAAATTATTATTGTAAAATAAATATAAATGCATATAAATTCATTTTCATGTGAGGCCCATCACTAGATTACATGCAAACATATCCAGCCTTTATATGGAAGTGTTTTCCTACACAAACATGTAGAGACAAACACAGAAGAGTCTCCAGCGCTAGAATGAATCTGAAGTACAGTGTGTTTGTGAGTTGAGTTATCACCGCCCGTCAGTTTGCTTTCACATCATGCTTTCTTTAAGTTTCATCCAGCGTCCAAAACTTTCCTTCAGCGAAGCAGCAGCCAAAATTTCACTTAACCTTTATTTTCATGTTTGTGTGAGTTGAGTGTAATTCTCTTATCTGCAGTTTAAACATGGTTCAGTCTTAAATCTGTCACTGGACTCACTGAACACAACGCTTCAAATCAGGCCGCTTCATACAGCCGGCACCGCCAAAAAACTATTGACAGCAAACTGTACAACTGTAAATGCAAAAAAAATTTGTAGTTGACTTACAAAGTGCATTTCATGTTTTCTGCTGCACTGTAAAAAAAAAAAAAAGCAACCTACTTCAACAAAACTTTTATTTCAGTTATCCTTAGACGTGTATAACTAAAGTTATTTTGATGGAATAAAGTCAATGGGTAAGTAAATATTACATTTTTTTTTTATTAATCAGTGCACTGCATTTAAAACTATTTGCAATTAAGATTCTGCAGAAAAAAAAAATGCAAATCAACCATAATTACATCTTCATTTTTAATTCCATCCTATTTTTATCTCTGAATTAAAAATGCAAAGAAACCAATAATTATTTTAATGTTATAAAAAAATAGTATGCAATCATTTCCATTAATATTAGTAGTAGCAGCAGTAGTAGTTTGCTATTATGTTGCATTTTTAATTCATGTGAATGGCATGCATGTTCTACCTTTGAATAAAAAATGCTAAATAATCATGATTATTTTAATTTTATTTTTTAAATAAAATAGCATAGACTTTTTAAATAGTACGCAGTATGCATTACTAATAATACAATAATAATAATTATTATTATTATTATTATTATTATTAAACTTATCGTGCCAGATCACTTTATGTTGCATTTTTATTTCTGTGAATTGCATCCATGTTCCATCTTTGAATAAAAAATGCTAGGTAATTTTAATTATTTAGATTTTTTTTTTTTTTTTTTTATTTAATAGTATGCAGTATGCAACTGTTGTTGTTGTTGTTATTATAATTATTATTATTATTATTATTGTTAGATTTATCATGCCAGGTCAGTCTCATTATGTTGCATGCATTTTTGTGAATGGAATCCATTTTCTATCTTTGAATTAAGAAAATTCACATACTACTGCATGATTCATACACACACAAATACTGCAACCTGCCAGCATCACTGCCAAAAGCATAAAGCATTGTGAAACAAACCGAACTGCATGTTTAACCGGCCATAAAACGGTCCCGGACTCGAGATTGGTGCTGAACTCTGCACGTGAACGACCTCTCACAACCCTGATCAATCTGACCGCATGCGTGAATCAAACCCACAGCGTCTCGATCTGCCTCGCGCCTCCCGCTGCCCTGAATGAAGAATGAATGTTATGACAGGTTGGGCAGCGGCGAGATGGAGAGCTGGTGTTTGGACGCTGCTGTTATTGGTCTTCATCCCAGCAGAAAAGCGTCTGAGATGAAACAGTTCCTCTGGCACCTGCGGCGCGGATCTGCTCTGGATACAAACACAAATCGCTCATCTCACGAGCGCTGCATCCCCACATACTTTCCAGCTCACGTGCCAAACTAAAACCATCGACAGAAAGCCCAGAAATGACTCTGACTGCAGTTCTGTAACCCTGCAGATCTCTGCTCATCAGCGCAGTAAATGTGTTGCTTTTCCCAAAGGTTTTCACTCATATTAACACTTTTAGAGCTACGCTTTTAGATCCATCTGACATATAAACTAAACACACAGGCCTATAAACTTTCAAACTTCAAAATTTGATAAACTTGGTCTTGAAAAGCTTTTTCTAGATAGTGAAAGAGTTTACTACCTAGAAAAGACACTACTGCTTTGACATGTAAAGGTCTTTTACATTTGATATTGAGTATATTCTGCAAAAGCACTGTTGAGGAAAGTTACTTTTAAAAGTAATGCATCGCAATATGATGTTACGCCCTAGAAAACTAACTTATTGTGTTACTCAGTTACTTTCTACAGAAATGTGTTGCATTACTTTTGTGTTACTTTTTGTCATGTGGGCTGGGATTGCTTGTTTGTTTTTAATATAAAAAGTTATTTTTTGGCAAACATAAAAGCCCTTTCATTCCCTCAGGCTGAAGGAAATGTAAATTAACGCTTAAAAAAAACTTTCAGCTGTGCTGCTGTTCTGGATTGCATGAAGAACAGGAAAGAAGAATTCATCACTCTTCACAATAAAAGAAAAAAAACATGCTATGTTTATCTAAAGTCTTTTTTGCTTAAAAGTATGGTTGAATTGGATCATCAAAGGTCAGCAGCAAAGACAATAATAAAATAATAAAATGTGATTTTATACTTGTAAATACTTGAAGTGTGCTATTTATTCAGTTACAGCAGGTTTGTGTCATACTCTGAGTTTGCATTTCACTGTTTTGATTCATTCTGAGGAATACTCAATCTGTTTGTGTATGAGTGAAAGGAGTAAATGCATGTTGAGAATCAGTGTAGATCTACAATCTCATCATGTTCACACAGTTTACTCCCGATCTCTCTCAACATGGCAACACGAGATCTGTCAATCAAAACATACCATTACATATTTGAAAAAAGTCTGATATTGTCTTGTCAATTAAAAAGTAATGCTTTACTAGTTACTTGGAAAAAGTGATCTGATTGTGTAACTTGTGATACTTGTAACATGTTACACCCAACAGCAGTGTCGGGGGTAACGCGTTACAAGTAACGCAAGTTACGTAATAATATTACTTTTTTCGAGTAACTAGTAAAGTAAAGCATTACTTTTGAATTTACAAGGCAATATCAGACTTTTTTCAAATATGTAACGAATTTCTAAGAAAATATCTGAGTTACTTCTTCAAATAAGTAACGCCAGTTACTTTTTTTCCCCATTTATTGATTGACAAGTCTCCTGTCTGGAAATTGGGAGTAAACATGATGTTACTGTATTCTAGACCAAATGTGAACATGCATTAATTCATCTCACTCACAAAAAACAGATTCAGGATTCCTCAAAATGAATAAAAACAGTGAAATGCAAACTCAGAATATGACACAACCCTGCAATAATTAAATGTTAAATAAAACAAATATCCTTTATGTATTTAATCCCATTTTATTAACCAGTGTCTTTGCTGCTGACCTGCGATGATGCAATTCAATCATACTAATAAGAAAAAATTTCTTTAAATTAACATTTGTGCTTTTTTATTGCTGAAGAGTGATCTCCTGCATAAATGTACTTTTCTTTCAGCCTGAGGTGAATTTATTTCACTTTTGTTGTAAAAGGGCTTTTACATTAGAATTGTTTCATATTAAAAACAAAGAGGCAAGACCCGCCCAGATTTAAAAAAAGTAACGCAAAAGTAACGTAACGCATTACTTTCCATAAAAAGTAATTAAGTAACGTAATTAGCTACTTTTTCAGGGAGTAACGCAAAATTGTAATGCATTGCTTTTAAAAGTAACTTTCCCCAACACTGTTTATAACATTTCACTTTATTTACCGGCATTATTAATAAATGTAATAATTTTGTGCTTGTCTGTGTTTAACCAAAACTACAAGTCATGTTAATGTAAACCTACATACCGGTAGCCTATCTAAATATGATTTTATAATTTAATGCTATATAGACCTTCCTCATTACCCTCCACTGGATGCATAATGAGCATTAATAAGCTACATTTTGTTATTTTATAATCCCTAGTCATACTTCTGTGGATATTTTGGTGAAAGTATCTCAAAAGTAACGCATTACCATTCAGAGACAGTAATATTGTAATGTAACTAATTACTTTTAAAAGACAGTAACTAGTAATATATAATGTATTACATTTTGGAAGAAACTTGCCCAACAGTGTGCAAAAGTAATAATATTCATAATACATGTTGCGTTTTTGTTCTTGTACTAAAAAGCCTTTATGTAAGGATATTTTGGAGAGATGCAACAAATAATGATGTTTCAGTACAGAATATTATGTTACCAGTCCATTCCAGTCATTAGTTTTCAGTCAGATTAAAGGAGTTTGTGTTCTGTGCGGCTGCTAAACAACGTCTCATCTTCTGTCACAGAGATCTGAGATTTGAATGCTAAATGTTTTCAAATATTAGTGTCTCTTAGTGTTGTCACGATACCAAAATTTTGACTTTGATACAATACCTGACTAAAACATCACGATACTACGACTGAACCGATACTATGAAAAAACACAGAACAACAGAAAAGTAACTGAACAATAGATGATCCAAATGGAAATCATAGTTATTTTGTCTATTAAAACAAAGAATTTCATCCCCCTTTTAAAAAACAACTAGCGAGCCTACAGGCATGTAGAGATCTTTGCTATATTGGTAAGTTAACTAAAAGGATAAAGCCATGATACAGTCATTTTATTTCACAGCAACAATTTATAACAATCTTTGTTATTAATAATAAGAACCTATATGCAAGTAGCAAAGGACAACTACAATAAAACAAAGACACAAATAAAATAAAGACGGCCCTATGAAAGCTGTTTTATTTTTTCCTAAATTCCATTTTCATTTTAATGGTTACATTAAAAAAAAAAAAAAGGTTTATCAAAAAGCATGTCTAATTAATTGAAATCATGAAACTTGCAGAATTTAACAGAAATTACATGTTTTTAAGGCCCTATGAAATACATTTTATTATTTTTCTCAAATTCAGTTTTGTTTGTGAATCTGTTTTCCATTCATTTTCTGAATTCTATTTTAATCTCTTCATTACATTTTAATAATCAAAAGCATGTCTAATGAATTCATAAAATTCATAATTACATTTGATAAATAATTATTATTTTCATTTATTATAGTCTTTTTTTTTTTTTTTTTTTTTTTTTTTTCAAAAAATACTGTGTTGTGTATTTACAATTTTCTGGTAAAGAAATTCTGATAAATATTTTTTTTTCTGGTAAATATTCCTTAAACATTGTTTTAATAATATTTTTATTAGTAGTAGTAGTGCTACTATCTTTACATTAAGTAATATATTAATATATTTCTAGCTGTCAAGTTAAATCAAACTTTTATTTTGACAGGTTGCTGTGAAGACCTTTAGGGTCTTCATTATATGATGATAGTTTTCCACTATGCTCATGAAGTGACTCTCAGAGCATGATTCATGTGTTCATGTACTCATATATTGAGGCGGCAGAAGCTGAAAACACCGCGAGCGTCACGCGTATGTGTGTAGTAAACAAAACTGCCGTCTGCGCCGTTCACTAACACAGACACGCAGAAATACGGCCCTTATTAAAATGAGCACCGGCACTAGTAAAATGTGGAATTGTACCGTTTTTCAAAGCAGGGTATCGCGATACTTTTTAAGCACCGGTATATCGTGCAACACTAGTGTCTCTACAGTTTTTCTGTTCCAATCCTAGAACTGAACGGGTTTGCTTCAGCTGGGATGTACCTTCATCAGGAGCGAGCGCGTCTGTGTGTTTTGTCTGTCTGGAGTTTGAGGAGCTTCCAGAGTGAAAGTGTTTATGTGTTAATGGAGCTCAGTGGCCGTGTTTAGACTGGGACGCCACATTTCTTTGTTTTCATTAGCAGCAGGAGCATTGGGGAATTAACTGCTCTAAGAGGGTTTTTCCCAAGAAATCTGGTGCTGAGCTTCTGGACAGAAGGAAAACTACAAAAACACACATCAAATATATGAGTACATCACTGCAATTATAATCAAAGCGGCCTATAGTTTAAGCAGCTGTGCGTCATCATTTTCTGATTCGTTTTCTCCAGGCTCCATTTTAATGAATAATATTATTGCAAATTGCAAATTGCAAGATGTAAACTCTGAAAACTAAAAAATTCTGAAAAATATGAGGGAAAAAGTCATTTAAAGATATAAACTCAAAATTACAGGAAAAAGTCAGAATTGCGAGATATAAACTTGCGAGGTGCAATTACAAGTTTAGAGGTTAGATTTAAGCTTAAAAAGTCTGAATTATAAAATAAAAAAAAATTAACAATTCTGTTGGAAGTTCCAACCACGGCCCATTATAAGGCTTTCTGACCCCAAGACTTTACTATTTTTTTTAAATTCTCCAGCTGTCATCCTTGGAGAGTCTTTGGCCACTCAAGCTGTCCTCCTCGCGCCGCATTAAGACAGTACAGACACAGACACAGACTGCAGGCAGATTTGTAACATTTTCTGTTAACTGAAACTCCTTGATTATTGTCCTAGTGGTGGAAATGAAAATGTTCAATACTTTACCCATTTTCTTTTTTCTCCAAATTTTGTTGTTTTTGACTATTTTGTGTTATTTTCTTGACTGCATAGTTTGTAAAGCTCAGAACTATATTTTTTGTATTCTTTGTTATTGTTTTTCTTCCTGTTGTTATGGATGATAAAGGGAATTTGGTCTTTGTGTTTCTTTTTTGTATTAATATTTCTCTGGAGCAGGAAGTTACGGCCAGATAATTCCCTGTTCCTGGACACCCTGGTGTTCTAAAAATGTTAATATGAATGGAATATACAGCTTCAGATTCTACTCATAATCATTTCCAGGACTACAAATAATTGTGAAAAAATATTATAAAAAATATTTTCATAATGTGATTTTGTTAAAGTTAGATTTTTGTGATTTTTTTTTTTTTAATTTATTTTATTTTTATTTACTTTTTTATGAAAGATCAGAAGGATAAACATTACAGATTTATTTTCACAATCCTCCTTAGTCATATTTTTTAGGGTACTAATATAATTCTGACACTGACACTCTCGATCTCTCACACTCTAAAACAGCTGTTTTATGTATAATATAATAAATAACAATAATAAAAATGTTACAAACGCTGATTGCAATCATTTGTGCAAGAATTCATTACAAAGAGATTCCTTCCTTTTATTATTCAACCCCTGATGTGTTCTTTGTTTCCTTTACTTGCTTCAAAAAAAGTTCTCTCTTGTTCACATATACATATATATATATATATATATATATATTATATATATATATATATATATATATATATATATATATATATATATATATATATATATAATTTTTTTTCCACTGCTATTGTTTTCCTTGGATTTGCTTCTTAGTTCCAATGTTAAGCTTCTCTTGGTTCACTCCATGTTTTATAGGCAACCTCTGTCATGCTAATTCAGATTAGCACAGTTGGTTTTAAGTGAATCTAGTTTATTCTAGTTCAGAACTCCATAGTCCAGGAGTTAGTAATCTACTACACTTAATATGCGTTTCAAAAAGCCATTTTTTTAAACCTTGATTAACTATTCTAGATAAGGCCTACTCCTGTCTTAATTTAAACCCTGTCCTGGAAACCGCCCCAAAAGGTCTCAATTATATTTTTAATATTCTGTGGTAGAACCAAGCTTCTCTTCTTTTCATTTCCCAGCTGCTGAAGCTCACAGCCGACTGTTCTGTGGTCGTTCTGAAGTAACGTTGGATCCTCCAGTGTAAACAGACACAAGCCCTTCCACGCTTATATTGATTTCACCGACTTTAAATGTTCTGTTCGATTTGTTCGAAACCTTGCTAAAGTCCTGTGGACGAGGCATTTATTGATTTTTCAGTGCAGTGTGTTTCCCGGTGGTCTCTCAGCTCTTATCTGATGTCAGTCTGATTCTGCATGCGTGTCTGCAGTAGTTTTACGGCTCACAGAGACACCATAAAACTTCACTCTGTGCTTTCTAATTGGAGGAAAACACATTTCTCTTGAGTTTGGAACGACTGGGAATAAAAGGGCTGTAAATAAACCGGACGTTTACGAGCGCGATGTAAATACTGTGATATTATCTAACTGAAGAAACATGGACGTAACCGTATCTGCTGCGCTTCGACCCGTGAGCCCTCGACGTCGCATCTTTAAGTTCAAGACAAATCACTGCAGCGAAGATCGTGGTGAGTCTGAGAGTCTTCCTGGATTTGTTTGTTGTGTTTCATTCCAGGCCTTTGTAAATCAGAGCAGGTCTGTTTCTATACCATAGAATTACTTCATAAATCTGTCATTATGTGGCTGCAACTTTATATTTCAATCTTCGGGTAAAGCAAATCTTTTAGTGTGATTTGAGGTTTTTTCCATCTGGAAGATGCCACTCGACAATCACAGAACTACAGCTGCCCAGTCAGAGGAAACACACACACACACACACACACACACACACATATGTTGTGTTTACATGTTTTATGGGTTCATTCCATAGGTGTAATTGTTTTTATACTGTACAAACCCTATTTTCTATCGCCCTACACCTAAACCTAGCCCTCACAGGAGACTGTGCACACTTTTACTTTCTCAAAAAAACTCATTCTGCATGATCTATAAGCCTGTTTCCTCATGGGGACCTCACAAATGTCCCCACAAGGTCAAAATTTACTGGTATTACTATCCTTGTGGGGACATTTGGTCCCCATAACGTGATAAATACCAGGTACACACACGCACACACACACACACACACACACACACGATGAGATTAAACGGAGAACAAACTGAGACGTCTGTTAGAGTTTCCTGATTCTCAGACGTTTCTCTTGGAAAAAAGACCCCAGTAATCTCACACACGTCTCAAAAATGTCTCAAACTGTGCTCACATGTGCTAAAGACTCAATCAAAAGTCAGAGATCTCAATAATTTTATAGCTTTATACTCTTACTATGCCGACTAAAAATTACAAGCCTTAAAACACAACAAAATGTAATGCATAATTCAAAACACAGGTAAAATACGGGTAAAACAGCTGTAAAAATGTTAAAAAAGCAAATGTTTCTTCACAGTTTTATTTAAGTATAATCACCCTGTCCTGAAGTGTTCTTCTGGTCTCATCTGCTTCATATAAAGTGTTCTTAAAATAAATCCCCGCAGCACTAATGTACTGAAGACACTGACTGTTTTCCAGAGAGCTCAAGAACATTTCAGCAGTCTGGACGAGAGATAATGTGTTTGTTAATCGAGGGCACCAAACCAAAGACGGCAGCTGCAGAACCTGGAGCGCAAACGACACGACACGCTGCCTTAATTAAAGGAAATTCTGCTGCAGCGCAGACGATCAATCAGACGTGTCAGAGAGAGGAGAAGAGCCCAAACTTCTTCCAACCTCAACACCTCGAGCGCTTCTGGAGGAAACACTGAGAGTCTGAACACAAACACTGAATCCAGAGCCTGAACACATCACATGACCTGACAGTTACACCCGCTGACCTTTGACCCCTAATGTAACCCTGGTTCTTGGGTCACATGGCTTAAAAAATAATTAACATTCAGAAATATTATTGATTCGAGTGCACTGACATTATTAGACGAGAACAAAAATAAACTGAGTTGAATAATGGGACTTCTGTTCTCTGTAGAGCTGCTTTATAGACATTTCACACACTGTGAAAAAATATTTTTAGAAGAAAATACTCAACATTTCATGTAAAATTAAATGTGTCACATGCTGTTTCTTTATATTTTGACTACAACCTTCCTAGTAAAATTGCATGGCAGAAATTGCATGGTTACAGATGTTATTAATAGGATTTAAAAAATTACAATTTCTGAGTGATTTTTTTTTTTTTTTTGTAATGCAATTCATGAATTTTATGACATTGACAGCTTTTGAACTGCATGTCTGAATAACGACACTGTTTTTTGTAAAGGTGCTTTACAGTTGAAATCAAAGTTTTTTTCCCTTTTATAATTAATTACACCAAAACTGTCTTGTTTTCCAGTACAAATATCTGAACATTCAAAAACCAAGATGGGTTTGCTGGAGAAGCAAAATGACTAAGGATATTTAGTCCTGTTGACTGAAAAATGTATAAAAATGATGTGAGATCAAGTCAGATTATTACAAATTATATTAATTCAAAGGATCTAATTAGCCAATATTTGTAAAATTTTAAGCAAAAACTCATTTTTTTTTAAATTTTGTAATAAATAATTAATAATTTTCTATGTAAATGCCTTTATTTTGAGAATCTTTGGGAATTTTTTTAATTTTGTAATAATTAATTGATAATTTTGGTAATTTTCTTCTAAAGAAAATGCCCTGATTTGAGATTTTTTTTTTAATTTTTAATAATTAATCGATAATTTTGATTATTTTGCTAATTTTCTTCTAAAGTAAATGCCTTGATTTGAGAATCTTTGGGAATTTTGTAATAATTAATTGATAATTTTGATTATTTTGATGATTTTCTTCTAAAGTAAATGCCTTGATTTGAGAATCTTTGGGAATTTTGTAATAATTAATTGATAATTTTGATAATTTTTTTCTAAAGTAAATGCTCTGATTTGAGAATTCTTGAAAATTTTTAAAAATTAATTGATAATTTTGATTATTTTGATGATATTCTTCTAAAGTAAATGCCTTTGATTTGAGAATTCTTGAGAATTTTTTGGAATTTTTGAATTTTTTTTAACTTAAATAAGACCAAAAATACTAAAATCATTTTTAGCAGAGAATACATTTTCTTGATCATCATCAACATGATCATCAATCTGAATTGTATAAAGCAACTTGACTTGCACTTCCAAATGGCATTTATGTTGACTGCATTATTAGCAGTGACAGAGAGATTACTCTGTAAATAAAATTATCCGTAATAGAAGCTCTACTCATTTAAAGCGGCTGACCGGATGCCGTTTGAAATCACAGGGCCAAAACAACCGCAGCGTTTATTTAACTTGGTTTTGCGTCGAGTCGTTCCGTCGTAACGTTCCAGTTTCTCGCAGTATTCGCTGCGTGCCGTGAGGAGACAGTGATTGATGTGCGTGCAGGAAAAGAGACATTTGTACTGTGATGATACACCGCTCACCGTTTATCTTGAGTTTATAGGGAAAGGGAAACATCAGCTGAAGTTCAGCCACTTCTGAGGAGTATAAATCAAAACGTGTTCCCAGCAGAAAGAAAATCGGCGAAATCCATTTCCCCCCCATTAAAAACTGCAGAAACTATTTGAACAGATTCAAATAACCTTTAAACTGCAGGTTGAAAACCAACTAATTAATCATAACGCCACTCGCTGACTGCAGCTGTCAGTGCGATACGCCGCTAATACGATACAGAACGGACGCCGTCGCAAAACCCACCAGCTTTGATTCATTAGCCGGACGTTACAGTATAATTATACCAAACTATTTTCTCAAGCGGCTCGAATCCGAGATCCATCTGGAACTAAACGAGCTTTTCACAGAATTAGATGGTTTTAAGGCTCACTAAATTGTGAGCCGCTAACAGACTTTTCATCCGTGTTCAGAGGCGACGCGGTGTCAGCGGCTTATAGAAGCCGATCGCATGACACACATTTCATTTTTCACTGGAGATTCTGGCTCCGCTCTGAAGGTCACACAGTCACTGTGTATCATTTTAACGTTGAAATCTCAAAGAGATCCAATATCTGATGTTTCTACAGAACGTCTGAGCAAACACACACAGTTGTGAAACATCTCGAGATTCAGATATCATCAGATCTTAAATTCAGCTTTCTGCAGTATATTCAACACCGCCTGGAAACGGAGCAACGACTGAACTGACCTTAAGAAACCGTTCAGCTAAAACAAAGACAACGATAATAATAACACATTAAACTCGAGTCATTATTCGGCTCGGTTACTCACTTCACAAGAGTATAAAGTTCATTTGCGGGTGAATAACCTCTTATGTAAATCAGAAGCAGAACCAATAAAACCCTGAACGAATCTCCTTACGGTAAAACAAACTACACACGCGGTCACGTAAACCTACAGGATGCGTATTATATGCTGTATAATATGCACATACACACTTTTTTTTTGTGGGAACCATGATGGATTTTACTTTCCAGTAGTGATGTATGTCTCGAGACCGGTCTCAAGACCACTTTTACGTGGTCTCGGTCTTGTCTCGGCCTTGACGGTCTTTGGTCTTGGTCTTGTCTTGGTCTCGGACCTCTCGGTCTTGTCAAGTCTCGCTGTCTCAGACCGTCATAGTGGTCGGGGATTTAACAGGACTACACGCTCAAAAAAAAAACAAAAAACAAACAAACAAAAAAAATAAAAAACTACACGCCGTGTTAACCGATTATTAACCGTTAACCGACAAGATTTTTTAAAATTAGAATTTAATTATTTTAGAAAGGATAAGTGTCTGTGACTCGTTAAAATACCAACATTTGTTTACCGGGATTAATTTTACATGCGCAAAAAGCAGCAAACAACAGAACATGAGGATTCACATGGACACGTCGCAACACCTGCAGCGCCTCTGCGAATGGAGAAAAACATTATAAAGCTAGGCTATATATATATATATATATAATGAATGAATAGGCCTACACGATAAATATTTTTACTTAATAAAACAAACAAACAAACAAAAAAAAAGTGCAACAAGTAGCTAGCATGCAGAGTTTTGGTACATTTTTGTGCTGCGCGAAAGGAAGACGGCTGAAAGCGGCATCCTATTTTTCTTTATTTTACAAACAGCAAACCGTTTACAGTTTCGATTATCTGTAAAGAGTTGTTTCCCCTGTTAGAAGGAAAAAAAATAAAGTGATTGCGCCGGCGCCGCATGCGCACACACAATCAGTCAAACATATGGGAGGAAAAAAAATAATCACACTGCTTAATCGTTATCAACGTACTGCCGTGATATTATTCCAAACATTTTTTTTAATGTGGATATTGTAATGCGAGAAGTACAAAACCAGGTTTACATAATAAATAATATTTTAGCATTCAAATACATCCTGAATACAGAGACGTTGGATTTGTGTCGTATGAGAGACCCAATGTTAGTTTCAGTTTCGCTTTACCCTAAATGGTTTCGTTTTTGCTTGTCCCCTGGCTTCTTATATTTTTCATTTTTGTTCTTTTCTAAATACTGTTAAATTGAAATTATTTTTGTGGAGTGAGGGGAACTAAAATAGCCTAGCCTATGTTTATAGTGTACTGTAAATATTTCGCGACCTGGTGTCTTTCTGAATGTAATAATAAAATACGACTTAACGTTATAGGCCTACGCGATTTATCTTTTTTCTCTCAAAAATGCAATTTCATTTTACTTTAACCATCCAAAAAACGTTTTAAAATATTTTGATAAATAACTGAAAAAAGACCTTTTAAACCGTTTAACTGATTGTATTAATCGGCCAAATTCTTGGTGAGCACGGCTAGGGTTGTACATCAAGTTCGTGGTATTACCAGTCTTGGCGGGGACGACGGTCTTGCATAATTTGCAGACGACATTGGTCTGACTACGGTCAGACTTATAATATCCAAAAAAACTGCCATACTGGCGAGCTGACTTTTCCTCTTTTATTTAAAATTTTCTCGCTCGCTGCGGCACTCATTTTCTGCTTATGAAGAGGAATCCAGCAGACCAGCACGAGACAACGATATGGCGCAACGAAAGTTGATACCATTACATGATTGGCTGTTAGCGTGTCACTCCCTACGTTGCTAGGTTACCAGAGAGCGAGTGCCTTTGTTAATGCAACCAAATTTGCTTCGCAACCTCTGTTTTCTTCCGACACAGAAGAATAAAAAATATCGAACGTTTTATCCAACACATTTTTTATTGATATCGATCACGTGTTTATCGCGATACATATCGTTATCGTTTTATCGCCCAGCCCTAGCCGTCATACAATTGCTACACATAGTTGATCTCACCCAGTCTGAAAAAACATTTACAGTGAGCTCAGTCACACACATGACATGGTCTGTCTCTGTATTGCTCTGCCTGTAGTTGAAGTAATACCGTCTAATATGTATTGAATGTAAACTGCGGCTGAACCCTAGTATGCTGCTGTTCATACAAGTTATTGCGTAGCTTCAACACTAGTCTGTTTTTTTTCTCCGGTCTCGACTTGGTATCGGTCTTGGTCTCAACTTGGTCTTGGTCTTGACATGGTCTGTCTTGGTCTTGGTCTTGGTCTTGTCTTGGTCTCGATACCTTCTGGTCTTGGTAGTGTCTTGGTCTCGGTTTAGGCGGTCTTGACTACAAGTCTACTTTCCAGGATTCTTTGATGAATAGAAAGTTCAAAAGAACAACAATTATTTGAAATAGAAATCTTTTTTGAAACATTATAAAAGTCTTTACTGTCACTTTTGATCAATTTAACGTGTCCTCAATGAATAAAAGTATTTTTTCCTCATATTTTTGTGGAGAGCGTGATACACTACCATTCAAATGATTTTTTTTTGGGGGGGGGGACATATAATATTGATCAAAAGTGACAGTAAAGACATTTATAATGTTACAAAAGATTTCTATTCGGAATAAGTGCTGTTCTTTTGAACTTTCTGTTCATCTGTGAATCCTGAAAAATAAAATGTACGACCGTTTTCACAAAAATATTGTGCAGCACAACTGTTTTCAACATTGCTAATAATCAGAAATGTTTGTTGAGCAGCAAATCAGCATATTAGAATGATTTCTGAAGGATCATGTGACACTGAAGACTGGAGGAATGATGCTGAAAATTCAGCTGCGCATCACAGAAATAAATTACAGCTGAACAAAGATTCACATAGAAAAAAACTATTTGAAATTGTAAAAATATTTCACATTTTTTACAGCATTTTTGATCAAATAAATGCAGCATTTTTTAAAACAAAAACTTTTGATTTGTAGAAAGACAGAGTCCACACTGTAAACAATATTGTTAAGGCGAGTCAACGTGATTTGGTGCATCTGTGCTTGTGTTTACAGCGGAAGCGTCTTTCTCTTTCATTTCACATCCTTGTGTTGCGTTTTGTTAAGCGTTCAGCTGTATCATGTTACACTCCTAATAATTAAAGTTCAACTCACACCGGACGTGAAGAATTCTGTGTTTTGTCTTGCGACGGATCTTCTGACATTCTCAATGATGTGCAGCTGCTGCGATTTGGAGACAATTGAGTGATTAAGAGAAAAACACCCGCATACTCGCATACTACATCTGCGAATCATGGAGTCAAAAGCCTCTGCAAACATACTCTACACTTGCTGTTAGTTTGTGATAAAAGTGAGATAAAATACTTTTCCAGAAAGAAAACTCTTTTTTTTTTTATCATCACAGTCCACATTCATGAGCTCGAAGCAGCAGACGCTGCAGTTGAGCAGAGATTTCACGGGTTTGTTAGCAGTAGTCCGTGTTTAATTCTGAACGTACTCAACACCGCGCTGCCAAATGAAAAGCTCCTAAACGGATGATCTGGCTGGTTTGTTTCTCATTTCCTCACGCTGCTGTAAAGATGAACACGGATGAGCAGAGAAACACAGTTTGGCTCGTCTTTAAAGTGTCATTTCGTGGTCAATTTCTGGCTGATCCTCTCGATCGGAATGACATCACATCCTCTGCTTCTGTCATCATCAGCGCTTTCTGCAGCTCGGCGGCATCTGTGTCTGATTCACATTTGACATGGATTCATTTAGCAGTACTCTGATATATATATTATGGTACTGAATGATTACCATACTCGTTTGTCTGATGTCATCACATCGAGACGTCATTTGGGGTTACTATAATGCGCTGGAAAACAAAAGTTGAGCAAACTTAAATAAGGCTTTTGCGCTAAACTAGCAACTTCAATACTTTTGAAAGAAATACTTTGCAAAATGATTCACGTTCATATTGCTCAAAATGCTACTCTTCAGGTTTAATACGCAAACATATCATGAAAATGTCTACAAAATGATCAAACTGATCAGAGATCAGGTACAAACTATACAGACACTAGTTCACGCATTTACAGAGATCAACCTCTAAATGTGAACCACTAAAATCTCCAAAAATTGAGAAGTTTTCATGGTCTCTTCACTGAAATCATGTGAGTTTCACCATTTGGCACAATTCTGAATCACAGGTTTGAAACAAATGACATTATTTTTACGTGGATTTTATTTCAGATATTGCAAAAAAAAAAAGTATATATACATTTTTAGTTACAGATATTTTAAGTTGAACTAAATGAAAATCAGAAATGTATGCAAGCCCGTTTCCACCACTGAATAAAAAATAAAAACTATTTATCTCGCAATTGCATGATAGAAACTCGCATTTTGACTTACCTCAGAATTGTGAGTTCTAAACTATAAAATAAAGTTGGAATTCCGACTTTTCCCTCAGATTGCGCAATATAAACTCACAATTGCGAGATATAATGTCGGAAATGTGAAAAATAAAGTTAGAATTGCGAGATATGACTTTTTTCTCAATTGCACAATATAAACTCACAATTGTATAATATAAAGTCAGTCAGAATTGCAAGACAAAGTCAGAATTGCGAGAGAGAGACTCTCAATTGTGATCAATAAAGTTAGAATTCATGTGTTCACAGAGATCAACCTCTAAATGTGAACCACTGAAATTTCCAAACATTTTGAGATGCTTTCATGGTCTCTTTACTGAAATCATGTGATTCTGGCCGTTTGGTACGATTCCAAATCACAGGTGTGAAACAAATGACATTATTTTTACATGGATTTTATTTTAGTATTATATTTATTTATATTTATACATTTTTCTTTTCATAGTTTTTATTCATTTTTAGTTACAGATATTTTAAGTTAAACTAAATGAAAATCAGAAATGTATGCAAGTCCATTTTCCACCACTGAATAAAAAATAAAAAAGGCAATTTGCGACTATTTATCTCACAATTGCATGATAGAAACCCGCATTTTGACTCATCTCAGAATTGTGAGTTCTAAACTATATTATAAACTAAAAATTGTGAGAAAGTTGGAATTCCGACTTTTCTCTCAAATTGCGTGATATGAACTCACAATTGCAAGATATAAAGTCAGATATGTGAAAAATAAAGTTAGAATTGCGAGATATGACTTTTTTCTCAATTGCGCGATAAAAACTCACAATTGTATAATATAAAGGTCAGAAAAAAGTCAGAATTGCAAGACAAAGTCAGAATTGTTCTTTTCTCAGATTGCACAATTTAAGCTCACAATTGTGATCAATAAAGTTCATGCGTTTACAGAGATCAACTTCAAAATGTGAACCGCTGAAATTTCCAAACATTTTGAGATGCTTTCATAGTCTCTTTACTGAAATCATGTGACTTTGGCCGATTGGTACGATTCCGAATCACAGGTTTGAAACGAATGATTCATAAGGTTTTGAAGCTCTTGAAACAATGTTTCCAAAGCGATCATCACTAGATACATTTTGACATTTGTTTACAATATCTAGATATCTTCATGTCTTTTAGTCACATTTATCAGGTGATAGCTGGATGATAATACAGTTTACATTTTGCAACAATACACAGAGCTGCAAAACTGCACAGAACATGGTCATTTTTTTACTTGACTGTATACAAAAACGTTTCTTTTTCAAGCATCACTATTACGCATATATAAATATGAATAAAAATGCAAAGCAACACCCTGGCATCAGCTTTGCTTTCATCAGATTTGAGCTGAATCTTCCTCTAGCGTTCGAACGGTTCAGTCCGTGCGAACGAATCGGCGTTTGTTCCGAACGGATCGATTCCTCCGTGAATCGGTTTACCCAGAAAGCCCTGCGTTCGCGCCTCCCTTCGGATCCTGTTTACACACTCCATTTGATCAGCTGTGCCGCATGACACTTTCATGAGCGGCGGGTCGCTGGCGTTTCCACCGGAGTTAATCTTTCATTTGACTTTCTGAAACGGCTCCACCGCAGCGCACCGACGGCACACATGAAATAACACTCATCCATAAAGAATCATTTGCTTCCCAGATGTTCGATGGCAAACGCTGCCAAGCCCAAACCTCAGCCTCCGCGTCTTTGAGCGCCTCTGATTGTGCGTCTTCCAAACACAATACATATGCATATCAGATCTCAGCGTGGATCAAACCGGCAGATCGAAGCGACGGAGGCTCTGCGTGCTTCCTCTCGCTCGCCGTTCGACAACACCGCGTTTCTAAGAGAATAAAACATTACAGATTGTTTGTGCGATTCTTCCTGGAAGCGTCTGAGAATGATGAATCTTAGAACTGGGCGTTCGGCCTTTCTGCTGAACCAAAGATCAGCGCTCAAACACGACGCCAACATCTCAAACACTGAGAAATGAGAGAGCTTACAAGTAAAAACTGGTACTGTGTATCTTTAACTACATGTTATCATGTGAACTACTGGTCAGAAACTAAGAGCAAAGTACAATAAAACACACTACAAATCAGACATGACAAAAGGAATCATTTGTGAGGAGTAAGTGAGTCACATTAAATCACAGCTTTGACTGATTCACAAGTGTGTTGATTCACTAAAAGAATCAGTTCATAAGAGTCATTTGTTCGGGAATCACACTACACCAGATGCAACATAAGAAATGATTCAGAAATGATTTTTATTGCCATTATAATCAACTATGACTCACTGAAATAATGAGACAGAATTAGTTTTTTTCATGGATGCAACTCTGAAAACAAAGATGTTTACACACAAAAAAAAAAATCATTTTTCAAAGAAAGACTACTTTTTTAAGACGACTACATTTTTAACTTCAAAATTTCACATTTAATTCAATGTGATCTTTGAAGATCCTTTGTAATTATTTTGATTTTCTAGCGATTTCTGAGTGAAGATTCTTTCAATCAGCATTATTTTAGTATCACAGAGATATTATTGTAGTCGATATTTTGAATTAGAATTGATTTTAATATTTCTTTGCTTTCATGGTAATTTTAGTTAAAATTTTAGTAATTTTGTTTTGTGTTTTTGTTGTTTTTAAATATTATTTATAGTTTTTATAAATTATAGATATTTTAAGTTCAACTAAATGAACGTCAGAAATGTTGCCTTTAACTGTAATGAGTTTGAGTTTTGTTTTAGATTACATTCTAAAAAAATCTGTAAAATTTAGCACAATGTACTTTATCAATATGAATGAATTTCTGTATTGATTTTTTTACAGGTATTTAAAAATAACTGGTTGCAACATAAGAAATGTTTCATTTTGCAATTTTAATTGGCATTATAATTTAGAGTAATCAACTAATGACTCACCGAAATAATGACACAGAATCAGTTTTCTTTCATGGATGCATGTATAAAAAAAAAAAAAAAAAAACACACCTTGTAATTTTTTTTTTTTTGTCGTAAATAAAACAAAGACGACCGGAGTAAATTTAACAAGAAAATACAATTTCAGTCTTTTAACCTCAAAATGTCAAATTTGAATGTGTTACTTGAAGATCCTGCATTTACTAGCAATTTCTGAGTGAAACTTATTTAAATCAGTGATATTTACTATTACTATGATACTATTATATACAACTACTATTGTAGTTGATATTTAAAATTATATATATTATATATATATATATATATATATATATTTATTTATTTATTTTTTTTTTTTTTATTTTATTTTTTTTTTTTTCAGAATTAAAGTTTATCTCAAAAATATATTTAGGTACACTGCATTTTTCTATTACATTATTTTTACATGGATTTTATTTTAGATATTGCAAAATATTTTTTTTTCTGTATGAATTTTTAGTTACAGATATTTTAAGTTAAACTAAATGAAAATTAGAAATGTATGCAAGCCCGTTTTTGCCACTGAATAAAAAAAAAAAAAAAAAAAAAAGTGCATCTCACAACTGCATGATAGAAACTCACAATTTTGACTTTTGTATGTCAGAATTGTGAAATATAAAGTCACAATTGCGAGTTATAAAGTCAGAATTGCGGGATATAAACTCAAAATTGTGAGAAATAAAGTCATAATTGCGAAACAAAGTTAGAATTGTGAGAAATAGTCACAATTCTGACTTTTTTCTCAGAATTGCATGATATAAACTCAAAATTGCGTATTATCAAGTCAGAGTTACGAGTTATAAACTTAGAATTCTGAGAAAAAAAATTCAGAATTTTTTTTTTTTTTTTTTTTTACAGGTGTTTAAAATGAATGGATAATGGAAGAAAGTTACCAGTACATTTCCCTTTTTTTTTTTTTTTTTTACAGTGTACCACAATAACCCTGGTTTCAAAGCCATATTTTTCAGTGCACAGCTGTACTCAAGGTATCCAGTTCACCAGTATTTTCCTAAGATTCAGTGCCATGCAGCTGAAATCACTAGTTAGGGTCAGGATCTGATAGAAAACTCTGCACACAGACTACTGGACACATCTTTACAAGACACAACAGACCACGAAAAGACCGAATCATTCGATTTCACTCTGAATCTCCATTCGAGCCAGTTTGATTTATCTGCGCTCAGCTCTTCGAACGCAAATGTTTTGGAGCGGACGAGCACTTCACGTAACGACACAGTCCGGGCCCATAAAACCCGCAGCGGCGGCGGCGGCCAGCTGGACCAGACTTTTACAGCCGCGTGTCAGAGCTGCTGAATCGAAAAACTCTCTTCTGTTTTTATTAGACGGAGTGCAGAGACAAACAGAACACAGTGAAACATTAACCTCTTCATGCTGTGAATAAAACAAGACAGACTAAAGGAACTTTCACATTTATGCCCGTCTCAAATCATCGTGTGAGACTGCAGTTTAGGGCTACAGCTTTTATTTTACCTGATTTAACCATAAAAATTAGTCTTGTTAGTATAAATGGATTTACACAGGTTGGTTCAGTGATATTAAATAACTTTATTTTATTTATTTATTAAAAAAATCAGTTAGTTAGATGTTGCCAAATTTCATAAAACCCCACAATACACTGAAACAATGTAAACAAAAAAAAAAAGTTTTTCCAGTTTTTCTGGTATGATGCATATTTTAAAAAGACATCACAATAAACATTTAGGTCTTTCAAAGGTAAACCAATTTAAAAATTGACTAACAAAACTGTTTCATTTAATATAAACTGAAATGTGAGGTTTGAATGAAACCAAAAGCTAATAGATTCGGCTGTAATTGTGAGTATTTTTTGGTCCACAGCATGATTTTTTTTTCAGCCTGTTTGTCAGCGGCGGATCAGCGTAACTGCTGTTTACGGCTCTTGTGTTTTGGAGGCGAACGTTCATCTATTTCAGCAGTAGTGCGTCTCGTGAGGCGTCGACCCGCGGCAGACACCCAGATCGTGTTCTACGAGCTCTTACGACGCGCTCGTGAAACGCTTCCCACCTCCGGCCTGGAAAACACCATTACCAGCGCTAATTTACTAGCAGATCAGTGTCGTTTAGGCTTAGCCGTTCAGATGTGAGGAACGTTTCAGCACCTCCGACCCTGAATCCAAATCAAACAGTAGTCACAGCCAAAGAGCGAGCGAGACGCAGACGCTCGTCGTGCGTTTAGTAGCTACATTGTTTTGCTAGCAGCCAGAGCGACGTTAAATCAAGCGGGGTCAGACGTCCGATCTTTACGAGTCCCTGAGCGAACGAGGAAAAAACCTCATCCTGAGCTGAGAACAGCTAGTCTGAGTCTCAAAACCGCAGAACTGCTAATGGAGCTGAAGAACACTTCAATCCGAGCATGTTTACATTTCTCATCTGGCTTTATCAAGCATTTACCAGTTCTGCTGAAGTTCAGAGGTCAAATTATATTACATGTGTAAACATATGTCAGTTTATTGTCGTTTATATCTGAAATAGCTGGTTTGATAACATATAATCTCATGCACTTAATATTATATATTTTTATATTAATACTACAGCACAGATGAATGCTTGAATCTGATTGAATCTAAGCTGTTCAATTTTTTTTCAGGGAAAGTAGTTCCAGGCAAGTCTTGACCGCATTACAAGTTCATATCACTTCACCAAATTATTTCATTTATCTCAAATAATAGAAGAATGGTAAACAATAGGATAAAAACGACATCATATTTCCATGTTTTTGCCACAAAATTATTATTATTATTATTATTATAGAATTATATACAGGAAGCACATACTCTTTCTCCTGCTCTCTCTCCCTTACAAACTCAGCATAAATTCAGTACAGACACACACACACACAAATGTGTATAATGACATGGGTACTACAACGTAAACATGGTTTATAAGGACACTTCCTGTGTCCCCATAAAACAAAAGGCTTAAAAAACATACTAAACAGTGTTTTATGAAATTCAAAAAGTGTGCACAGTCTCCTGTGAGGGCTAGGTTTAGGTGCAGGGAAATGTCTTGTGCTGACAATTTTATCAGTAAATAGTTTAGCAACCTAAAAACTACATCATTTCTCACTAGTGAGGTAAGAGCGGTGCTGTTCTTGAAGCAGATAAACTTACAGTTTCACTATTAGTAGAGACGCTGCTGCTGAACACTGTTGAGAGATGAACACACTTTCTCTCTTTCTCTCTATCTCTCTCTCTAATAACTTCATCAATAACTGCATTAGCCTAATTTTATTAATAATGCAAAGTTAACCCTTTAACTGTCACTCCCATTTTTGAACACAGACATAAAAATGCACTATCCAGACTTACATTTTTATAATTCATGAATGAAAACATTTTGTAATATGATTTTGATGTACATTTTCCATGGTAATGCAATGTCTCATTTTAAAATGCCTTTCAAAGGATGAATTTTGAGATTTTAAGTTTTGAAGTGATATATAATTTCTTATGATTTCTAAAGTGTGATAGGGAAAAAGGCAACACAGAAAGTCTTTTGTGACAAAGGTCAGAACACATGATGTAGATTTTTTAAGTTGCAGTCTTGACATATATTAATCTATTACTTTTCCTACATAATTTGTAACACAAAAATATGGTAAAATATCTATTTAGGAGTCTTAGACCTTTCCAGGAATGTATAGTTTGTCATGATTAGATTACTATATTACAAATAAATCCTAAAGTAAATTTAGGCATCCCACAGAGTGGCTGGTGACAGTTAAAGGGTTAAAGTAGTTCCAGCTCTAGTTCTATTATTTCAAAGGTCCTTACAGCCTACAACAGCAAAATAACCAAAACCCACAACATCGCTGGCCAACCAAATAAATATGGTAAACAATAGGATATAATTACAAATTATTTCCATGGCTTTGCCACAAAATCATTATTATTATTTCATTATGTACAGGAAGCACATACTCTCTTTCTCCTGCTCTCTCTCCCTTATAAAGAACTAAATCCTACTCACAAGAGTGTTTTAAGGATAAAAACCTGACAAATGTCCTGAAATACAACATCTGAATGATGTCTTGAAGTGTGGTAACCGTAGTGTAAGTAAAATAACTGACTCTGGTCTGTTGAATTATTAGAAAATAGGGATGTAACGATTCAAATCGGTTGAGGTGCTAAACAAATTGCGTAGAAAATTTTAAATTGTATTTTTTTTTTCATCTTGCCTCTGAACGATGCATATTAAACTAGCATTCATTTACACAGCTCTGCTTTGTTTATAGTGGTAACCAAGGAAACGCTGTATTGCTGCTGTTCCATAAGCGCCACCTGCTGTCAGAGAGTGAATTTGTGTCTCATTCAGCTGGTCTGCTGTTTTGTTTCGTGCAGATATTAATTACGTATAGTTTCACAAAACTGAAGTCAGACCATTTTGCTTTTGCTTCAAAATTTTTTAAATTATACAACCTAATTTACATTAAAGGGGTCATCGGATGCTAAGTTCACTTTTTCATGTTGTTTGAACATTAATGTGTGTTGTCAGTGTATGTACAAATCTACCCTATAATGATAAAAATCCATGCAGTGGTTTTTATTTCATCTGTAAAAATAATATCCCCTTTTTCAAATCGAGTCGTTCTCAGATGCCTGTCGTTGTGGCGTCACACCAGCAGAGGCCGCTCCCACCACAGTTGATTGACATGAGCTCTTACCTCAGACCAGCTGTCACAGTCCAGTAACTTTCCATGTTTTGATGCTGAAGCAGGGATGTAAGTTAGATAAGAATATCTCCGATTGAGGGATTGAGGTGTTGTGTTGCTGGATGTAATAATGAACATAGTGGTCGTCATTTACTCCCGACATCTGAGCCGCTGAAGATGCAGTGGATTACGTTTGTTTGTGAAGGGAATGCGCCTCCCGATCTACATATATCCGTCTATGTTCGCACGAATCATTCATGATCCAGCTTCACCTACAGCAGAAGTGAGTATTTTTTTTTTTATGAATCTTTGCGATTGCCTTTCCTTATAACTTAGTAGTTAGGAAGTTTAGTGGCTAAACGCGGCTAATGTAAACAACACCGTCTTTCCACAGAGAGAAGAGAGGGGCGGGGCGAGCAGAGCTCATTTGCATTTAAAGGAACAACCCCTTAGAATGAGATGATTTTTGCAGAGCTGATTTTGACAAGGTAAAAAGGGTGTTGTTTTACAAAACCATTGAGAATTTTAATCAAAGTATATTAGAGACTTTTCATTAAGACCCTAAAGATTCATATCAACTTGTGGAAAATGGGCATCTGATGACCCCTTTAAAAACTGCTCATGCTGCATACATGCAGCATCTTAGTTTGGATCATGATTAAAATACAGTGGTTGCCTCTCATTTTAAATGGAAAGAGTTTGTTTATATGAAGATGATAATTTATTTTATGTGTTTTATTTATTTGTATTTGGGGTTTGTTTCAAAATGTAAATTAAGTTTTGTTATATTTCACAAAGAGATCTGCAGCATTTGCCCAAGCAATAATAGAAGGACACCTTTTCATTTAATGTATAATTTGTCTTAAATCTCAGTTGTTTAACAAAATTGTGAGAAAATCATATCATTTAATCAAAATTCTGAATCGTATTGCATCAAAAGTGAATCTTTACATTCCTATTAGAAAATAATGGCTGCTTCACCACCTTAAGTGTGCATTATTGCTCCTTAAATAATTTATATAATATAAATATTATTATTCTTTGTAAAAGTTAATTTAGTCACACTCCTCAACTTGACAATCACTTCTTCCAATAAAACGCAAAAAGAGAATTTCTGAAGAGAGTTCACGCTGCTCATGCATTTGATGAATGGCCAGATCAGCTCAAGCACACAATATAAGCATCATTAAAAATTCATATCAGAATCTCACATTTGTGGCTGCTTTCCGAGGAGAATATTATTAGTCATATGGACTTATTTTTGTGACTTATTAAAGAAAGTTATTGAAAGGAAAAGCATTAAATAAAGATTCTTCACAACAATAGCAGAATTTCATTTTCAGTGACCTACACTTTCATTCCCCACACTTCAAAAATGTTTTGTTTAAATACACAAACATTACGCATTAACTGATTAAATATGCACAGATTTGCATTCATTTCTAGTACATAAATCTGATCATTGGATAAAGTCAGATTTATAATTCTAGTGTGGATGTAAGGTTAAAGGTTAAATGTTTTTCCAGAGGAGATTTTGGATTTCTCTTGTTATCACTCCATAAATCAGTAAAAACTGTCAACAGACAGAAAACAAACACATTTTCACCATGCTTTTACAAGTAAAATGCTGTATATATCAGGTGTAAATGAAATATGAACAAACCTTCAGAATATAGAGAGGAATAAAACAGTTTGTTTGGTGTTTGTAAAAAAAAAAAAAAAAACTCTTTACAGATTGAAATCTACAAACGCAAATAGATAAAGTGCAATAAAATAAACACTTAAGTGTATATTCAGAATGTTTTCTGTCCACTAGACTGAAAGAAGAGACATGATATGGAAGCAAAATAGAGCACAACTGATCAGTGCATAAACAAAACAAAACACTGGTTTTGCCTGTTGAGTTAAAGATCAGACGAGCCTGACGTCCCTCTATCAAACTAACCAGAGAAGAGAAACGTGACTCTGAATAACACAAGCGATGTAATTTTGATGGAAACACATCTGTATTCCTGCACAGCGGTGATTACACAGCCTCATTATCTTTATACGACTGCATTGTGTAAAGTTCTCTCTCAGAGCCAAACGCAGCGCCCGTACTGATCTTAATTGGTCGTTTGGTTCGTTCGACTGCCAGCGAGACTGTAAAACCGGCTCGAGCACGTCGCTGGTGGCCCAGCGTTTGTGTAATATGTTAATTGGACTATAACACCATGTTCTGGGTTATTCAGCGTCACTCACCGAATGCAACCGCTTCTCAAAACCATTCGCTCATGCAGGCGTTTCCTCATCCTGTTCAGATCTGCTCACCTACTGGACTGATGTGGGACGTTTCTAAGAAGTTACTAGGTTCTTCTGTTTGTCACACAGGTCTGCCATGTGTCTGAAACCTCCTGGAGGAGAAAAAGAGATGTTGGATTTGTTAATGTTCTTATTTTGGCTCGAGAAACCCATCTAATCACGTCCATCTTTTGCGAGATATTAAAACACAAAACCCTCTCAGTGTATAAAAGACAAAATATTGTTTCTGATTTAAAGGAGTCATCATCATCTTGCATCTTGGCCACTAACGTCTAACATAACTGTTGCTTTTAATTCATTCCAGTGTTTCTGAACATGCAGTAAACTGAGAAGAACGGAGGGAAGATGATTCGGGGAAAGCTTCACCACAAATCTGGACATTTACTACAGACAAAGTCTATTACGAGCAGAACATCAAACACATTAGAGCACATTCAACACATTAACGTGAAGAGTCACAGACGCGCCCGATCCTCACGAACACGGCCCGAGAATAAAACCAGTCAGACGGCGTTTGTTCGGTGAGGTTTCACATCCCGCACGTTTCTTCGGTGTGGCTCCTTTAATTATGTCATCGAGAATTATTCTTCTGCCAAATAACACACTCATTAATCTTGTCTTTATTTCACTCCCAAGTCCAAGATATTTAAAGCTCAAATAAATAGGTAATTATTAGGTTATATTACTATCATGTTCAGAAGGGAATGTAACCGCTGTTGGTCTGTAAGTCTCTATTCGTTAACATTCACATTCATTTAAGTGAGAGGCAAACACAAAAGCACACTTTAAGAGCCTCTATTAAATGATCAGACACTGGATAAACATCTACTGTAATATAAGATTTGTCTAAAAATATTAAAATAAATAAAGATTCAAAAATAACCAGGGTACAACGAGGCTGAAGGCACTCCTTAAGAAAAAATGTGCCGTTCACTGTGCCCGAAATATATAATTGCAGAAAAAAAAAAATATACATTTGTATTGAACATTTATGGAGCAACAGATTTTGTGTGACAATAAACCATACAAGTCTTTTATTTTAATTTAAAATCTTCTAAATATATGAGGTGGCAAGAGGGGCCTTTTACCCCTCAGACACACACACGGGGTAAAAGGCTCAAAGTATTGATATACTTTAGCTAAAATGTTGTTGTTGTTGTTGTTGTTGTTGTTTAAATAATGTCTAAGTTAATACTTGTTCAAAACAAGCACTTTAGCAAAGTTTGTACTATTTTCTGCCTATTTAAAAAAAATTAATTAATTAAAAAAAAAAATTAAATAAAATTTTTGTTCACTAAATATATTGTCATTAAAATGTTAATATACAACATATATTTTAAAATGATATTTTATTATATAATATGATTAAATCGCATGTTTTTAAATATGATGGTTTCATCTAAACATGGTGATTCTCTCTAAGACACCCATGTCATGTCAACAAATGGAAAAGTCAGCCTTCTATTAATTATCATGTTAATTATTGTGGCTTTTTACCCCAAATACCATACTTTTACATATTCTTTTGTTATTTAAAAACTGTTGCTTTAATTGTCTTAAACAAAACTGAAAGTCCTTAAAATATATGCATCCATTTTAGTGATTCTCAACTGCTACTTAAAATCTACAACATTTTAAAAACATCAAATAAGCACAGAATCGGCTTTGCGCTGCTGCCTGCGATCGCATCAAGGATCAGACAAATTTGCACGTGCATCTTGAAAAGCAGAGTTTCGGAAAGTGCTACACCACGTTTTTGTGCCATCTAGTGGTTTAGAGGAAAATATTACCAAAGGCTCACACACACACACACACACACACACACACACACCATGTTACAGATTCCTGCTCGTCTTGTGGTTCTGATGGATCACAGTGATGTTTTGGAGCTCAGCGGGAGCACGAGAGAGAGTGTTTACACACACATGTGCAGTAATGAGGTGAACTCGCCACGAACAGCTGCAGTTCGATCAAACACTCGATGATGTACTGCAGCGCTGCATCTCATTTACACACGCATGCAAACACACAAAGAAATGCCGTGCGTCATATTTCATTCTGAAAATCAAAAGGCGCGTTGTGCGCAAACAACATTATTTGAGCATCATTCAGATTTACTGCATTTGTAATCCTCTCAAAATAGGCTTTAGCCTCTTTATGCAAAATGCCATTTCTCGTCTGTGATCGGGAAGTGAAATATGAGGTTTTCTGGGCAGCAGCGTCACACTCTGTCTGCTGGTCAGACTTGCTGTGTGTTTGTGTGAAGCCGGAGTGAGACGCCCCTCAGCTGTTGGACAACACAAGAGACGACTGCAAATTGAAAGCAGGGCGCTGAGGTTCGGGAAGTTCAGGAAAATCACAGTCGCTCTGATGCTGCTGGTTAACCTGGAGGCTTTCCCATCGTTCTGCTCTCACTCCAACATCAAGCAAAAGACACAGTCCAGCGACTCCATAGCAACACCCTAGCAACTGCACAACCAATCACCTGTGGTGCAGTGATGACATGTTTGCTGAATGATTTCCAAAGGTGTTTTTCCTTAATTTGGCCTGTTAGCGTCTGCTCTCTCAGCTCTCTCAGCATTAAACTCAATCGTTCGAGGTCCGTAATGCAGCGCTGCGGTTTTCAGGACGAATCTGCACTAAACAACCCGTCGGGCCATGAAATATTTCACACATTAAATCATCATTCAGTACCAAACCGCAGCTGACTGAATGATACGGGTTTCCCATGATGCTCTGTGCGCGGGTGGAAGCCGCTGGTTGAAATGAAGATAAACACACAGAACTTGCAGCGTTTCGATTTCTCATCAGCACGATCCTCAGGCTCTGATCCAGTTCGACACTCGAGATTACTCAGTTTTACCATAAACACACTAATATACTCAATGGGATGCATGTTTGTCATTCACACATCAGTCAAACGGGTCACATTTCTGCATTTAGAAAGTCATGGCCTAGTTTATTATTAACAATTTGCATCTATTTGACCTTATTTAAAATCCAAAATATTTGTTTACATTACTTACATCAATTACATAAATCTGTTTATTGCAAAAACAATATAATTTATACATTTAATACGCAATAATGTGCTAAACACACCAGTGATATTTTAGTAAATACTATACTATATAATAGTAGTGATAGCATTTATTTATATATTATGAATAAATATATTTATTAAAATATTAAAAATCGACAAAATGGCTTGCTTTATTATGAACGGTTTGATTTTATTTGAATAATCATATGAAAAATGCATTCATTCAAATTTCCTAAAATCGGAATAAACCTGTCCATTATGAAAACAACTACATTTATTTAATTTTAAAGTATGAGCATGATTAAAATAGCTGTGAAACAAGCAATATTCAATTTGATAGATGTATGAGATTTAAATGAAGTTTTAATATTTTAATTTATAAACTTGTTGACATTAATATTGATGATAAATAACAAACATGGCTATATATTATTCTATAATATATATTACATTATACATTATTATAAATCTGACCTGTTTGATTCATGTATGATTTATTAGTTTGTGTTAAAACTGTGTAATCCAAGTGCATGGAAACTTTATATGCAAGGTTTTATCATCAAAAACATAAATGTTAGATTTAGGTCTTATAATCTTTGAACATGTGAAATGCACAGCACTGATTTTCTAGAGAAACAAACCATTAAACGAAAGTGGCTGCAAGTTGATTCTAAAGATATTCTGCTGATGACTACATTTACATGACGTCATTTATCTGCAGCAGCTTCTCATTTATCACTTTTATGACTTATAAAACGTAATGGTGATTTTTTTGTTGTTGTTGTGCTTGACAGTATAAACTTGTGTATTTACTTGCACTGCATTGAGAACAGAAGCTCATTCTACACGCTCGACATCAGACAGGTTTGTAAATGACTGATTTGAGTTTGATTCGTCTCTGTGGTTGTGTTTTCATCACGTTTGGCTCGTGTTGATGAGAGCAGCTCGTGTGGTTGTAATCGGAGGCCTCTGCCTCTGCCAAGCCGCAGGTCGGGACGGAGCCGTCCGGCTGGAGAATGAGCCATTGTTCGGTGCGGAGGCGGGACGGAGCGAGGAGGAGGAGGAGGAGGGAAACGAGGGGGAGTCTCGTCAGGAATTCAAGATTGTTAGGAGGAGGAAAAACACAAGCAGACTCCGGTTAAACAGTTTGAAGGTCGAGGGTCAAACGGATAATTCCTCAGGAAAGCCTTGAGCTTCTGCAGGACGTCCTTCGGTCGCCGCTCCGCTCCTCCCTCTAGCGCTCGTCTCGTCTCAATCTGCTGAAGTCAGCACACTCTCAGATTCACACCCTTTAAAGTGCACTAGAGAGTCACTTCAGCAGCTTTTCATTGTCTCATTGAGAAAAACTACCATCAAACGCAACAAAAGTTTGCTTTAACCAGTGCTAGTTTAGTATCACTGAGATGCTGCTTTTTGATAATATTTGGAATTATATTTTATTGTCATAATTTCTGTCATTTCATCATTCATGTCCATTTTAGTTTTATTATTATTATATTATATTATATTATGTATTATATTATATTATATTATATTATATTATATTATGTATTATATTATATTATATTATATTATATTATATTATATTCATGTATGTATGTATGTATGTATGTATGTATTTATTTATTTATTTATTTATTTATTTATTTATTTATTTATTTTCTATGTTTTAGTTTTAGTTATTTTAGTACATTGAGTTATACTCAATAAGAAGTACTAGGAATCTGAAATAAAATGTTTAAGTTTCACCAGGTTTTATTTCAGATAGCATTTATTTTAATTTAAGTAAAGCAATAATATAGTTTTAGGTTTTAGTTAACTATAATAACCCTGGTTTTTAACTTGAAGAAATTATGACAAAAATATATTACTATTGTATAAAATGCACTTAAAAGAAATATTTTTAATTATTTTTATTTATATTTTTAATCCATGTTTATTTTATACAGTTAGGCTGTGCAGCATTTTATTTGACAAAAAGAATATAGTAAATAAAACTGCAATGTTTTGCTGTAAATGGAGATGTTTTAAATTTTATTAAATTTAAAAAATATATATACATATTAAATTGTTAAAGTTTTCTTAATTCCTTTCATTAGGGACCATATTTGTTTTAAGCCATAAAAGATCCAGAAAAATCTATTAAAAGAAAACTATGAAAAAATAAATAGAAAAAAAATTATTTAGAAAAAAATAAAACAAATTTAATGGGTCTCCGAATTAAAAGGTAGCTACTCTGTGGACTTTAATTGTGAATTAACAAGTTATGTACATTAATTCTCTAAGTATTTCCTCCTGCATTAATGGTAAATGAATATCGTGGCCAATACTATTTAGTAAAATATGGAAAAAATATTGTGATATTTGCATACATGCAGTAACTATCAGCTACAATTAGTCAAGGCACACTGATTAATAGAGCACTTTACACAATACAGGCTTATTCAAAACAGCTTTACGCTAATAAACCAGAAAATAAGCGTTGCAAAATTCAACAATTAATAAAATAACTTCAATTTCATCAGTATAGCAGCCCTAAAAACTCAATAGTGTCACAATTTAGATCAATTCAATTCAGTTTTAATGTTTAAAGGATCTTCTGAAGTTAAAGATTTTTGGGAAATATTTTAGAAAATATTATTTCATTTTTTTCTACTTAAAAGTTGTTTTAATTTACTGTTACTTGCCATTTATTTGTAATTTTTGGTGCAATGTATTAGCATTTTCTGAGTGAGTTTTTTTCCCCATTTTTTTTTTCAATGTAAACAAACTGTATTTGCACACAGCAATGGGGAAGCAAACAATCAGATGCGGTTATTGCCGTTCAAATAAAGCGTGCGGTTCCTGATTCACGGGTGTGGAAGGAACGCTAACAATACGTATCTGTGGAGCTGACAAACACGGCTCGACCTCAAGCGCTCGGCGGCAGCGGCAGCGTCAGTCGGAGCTCCAGACGAACCGGTAATTTGCGGCGCTGCAAATCTAAATGAAGCAGCGGCAGCGGCGGTGTTTACTCTGCGCGTCTTTGCTCTGTCATTACGCTGGAGCTCAGCACATCAGCGCTCTTCCTCCGGCACAATCGCCTGGTTTGTGGTCGTCTGCGACGCCAGCGTGTGGGTGCTGATCTGTGAGCGTCCGACAATATATGTGCTTTCCACAACCAAAAAAGAACCAAAGAATACAGAGAAAACTAAACCAGTAACTAGTGGTCATATCTAGAATCATAAAAAGTGTAATTTTACAAACCATAGAGCTTTACTTTGGACGCACGACAACATTCATTTCCTATAAATTAATTCTATAACACTGACTATAGAAGAACATCGCTCCGCATCACATTTGCTGAACGAAATCCAAGTTCCTTACTAATTTTAAAAGGATGATTCCAAAAATAGAGTCTGTTTTGCAGGAACACGTCACACTTTCTCACAAAATATGATGCATTTCGTAGCATTTTAGACCATTTGGGAGGTGAAAAGGTCAGAAAAGCACCACAAACACAGGATTTCTGTCTGAATCTGAGCCAGATTTAAACCTACTATTGGATCCATTCTCAGCTCATTTTCACAGGCGTGACATTGTTTGATGCCTGATCCTGATTTCAAGGTCATAATTATGAAAATGACAGAAGAAAATGCAAACGTGAGCCGGATGTTTTTTGCTACATCTGTGGTCTTTTTCTATATGACAGATTTTTGGAAAAAAAAAAAAAAAAAAAAAAAGTTTATTATGCATTATTTGACATTAAATAGATATTTGAACATAAGTTAAATTATATATTTTGAATACACACACACACACACACACACACACACATACATATACATAAAACTGTAAATTATATTCTTTATAATTTACATGTATTTTTGCATGTAATTTATGTATTTTTATAATTTATTTTAAAATTTACTAAATTTTAACTAAATATTTTTCTAAGTTTATTATGCAAAGTTCTTTAATATTAAATAGAGTATTTGAACAATTTTCCACTCATTTGCAGATTAAGTTAAATGATACATTTTGAATACACAAACGTAAAACTGTAAATTATATTTTCTATTATTTACATGTATTTTGTATTTTTATATTTTATAATTTAGAATTTACTAAAAAAAATTTTTACTAAATATTAAGTTTATTATGCAAAGTTCTTTAATATTAAAGAGTATTTGAACATAATTTTCCACTCTTTTGCAGATTTAAAGTTAAATTATATATTTTGTACACACACACACACACACACACACACACACACACAAAAAACTGTACATTTTTATAATTTACATGTATTTTTACATGCAATTTCTATGTATATTTTTTATAATTTATTTTAAAATTTACTCATTTTAACTAAACATTTTTACTAATTTTTTTTTTTTTTTTTAAAATACACTATGGAAAATAATTTTTTGAACTCCTTTTTGCAAATCAGCAGAATTGAATTTTTAAGATGCAAGGCTGTGATATTTTTTGTCTATAGTTTGATGAATTTGATGTAGTGCATTAGGATGCAGAATCGCAACTCAATTTATAATGTAAGGATGAATTTTAAATCAATTGAAATTCAGAGAAATTCATATAATTGTCATTTTTAACTGGGAAAAGGAAGGAACAGACTCTGAATGCTGATTTAACTAGTTGTCAACTAAAACTAAAACCATAAAATCATTACTTGAAACAAAATAAACCGTTTGCAAATCAGCTTTTTTTCCATTATGTGATAGTTCTATCTGAGAGATAACAAAAGAGAATCACTCAGTAGTTTTCACAGATGAGTGTAATGAGGATTGTGTGTGTTGTCGCTGCAGTCGTCACACACTCCCTCTCTAATGGCAGGAAACGTGGAAACACAACATTGTTTTAGTCCGCTTGAGCTTGGCCTTCATTTGCGGTTCCTGCCAACTGACTGACTAACCAAACTCTGCTAAAAGCAAACACTTTCTCCTCTGACCTCAGAAGATCACGTGAGCATGTGAAATCTCAGAGACGCATCATTACGCTCTCGAAGACGGCGAGAGGAAGCGGCGGCGTGAGGATCCTCGTGTGAGAAACATCTGGAAGCCATCGACGATTCAGACTCACGAACGCTCGGCGTTACACGCGGTTTAATTCCGAACAGACTCGCGTGAAGCGCCGAGGAAGCGACGGAGAGATGAAATCGCTGCCATTTGGAAGATGTTCAGGGTTGTTTTCATTGTTGAATTATGGCCTGCTTTATAAAGTCAAATTTCGGTCCTTCTCAGAAACACCAGTGAAAAACACTCAAAGACAGGATTCTTATCTGTAAGCTTAAACTATGATCCTGAATGCTAAAAACCAAACGTGAGCAGAACAAGCTTTTGCTTCAAGTAATGTTCAGCAGCTGAAGCGTCACTGTTTCTAGCGCCGGTGCTCAGATTCACAAATCACAAACACAACAATTCATCAGTTTCACCTGCTGGAGCAGAAAACGGGTGAAAAACCCACAGATACACAATGAAGGAGAACCAGATCATCACTGCAACTCCATGACTAAGAAACAACCCACAGACAAGTGAAAACCATTACTCCACTACTTATTTACTTCATTTACTATCCTTAAAATAACCATTACCATAAATAAATAAATAAATAAATAAATAAATAAATAAATAAATAAATAAATAAATAAATAAATAAAAGAAAAAATACATAAAATAAAAAATAAAATCTTATTTCAGCTACTGGCCAACACTGTAAATAAAAATAAATAAATAAATAAATAGTAAATAAAACAAAGAATATTAGATTATATATGTACAAGAAAATACTATTTCAGTATATTGCAAGATTCTACATAAATGTTTACGTTTATTTTATCATATAACCAAATGTGTTTACATGAAATCTCCACACAATGGGCATTTTGACATAATTATGTGTGTATTTGACCATTCAAGCGCAATAAGATGAAAAAGAGATCTGAATTTGCCCAGCCCTAACTTTAGGCCTCTGTTACTTACTGTTTCTTTGTGATTATTTGTGAAATTTACTAACAATTTTCTGTGAAATTTTTTTCACCTGTTTTTCATTGAAGTGCTAAACTTGTCTACAAAAATAACAAACCAAAAATAAAAATAAAAAAGTCCAAACTGGACTTGACAAAGATTTTACACAAGCACTTATTTTTCAAAAGCATCAGACATCTATCCAAGCTCACTGAACTGAAATAACGAACAAAACCACAAGATCTGAGACTAGAAATGATCTCACATATGATTCTGCGAGTGACACAATCATGTCACGATAAACCAGTTCAGTCGTTCAGATATATACAGCACAACACAACACAAGTTTGGAAAATATTATGATTTTTAAATGTTTTTGAAAAGAATTCTCACAAAGACTGCATTTATTTGATCAAAAATACTGTAAAAATGTGAAATATTTTTACAATTTAAAAGAGCCGTTTCTATGTGAATATCTGTTCAACTGTAATTTATTTCTGTGATGCGCAGCTGAATTTTCAGCATCATTCCTCCAGTCTTCAGTGTCACATGATCCTTCAGAAATCATTCTAATATGCTGATTTGCTGCTCAAGAAACATTTCTGATTATTATCAATGTTGAAAACAGTTGTGCTGCACAATATTTCTGTGAAAACGGTCATACATTTTATTTTTCAGGATTCACAGATGAATAGAAAGTTCAACAGAACAGCGTTTATTTGAAACAGAAATCTTTTGTAACATTATAAATGTCTTTACTGTCACTTTTGATCAATTATATGTATACTTGATGAATAAAGGTTTTACTTTCTTTCAAAAAATAAAAATCTTACTGACCACAAACTCTTGAACAGTAATGCTGCAAGCATTGCACAAAGGCAAATACAGTTTCATGACTGAAATATAAATGCTGAGTTTCTGTCCTGTATGTTCTCAATCAGCCGTCACTGGCAGGTGTGCAACAAGTTAATTTTAGGCCGTTCCAGATCTTTACCAGCCCACAATAACATGCCAGAGGAATTTCTGCTCTGTTTCTGTGTGTAGCTGTGGAAGCTGTCAGCAGATATTTGAGCGCACGAACTTCAGCTCAGAGACCTGATAATGGATTTAAGAATTACCTGCCGGACCGAACGCCGATATTTCTGTCTTTACCTGCGACACACACTCACACACATGCGCAAATATTATCCTACACGCCGTCTGTGTTTGCTTTGTCCGCGAGTGCGAGACGCCGACGGGCCGCCGAGGCCTACGTGAATAAAATATTACGAGTCTCGGCGCTGAATGGAGCTTTGTCGTCTTAAAACGGTAAAACGTTTCCGGTTCAGTCGTCGCCTTCGCATTGAACCGTGGCTTTAGATTAGTGTGCAGCTATTTTGGGGCTGAATGATGAGAGATGGTGCGTGTGTCGAGAGTTTAATGCGTCTGTAACGCTCGCTCGTGATCCACACGCAGTTAACGGAGGGAAAACACACTCTAATGGACATTCAGTGAATTCCTGAACAGGCTCTGACATTATTATGAGACAAATCATTCAGAAATGCTTCCTTAAATTGGAACATAAAGCATCTGAGTAACTCTCAGGGTATTTTATTCAGTCACCATTCGTTCTTAATTAAGGAACAACAGAGTTAGAAGGCTTGAAGCTCTCAGTAAAGCAATGTTGAGATGCAATGAACTTCAACTGACTTTCTTTCATCATGCACACACAGTCATGGTGTTTAAATCAGGTTTGTTTTCAAACTAATCTATTCACATTTCCTGTCTTAAAAAGTAAACTAGTGCAAATGTCAGCATATGTGTAAAGAATTGAAGCTTGTCAGGTTAAACCTGAGCTTACTGATGCCATTCAATCAATCTGCTCTTTTATTCCAGCTGTTGCTCTTGTAAATATTTAGAGGTGCACAAATCATAACTTCGGTTTAATTTAATTGTGCTGCTTAACATCAAAACTAGGCTAAAGCTAGGCTAGATGCTCCAAAAGCATTTAATTAAAAGTTTCTGTTGATCAGTTCCACAAAAAGCCAAATTTAATCCACTGATTCTCTGAACTCTCCTACTGAAATAAATAAATAAACACAGTGTCTTGAGACGGACAGAGAAGCTGGATCTCTCACATAGTTTGATCAAACGATTTCAGTGCAGACACTTGATTGAACACACGTGTGATCATCATCAACGAACCAAACACACAAACACACACACAGGTGCCTCGTTCTGTGTTTGGTCCAGCAGGAATGTTTTAATGAACGTTCCTCAATCTCTGAGTTTGTTCTTGCAAACACTGACGGATGGTCTTATGATTTGCGCATGTGTCGTCATTCTGTTCTTGATTGTGCTAGAATTACAAAGTCTTGGAGTGAAGAACTCGAGGTGCTTTCAGGTGTGGGACGGTCAACAAACATCTACAATAAACATCAGACACATCCACAGATAAAACAAGGCTGCGCAGCTACTCAAACAAGTTTGTGTACTTCACTTCCAAACATCATCTGCTCTGATCACAGTGTTTGTGCAGATGTTGATGATCCTCAAACACTGGGCTCAGGGTTTCATCTGAACCTCCAACACAAACTTCTGTAATTCTATCTAAACTGCTCAACACACACACTCCACTTAAAATCCTTTTCTTCTTCTTCTTCTTCTTTCCTTTTTTGTTTTTAGGGAAACTCTAATATCTGGTCATTCTGAGATAAAGATAAAGATTATATTCCATGTATAATCTGCTAAAGCTTTTATATAGATTAATCTTGTTAAGGTTTTGTGGCAGCACAACACTCAATCAAAGTGGGAAATAATATTATTGCTACATTGCAGAAGGGAACGCAAAAGAAACACTGAGTGCAACACAAGCTTTTGAAGTTTCCGTCTGCAGCAGCACAGCTGAACACAATAATCACTGACACATTCTCATTGGCTGAGAGCCACAGCTGCCAACTAATCAACCAATCAGAGAGACTCCTGGTCAACATATCAATGTGCATTAACGTACTAGAAGTGACAGGAAACCACGCAGCGTGACTTTACACAGTATTGAGAAATACTCTTCATAACACATCAACTGTGTCTTGATAACACATTTAGTATCTACCCTGTGTGCTTGCACATATATATATAATATATATATATATATATATATATTAGCAAAAGATGAAATTGATCTCTATTACTGTTTTTACTGCAGTAAAATGATTTCATGTGACGCACACCTTAATTAAACTTTTTCAAAGTATTTGTTCAGATCAGCCATTAAAACTTAACCTTTTTTTTTTTTCTGGTCAATCTAAAACATTTGGGAGGATTTATCTATGAATGTTCAGCAGAATATAATTTTAATAAAACTTGAAAAGATTTAAAATTCTTTAAAGTTGACTTCTTTATGTATACAGGCCTTTATGCATTTAATGTTGTATTTAGATGTTTTATTATATATATGTGACCCAGGACCACAAAACCAGCCATAAGGGTCAATTTCTTTAAATTGAGATTTATATATAATCTAAAAAAAAGCTTTCCACTGAATCTGGAATCTGAGGGTGCAAAAAAAATCAAAATCACCTTTAAAGTTGTCCAAATTACTAATCAAAAATTGTGTTTTGACATATTTTTAGTAGGAAAATTTACAAAATATCTTCATGGAACTTTACTTAATATCCCAATGATTTTTGGTATAAAAGAAAAATCAATTATTTTGACCTATACAATGTATTTTTGGCTATTGATTCAAATATACCCGTGCTACTGATTTTGTGGTTCAGGGTTACATATGTAAAGATTTTATGCTGTATGTCAGTGGTTTTCACACTGGTCCTGTTAGCACAACCAACACAGCTGATTCAACTCATCAGCTCACTAGTAAAGACAGCAAGACCTGAAATGGGTGTGTCAGATAAGAGAGACCTACAAAATGTGCAGTGTTGGATGTGCTGCTGGATGTTTATAATTCATAACACACTCAGAGACGGTGTAGTTCCGCCATCCGCCAGCAGGTGTCCGGGAATGACGTCTCCATGGCAACATCACAAGAGTCCGACACACTGATCGGATCGGAGGAATCGCTCCAAACATCTGTTTGAGATGGCAGCTTTATTATTGATATAAGCATGTGGAAACGGCTCTCCATAATAATATTTTTGAATCCTATACAAAAGGCCCGTTCCCTAAACACAAGAGACTTTGAAAACCCCTGACATCACCGGGGAAATCAGTCAGACGTTCAGTCGCATAAGACGCGTCTGTTTTTCTACGTAATGACGGTAAGAGGCGTCCAGACTCCCTGCATCTCTTCAAACCCTCACAACCCTGAGCACACACCATACTTCTTGCACGTAGCTGTAAATGCAAAGACGGTTCAGCACTAGTACACAATGCAACAGAGCTGCTAGTATAATAAACTGCCTGTGGAAAGCAGTTGCAGTTAAGGTTTTGGTAGTAAACCCAATGCCACTTAAAAAATAAAGCAGCGAAACTGGTATTTTAGCCTGAGGTATTACTAGTTACAGTGTTAAACAGCTGCTACTGTACTCAGGGGCGTAACATTCCGTCACACGCTTGAGGTATTCAGCCAATCAGAGCACAACGCCCTTTTCAGAAGGATGAGCTTTGTAAACCTCCAAAGAAATTTTCAGAAAGGCGGGGCAAGGAGGAGCAACAATAATGTAAGGTATGTGGAAAATAATGTTCTGTTCGAACCTTAAACTGCGTAAACACATCGCATTACACCAAATACACAAATTAATGTTCTTTTTAGCAACATCACATGACCCCTTTAAAGCGATATTGTGTATCTTTCTGTACAAAATTCACAGAATTTAAATAACAAACATCATAAACCATCTTCCAAACTTGTATTTGCCTTGCCCTAAACCACTAGCTGTCTGGTGGATTTCCTGGGAAACCGCATACTTACCCTACCGTTCAAAAGTTTGGGGTCAGTAAGACTTGTAATAGTCTTTAAAGTAGTCTCTTATGCTCATCAAGGCTGCATTTATTTGATTAAAAATACAGGAAAAAAAAACAGTAATATTGCAAAATGTTTTTACAATATAAAATAATGTTTTTTATTTTAACATTCTTTAAAATAGAATTTATTCCTGTGATGAAAAGCTGAATTTTTATCAGCTGTCACTCCAGTCTTAAGTGTCACATGATCCTTCAGAAATCATTCTAATATGCGGATTTATTATTAGAATGATCAGTGTTGGATAATATCAACAGTTGTGCTGCCAAATATTTTTTGGAACCTGTAATTTTTTTTTTCAGGATTCTTTCATGAATAACAAGTTTAAAAAGTACAGTGTTTATTCAAAATATAAATTTTTTTAACAATGTAAATTATTTATTATTAACTTTTAATAAACTTTTAATTATTAACTTAATACATCCTTGGTGAATAAAAGTATTAATTTCTTTAAAAAAAAGAAAAAAAAAAAGAAAAGAAACAATAAAAATGTACTGACCCCAAACTTTTGAACGGTAGTGTACATTCGTAAATAAAAGAAAGAAGGTCAGGCTGGTACTATATGTAGTCAAAGTAGCTTGAAGCCACAATAACTTAAACCTTGAAACAAAACGAGTTTGCAAGCAAAAAGGGAATGCGACAAAACCCGTAATAGAGTGTTTTCACAATGCATCATCAATCGGCAGTTATGCCACTGAACCGAACGGAACTTGCAAATTTTGCTGATTACTGCTGTTGACAATGGTCAGTTATTCTGTCACTACAACAAATTCCTAGTATGTGTAAACATACATGGCAATAAAGCACATTCTGATTCTGATTCTGATTCTGATTATTGTCATATTTTGGGCTGTATTAATCGGTCAGACCAGAAAAACATTTGGAGTACTATAGACTCTCAAAAGTTCTAACAAATCAAGGAGTGCAAAGAACTGTCTGAGGAAAGAAAGCGTTATTGCACCCTTTCCTGCTTACTAAGTGTTTCTCGATATGATTTAGCAGCTTCCACACACTTTTTCTGTGGTTTAAACAGCATAAATTAGCAGAGCAACATATTCAGTACTACAATAACCATGCAATCCATGCTGTTGTTTACATCCGAGTCTCTCCAATATGGCTGCGCATCCGGGTAACTGGCCAAACCGTGCAAAGTGCAAACCCGCTAAAACGGGAATCAACACAAGTTTGCACAGCTGACATTAGCTGTTTATGTAGCCTAAAACAATCTCAACTCTAAACCAGCTACATATGTCATGGTCATATGTCAAAACAACAAATGTATATAAGCTCTTACCTGCTTATATTTTCAGATATCCGTCTTCCATTGTTTGGAAGTTTTGTTGTTAGTGACATTCGCACTCACGATCACAGCGACGCGCCTCAAAACATCAGATTCATCCGCGCAGATCAGCAGAGCCGAAACACAACTCACGTGACGACAAAACAATCCTCCTCCGCGAGAGACTTACAGTGTCATGCATTCACAGATAGAAAGCTACAGGTGAGCTTCAAAATAAAGTATATTGTTATCCACACTAAGTTCTACTAAATAATTAAAAAAAAAAAAAAAAAAAGTCGGCCAACATATAGAGTCGTTGCACTCTGGGCCGTCGCGAGTTCGAATCCCGCCCCCTTCTCTCTCTCCTACTTTACTTCCTGTCAGCTGTGATCTGTTCTATCATAATAAAGGCCAAAAATAAATCTTAAAAAAAAAAAAACATCACGTCCATGCCGTGTATTTAATATTAGCAGCCATAAGTGGAATAGACCTAATGTAGGTTCAGCTGATCATTATGACAAAATAAACCCCTTCTGGCTGCAAATTATCCTTTATATAAAAACTGCTTAAGTCTGTGATGTGTCTAACATAACTAGAACTCTTTGATTATATTCATTCATTCATTCATTTTAGACTTGCTGACGTTTGTGTCGCTTTCTAATATGAATTTATGAAAACCAACAAAAATAGTCGTAGGTTATTTTTGCAGTCAAAAATCACCACTGCAGTAAATAAATGCGACATACGAAAATGCAGAGCAATAAAAAATGCACAAATCCGCCATGATGAGCAAGGAAAACCTGACAAAAGTAAGTAATCATGTCTGACAATTCTCTCATTAGCAACTAGGAATACACAATCCTATTTATATTTATTTTATATTTACACAGACAGCTAAACAGGCATCTAGTGGTTGCACAGTGGTACTACATGTGGGTTTTATTTTATGTAGTGGATTTTAAATATCTTTTCTATTTTTTTTTCTTAACGTATTAAATGAAAATAATATTAAATATATTTTGTAATATTTATATACTTTAAAAATAAAAGGTACATAATTTAGAGGTGCATATTCTGTAGTATCATGAAATCTAACAATATTACAGAATAAATATTATTATTATTATTATTATTATTATTATAGCAAAATATAATATGTTAATTTAAAAAAAATGTTTATAGTCTTTGGTCTTTTGGTGTGACTCCTATGTGACTCCTATATTTGAGGACTAGATGAATGGGTGTGCTGTCGCAGATATAAACTCATCAGCAGCAGACTAATACAGCTGTAAATATTTGTGTACAAATATTTGTGACTCTAAACGTCTGATGTGAACGCTAAAGGATTTCCCTGTAAACAGCAGGAAGGCTGTGTGTGGTGTTAGTATCATTTCAGGATAAGTTTGTGCTGTTCACCGCGGCTCAGATCAGAGAGCTTTTCGGTAGTCTGAGATTGATGGATCATTGAGAAACACATTTCTGAGGTCAGACAGAGTTGAGGTGGATCAGAGGTGACTGGAGGACATTGACATCCTCTGCTTCAGTCAGGAGCTGCAGCTCTGCAGGAGTCGAGTTGTGTTTGAAATGAATGTCAGTGGTAGAACACCTCCATCTAGTGTCTGAACGCTCACAACAACATGCAATTCCATAGGAATCCAGCCAATAGGCCCACACAATACAATGTGATTGGCTAGATACTGCATAAAACTGCAATAAATTGCATAACATTTATTGTAATTCTGGCGACCCTGAAGCACCAGAGAACAAACGGCAAAACAAATGAATATGGACCACAGAACAGGATGAAGAACACGACCTGAACAGCTCTCTTCATTCATAAACCCTGCACATTCAATAACAATTATTTCAACAGAACTGCAGATTTAGGGGTTTTCATGGATCATTTTTGAATCAGTGAGTGATGTGAAGCTGTCGTCTCTGTTTGGATCCTCATGGGGGTTTGAGGTGTCCATCTGCTGCCCATTGGCCCTGAAAAAAAAAAAACGCATTAAACTTACTGCATATATGTGTGTGTGTGTGTGTGTGTGTGTGTGTGTGTGTGTGTGTGTGTGCATAGCTTTAAATAAAATAGCAAAGTCCACGGTGTTCTCATTCAGACAGGGTTAGTAAACGAGTGTGCGTGTGTGTGTGTGTGTGTGCGTGTGTGAGAGAGTGTTTGTCCATGTACCTGCTGTGTGGTGAGTTTGAGCAGGTCTTCATACAGTCTTTTCCATCGGTCCACCTCAGCCTGGAGGTCAGACATCACCTCAACATCCCACCTGTGAGAAAACAACAAGAATTATAGCAAATGAGTCAATTAAAATAAAATAAAATAATATTTTTAAAAATAATATTTAATATGCTAAAATTAAATAATATAAATGATATATAACATTAAAATAAATAATATAAAATAAAAATAATGAAAAAAATAAAGTACAATAAAATAATAGAAAAATAATAGTATAATAAAATACAAAGTATAAAAATAAAATAAAAGAATAAATTAAAATGACAAAATAAAAAAAATAAAAATACTTTAAAAAGTAATAGTATAATAAAATACAAAATACAAAGTATACAAAACAAGGTAAAATAAAATAATAAAAATATCAAAATAATAGTAAAATAAAATACATTGACAATAACAATAATTGTTTATTTTAATTTAAATGTACTTATTTTGTAATAAAAATAAAAAATAAATTACAACATAAAATTATTAATAAAAAAGAAATAATAAATATATAAGTATAATAAAAATAAAATAAAATAAAATAAAATAATGACCTGCCACAGGGTTCTGTGGGACGAACGGAGTGCACAGTATTCCTGATAGTATCCAACTCCACCTGTAACCTGTTCACCTGCAGCTCCAGAGACTCCTTCTCACCTGACAGACAGTCCTTAAACCTGCACGCACACACACACACACACACACACTTGTTTACCTGCAGAAAACAACTTAATTTTAGAAGGTTGTTAACACAGAACGCATTACAGTGTTCAAAAACAGCTGGAGGGAACGCAGTGAATCAGAACGAAGGTCTAATTTCCAAAACATGATAATTTTATAAATTGTGGCGTTTCGACATACCTAGACAAGTCTGCTCATTTTCAGCAGCTTACAAACTAGTGAAGTGTGTGCAAGGGCGTAGAATTTAGCAGACACGCTATGACACCTCCCAACCAATATACAGCTACTACTATATTGTCCCTAGCAATAATTTTGATCAAACAGTTAAATATATGTGTATGTAACCACTGTTGTTGTAATTTCGGTCACATTTAAAATAGCTCATATCAGTTATTACCTGAGAAGCTAAAAAAAATATGTTAGAAAATGGCTGAAGATGCGAAAAGCGGAGGAACAAGCAAACCGTGTGAGTGATTCATTTACGCTGGAACAGATTCAAACGTAACTTCGATCATTTACTTTAAACGATTCACTAGAAAAAAAGAACAAAACTTTGGAGCGGGTTCGCGAATCATTTCGCGAATTGAATGATTCGATCTGAAGTCCCGATCTGAATCAAATGATTCCAGCTCCGACATTTCAATCTAAATCAAACGATTCGCGATCCGGTTTTTCCTTTTTTACACTTATATCTTCCTCATACCACGCCGCCCCGCCACGCGCCGCCACGTTTTATTCTTTTCTACCTCGGTATTTTTTTTCTATTATCTTTTTAAATTTTCCCATAAACTGAATAATGAAATTATTCATAATGAAATGAGTTGATCCGAAGCGCCGATCTAAACTGACGGTTCGCGAATCATTATTCAGATGGGACTTCAGAGCGCGGATCGCGAATCTTTTTTTTTCTTCTGAATTCTTTTTCTTTTCTTCTTGAATATCAAAAATATCAAGATAAATATCAAAAATAAAATATCAAACCATTAAGACAGTACAGTTATAAAATCAAACAAAGAAAAAAGTATACACAAATACAAAGTCCTTAAGAAAATTACCATGGTTTTATTATAGTAAAAGTGTAGTAACCATGTTTTTTTTTTTCACTTACAAAATGTGATCGGATGAACTTTTAAAAAATTTGATCAAAATGTCTTTGTGGTTTAGTGGCAAACAAGTGAATGAATCTTCCTCAGAAGAGACAAAAACAGCAACTCACTTCAATGACTGACATATTATAATTACGTCCATAAGCTTTTCGTGAAATTTGGATGAACTCATGAATCTGTTGTTTGATCTCTTTATATTTAAGGAGAGAAGAAAACTATGGTTTCCAAAGTCAGACATCACTTGTTATGATTTCCAAGGGTGTAGAATTTAGTAGAGACGCAGTGGCATGTCTCTACCAATATCCATTCCAGACACTCTTGTCTCTAGCAATAATTTTGATCAAACAATTAAACATCTGTTGTCTGCCGTTATGACCCCACCAATGACAAAATCAAACATATGCTCTTGAGTGAGTGAGTGTGTGTGTGTGTGTGTGTGTGTGTGTGTGTGTGTGTGTGTGTGTGTGTGTGTGAAATGTAGCGAACGGAACCTCTTGACGCAGCTCATCCACCTCCGCTGCTGCTCACACAGCCACTCGAACTGTTCGGCCGTTTCACGGAGTTTGCCGAGACTCTCCGAATTGTCCCGCCGCAGTTCCTCTACCGTCCTCTGGTGGGCGCTGCGCTGATCGCACAGATCCTGCCGCAGAGCTTCATGCGACACCTGGAGCTCCATCAGCTCGAGTGATTTACTGATCAATAAAAAATTACAGACGTGAGAAAATTCTAGGATGGGCAGAAAAAGCCCCATTATCTAGTCTAGTATTAACGTATGAAACGCAGCAAACACATAAGTCACGTTCAAACCAAGCAGCTTTGAATGACTGGATTTCGCCCTACGAAAATTCGCCGAAATCACCGAACAAACGTGAAAACGCCTGTGCTGTCATCCAGTACTGTCACTTCTAAACTTTGTTTTAAAAAACACGTAAATTTGATTTGCACCAATGTGAATGCAAAACAGCTTATAGAGAAGAGTAGATTTTCACTATGATAATGTGTGTGTGTGTGTGTGTGTGTGTGTGTGTGTGTGTGTTCCCTCTGATTTCCCACCTGTTTAGCTGCATCTCTAGGTCTTGTATTTTCTGAGTCTCCTCGCGGAGCTGCGTCTCCAGGACCTCAGCCTGCTGGGCTCTGAGCTGGGCCTCCTGGTGCAGCTCATCCACCAGCCCCATGAGCTGCGTCTCTGAGCCCTGCAGCTGCTTTAAATCACAGCTCACCTGCTCCAGCTGAAGACAAAGCAGTGAGGCGTCCCTCCAGCGCTCCTCCGTCACAGAGACCAAACGCTGCTGCAGGAGATCGGCCTGCTCCTGCCGCAGGAATATATGCTATATAATACGCTATATAATAGTGTTCAACTATTTGCAATGTTGCAATAAGCCTTTCATATAGTAATTTGAATAAAAATGTGCTAAAAAGTGCTCACACCCAGGCCACTCAAGATGTAGATGAGTAAACACTGCTTTATGTGTGCAGATTTCTCTCCTGATTCAAAGCGTTATTATGGATTGCGGACTCGATGCGTTTTAGTTAAGAATGTCTCGATGGATTAGTTTCAGCTTTTGTCTTCTCAAGATGTGAACTGATGGACTGGAGTGGTGTGGATTACTTGTGGATTATTGTGATGTTTTTATCAGCTGTTTGGACTCTCATTCTGACGGCACCCATTCACTGCAGAGGATCCATTCGTGAGACAGTGATGGAATGACACGTTTACACAAATCTTAATCTTAGATGAAGTGAGGGGGAGCACATTTTTAGCAAATTTTAATTTTTGGGTGAACTATTCCTTCAAGTTGAGTATCACAACCTAAATGCTGCTACCATATTTTTTACAGTAAAGTACCTGCTGCTTCTGAAATCTGTCCAGTAGTTGTTCATATTTGATGCTCAGCTCCACATAGAGCTGCTCCTTCTGACACACACGCACCGACAGACCCTCCATCTCTGCCCGCAGAGCCTGCTGACGCTCACCGGACACCAGCAGCTCTTGCTGGAGCACTGCTGAACACACACACACACACACATCACTGAGCAGCTGAAATCACCATCTAACATTAACTGTTTGTGTGCATAACAAAAACTTCTGAAGCGTTTGAAGCACAGCTGCACAGAACGAAAAATAGTCAAGCTAAAAATGCAAATAAACATGTCAGTAGTGCATTTGAATACAATATCACTTTCTGTTTAACACTTAGAATATACAGTTTGCATTGCAAAACATTCTAATATATATATATATAGGATTATAGCAATTAAAACATTTCAACTTAAATATCTGTTTGTTTTCAGCATTTTCTGGAGTTTTAGTGCTCTACCTGCAGCGATGACTATCATCTTCACTAGTTCATAGTTATTTTAAAAATTTTTTGATTTGCACTCTTACCTTTCTCCTGAGACAGTCGGATGCATTTGGCAGTGAGATACTGAATCTGACCGTAATCTTCATCTCTATCAGTTCTGAAAAATCTCCTCATAACCTCCGATCTGATCTGATCTGATGCGCTCGTCTCTTTGTCTTTCAGAGCTGCTCTACAGACATGATGATGGACGGCTCTCGCTGCAGGGCTGAGAAACTCTCTTTCTCTCCAAATATTCAAATACACACTGACCTGTCAGGATCATCTGGCTCATGTTTCACTGCAAAACCACTCTGCATTACAGAAATGATTTGAGCACATCAAGATTTCTGCTAATACTTTACAATTAGTTGAAACTGATTAATGCATTAACTTAAAGTAATTCACAATATGCAGTGCATTTGTTATAATATTTATTAATTATTTGTTAATCAATGTTAGTTAATAAAAACATCCGTTCATTGATAATTCATGTTGTTCTGGTCCATTCAATAATATAATCAGATGCAACTTTTGATTTTAATAATGCATTAGATAATATTGAACATAAAGTACATGAATAAATGCTTCAGAAGTATTTTTCTTTTACTTAATGTTAATAAACGGAACCTTATTGTAGTGTTATCAGATTACTGTGCATTGCATTAAACACATTTAACCACCAAATAATCATCATGATTTAGGAAAACATTAATATATTGTTTGAAGTATTTATACATGATGGTAGTATCTGTTGTACTGCCTTAATGGCGATTAAAAATAAAAAACAACAACAGCATACTACATTGATAAGAACTGAATTAATCAACATTGAGAATAACAACTACAAGACGTTACAGAAATCAGTGTTTGGGCTAAAATTGGCATGCAAATAATTTTACAATGCAAAGTAGTCTTTATTATTTTATTATATATATCTTTTACTTTTGGTTATGACCCAAACATGTTTTTATGAGATTCATGCAGATCTGAAATATTCATGGAATCTGATGTAAATCACACAGGTGTGTGTGTGTGTGTGTGTGTGTGTGTGTGTGTGTGTCAGTAATGCAGGCATGTTTCAGCCAGCAACGACTCTCCTTCATTCCACAAAACCTGCCTGAGGCTTTATGTTTCCTCTTATTATTTAATGTTAAATAATAATGTGATAATTAAAGGACTGGCTTCTCTAATGATGAGTCTGTAAAATCAGCCAAATCTCAAGTCAAAAGTCACATACAATGAAAAAAAAATGTGTTTTTGAAGTTGTAAATAAAGATCATTGGAATATGTTTTACAAGAAAATACTATTTGAGTTTTTCTATTTGAAAATTCTTGTTTACTTAACATTTCTATGTAGAGGTTTGTTAAATGTTTGTTAAATACTCCAATTTCTGAATTTACTGAACATCAGCTGCAATGATAAAAACAGACAATTCCATTTTTTTTTTTTTTTTTTCAAAAATGGCATTTATTTAAAAAAAGAACAAGAAAAGAGGGGAAAAAAATTCACAATGTTACCTGTGCTGATTCTGCACAAACAGTGAGATATAAAATAACAGAACGTCTCTTCAAAGCTTTAAAGTCAACATGAAACATTCTCTAATGTATGGAAGCTCACTTTCACCACAGAATAACTAACAAAAACAGTTAACCGCAACTTTTTATCTCACAATTCAAGCTTTGTTTCTCACAATTCTGTGGGGGGAAAAAGTCAGACTTGCAATTCTGTAGGTTTTTTTTTTTTTTTTTTTTTTTTTTTAAGTTTTCACCACAGAATGAAAAAATAAAAAAGGCAATTGCGAGTTTATCATATCACAATAATGACTTTTTCTCCTCACAATTACAAGACAATGATCATTTTATGTTTCAGACTTTTCTCAAAATTGCAAGTTTATATCTCACAAATGTGAGAAAAATGTCTTAATTGTGAGAATAAAAAGTTGCAATTACCTTTTTAATTTTTTTTAAATTCTGTGGCAAAAACAAAAACAGAATCGTGAGTTCATATCTCACAGCTCTCACTGGAAAAAGAATCAACTATTAGATAAAAGTCGCAATTACCTTTTTTAATTTTAAATCTGTGACACAAACAGACTTCCATAGTAACATGTAACAGAATCCTCATCGTGTAGGATAAAACTAGAGTTTATCCATCAGGAATTGATTGATTGAATGGGTGAAGAAATGTACATAATTAAAAGTACAACTTTACTTACTTATTTTCTGAATAACGCACATTGGTGAATCACCGCAAATAAAATCAGAAATGTGTAAATGTCAGGTGAGTTCGTTGATTTCATGTTGACTTTAAACTCTCGTCACGCGCCGAGCGTCTGTGAGCCCAGACCCGACCGATTCTCCATTAGTTTTTCAGAGATTTATAGAATCTCGTCTTTATTTCTGAATGTACATCTTAAACGATGAATATGAGCTAGTCTACATCTAAAACAAACATGATCTGCGTTTCATTTGCATGTTGATAGTTAGCTGATAAACGGTTACTCTGCGTTTTTCTCCATATGTGGTTAAAAGAAACATTGCTGGGAAATGTCTGGGTTTCTCAAGATGCCGAACGCGTCGCTACGCAATAAAAACAAACCAACAGAATCATCCGAATCAACATAATGCGCTTCAGTGTACGAAGTTTAATACGACAATCAGCTGCGACAGAAAACAAGAACAAATAAATAAACTCTGAATAAAAAAAGAAACGAAAGCTGGTAACAGAAAGACATCAGTGAAGACTAACTGGGAAAAGCTTCTGATTTCAGACAGACATCGAGCAGCAGAAAAACAATCTGACGTCACCAGTGTTTCTGTTCGACCACCTGAATTCATAGAGAGCGAAATGAAGGGACACAAAAGAATGTCTATCTGAGGTCAGAGCCATCTAAAATTAACAAAATTATTGCACTGGTTTCCTGCATCTATCAATGGGCGGCAATATAAATAAAAACAATCATGTCAGAGTAAAACGAACTGCCGTAACAGCATCATAGCGGCGCTGCATCGAGGGAAAAGAGTCCAGACGCGGCGCCGCGCTTTACCACTGCTGCCAACTGAAGTCGTCGTTGGAGCCGAACACCAGGAAGAAGCCCAGGATGGTGGCGAAGATCACGATGTTTCCCGTCAGGACCAGGGCGCAGGCTCCCCACGCGATCTGCGCACATCAATTATTCAGTCAGTCGTCTGGAAACGTACACATCTGATCGATTCGTGCTCAAAACGTCAATGCGCCATCAAATGGACTGAGTGATCAAATCATCCCGTTCATCACCGGATTCACACAATAAATGCGCTTTTGACACTCTTTCAAGAAACAGTTCATCCAGAAATGAAAATGTGCTCCCTCTCGGGCCATCCAAGATTAGGATGAGTTTGTTTCTTCATCATTTTCATCACCGTCTCACCACTGGATCCTCTGCAGTGAATGGGTGCCGTCAGAATGAGAGTCCAAACAGCTGATAAACACATCACAGTAATCCACACCACTCCAGTCCATCAGTTCACATCTTGACAAGACAAAAGCTGAAACTAATTTGGAACTAAAACATCATAATCTATAATAACGCTTCCTCCAGTGAAACCTGCACAGATCAAGCACCGTTTACAAGTCAAAACAGTCTAAAACAGCTCTAAACAAACATGTGGCTGGATTTTGATGTGAGAGACAACAGGAGATGGACTCTTTTCATTGGAGGAAGCGTTATTACGGATTATGGAATTAGATTTTAGTCAAAAATGTTAAAAATTATGGGTTTGTTTCAGCTTTTGTCTTCTCAAGATGTGAACTGATGGACTGGAGTGGTGTGGATTACTTGTGGATTATCGTGATGTTTTTATCAGCTGTTTGGACTCTCATTCTGACGGCACCCATTCACTGCAGAGGATCCTTTGGTGAGATGATGGAGCTGATGGAATGACACATTTACACAAATTTAAAGAAGAAACAAACAGGGTTTGTACAGATACTCTAAAATAAAATTCCCAGACTTTCAAGGACTTTTCAAGCACTACCTTTTTGATTTTCAAGAACTTCAGAGATCTCACTTATGGTTTGATGTTTTCTACTGTTTAAGACAAAAAAAAAAAAATCTGAAAAAAAAAAAGCTCCAAAGTCCCAATCTAAAACAAAAGATTTGCAATCCTCGCTTCAAAGTCCCGATCTGAATCAAACCATTTTGTGACAAGATCTGATTGGAGCGCTTCAAAACAGTGAATCACGTTGCGATGCAATGCTTTTTAAAATCATTACAAGCGATATCGAAATTCAAAAATGAACGGCTGTTTTAATTTGATCTGGTTTTCACTAGTGAATCGACTGAAATGAAAAGTCGTCACGCGTTTGAATCAGTCGGAGCTTAAACGACCCACTCAATTTAGTTCATCTGTTCTTCTTTTTGCGTTTTCAGTCGTTTACACAGCACTCAGTACTACTACTGCTTTAGCTCCATAGTTTTATGACATTAACTAAAATAGGCTACAATTTTTATTTTTTTTTTTTTTTGAATTGCTTGAAAAGACGTGCTTGTTAAGAAATTAAACACTTATTTCATAAATACATTGTCTTTCAATAACTCAAGCCCTTTTCAAGTACCTCTCCAGGAATATATACTGCTATCTTCAAGGATTTTCCAGGCCTTAAATTTCAAAAAGTCAAATTCAAGTACTTCAAGCTCCTTGTACGAACCCTGAACAAACTCTAATCAGTTCCTCAATGAGAAATCGAATCCCTACATTCACTCCTGCTGAATATGCAGTTGTGTCACAGTGCGAACAGTGTGTTGTTGACTTTAGCGGGACGGGTTGATATTTACCACATCAGCGCGGGCAAATATGATGGGCAGCCCGAAAGCCGACACCACGATCCCCGTGGTCAGGAATATGGCCAGCTCTTTGCAGGCGTTACTGGCCGAGTCTGTGTCGTCCACCACGCGCCGAGAGATGCAGTACGGGATGGGTGACAGGATGTAGAAGAAGAGCAGGAACAGAGGCCAGTACGCACTGCACACAAACACAGCATTAACAGACGCACGGCACACGCACATACAGACGCTCACGAGAGAGAGAGATCAGGACGAAACACTCACTTATAGACGGGCAGAGCACAGCCCAACATGAGGAACATCAGACCGATCGCTCCTCCAAACGACAGGCTGATCAGAGCTGAAACACAACAGCACTTCACGTTGATTTCAAATCAAATTACAAAGTAAACAAAGAATATGAAAAATTCATTTGCAAAAGCAGATAACTCCATTTTTAACAATTTTCAAAAATCATGTTTTGTGCATTCCAATTAATCTCAATCAAACCTCAGTTGGGTTATTTTGATATAAAGTAAAAATAACCAAAAAAAATAGAAAATACAGCTAGCCAACACCAAAAAACTCAATAGCAACATGATAACTTAATAAAAAACATGACTTATCTGTTTCTGCAAATAAACTCTTCATATATATATATATATATATATATATATATATATATATATATATACACATATATGAAAAGATGTAATATTATTGTCAAGAAGGACTGAGCAGCATGTGTTGTTATAGTGTAATTATTTTTAAATGTAATACTTACTGTAATTAATAAGGTTATGATTCAGTATCTTTCTGTTTTTTATTATAATACATTAGCTGATGGATCATCATCATCATCCTGCTTAGATCAATTCCAAAATCAATTTTTTATATTACGATTTCTCTCCAGATGAACGACAGACTCATGTGATGATGGTCAGATGATCCACTCACAGCTCGACATCATCTAGCATATTATATATATTATATATATATATATATATATATATATATATATATATATATATATATATATACACACACACACACATACATACACACACTATATATATACGCGTGTATATTTTTGTGAAGGGTATTTACAAATTTCAGTGTTAATACCATGAAATAACCCATATAGATATGCAGTGGTACATATATAAAGAGAGCGATAACTATACGTGTTTATCCTTTTAAAACACACAGAGCTGTAGTGTTTGTGTTTCGATGGAGGATGTAAATCTGCGGCCGTGAACACCAAACCGATTCCGCGTCATTAATACACACAAACACACACCGCAAACACACACACATTTAAAGCCGCTCACCTTTGATTCCCGCCATTGTGCAGATTCATAAACACAATAATTAACAGGTACAATTAAAACTGAAGAAACTCCTCGCGCTTCTGATCCTCTGCACCGCCAGCGCTGCCCTCCACACTGCGCATGCGCCGGACGGCACCACTTCCGGTGACCGCAAAACATTATTACAAACATTCTTCACTCGAGTTTTTCAACACTACAAACACTGCGGACGAACAAATAATATGTAATACATTAAAGTGACTAACGGATAAACTTTATCGACACATTTCATTAGCATATGTGTTAAACAAAGAGCGAGCCAATATTACATTAGTAAAGGGATGCATATCGGTGAATTATTTCGCTATGAAAATATTTTTCCTATGTTAAATTGTTCTTTGTTTTGAGATGGAAACTTTTTCTAAATCCTTTTTATTGAAATAGTCACAGAAAATAAATATCTCTTGTCGCTGACCGGTCAGCTTTGTTGTCATAATAAACATAAATAGTAATGGCAAAGCATTAATAAGTTTTATATACGAGTGTCGTGTTCATAAACGATTAGTTGTTGTGTTAAAAAAACAGTAATCATGCAGCTGTTTTTGCTCCACACAGCGCATCCATCTAGACGAACCGGAAACCATCGATTGATCTCCTGCGGTTCTTTTGTTTTGTTTTTGGTTGTCACCGGAAATTGTGTCCGTTTGTGTGTCGCGACGCCGTTGAAGGTTCCGCGCTAAATACTCAGCTATCTCAAAACAGCAAGTACTGAATTGGAAAGCAGAATTTAAGTTGTTGTTATTGTTATTATTATTTTTCTTTTCACCGTTGATGCTTCACACTGTAGTCCAGTTGGTGGCGGTAAAACACCATCAGTCAACCGCCAATAAACGATACAAGAAGACGAAGGTTCCGCGCTGAGATGGCAGCGTTGGGATGCAGCACTCTGGACTATTTTCCTGAAAACGTTTTAATTGATATTTTATCTTATTTAAATGTGCGAGAACTCGTGCGCAACTCCAGGTACATGATCGCGTCGCGCACGGCTGTCATTAATGACTGTTTTAGTGAAACGCGAGGGCAGTTCAGTCAGTAACTGTGTTTTTATCAAATAAAATGTTTTATAAAATGAATTTACTGAATGATGATCATGTGGAAACGTCAAATCCGTGTGATTTACTGTGTCAGACATGAGAAATTATACAGATCCAGTGACATAGACTGAGATCAGGCAGCCGGAAGTCATCAAACACAAACAAACAAACTCGCGTCATTTACAGGGATGATTATATTAACCCAAATGTGTGTGTTTATATATGAATATAATGTGTGTGTTGTAGGGTTTGCAGGCGCTGGAAGCAGTTGGTGAAGGATCAGAGACTCTGGAGAGCTGTTGATCTCTCCACATGGAAAGGGGTGAGAGGTTTACTCTGACTTTTACCCTGATTTTACTCGTTTAATCCTCTGCTGTTCACTATTTAGGGGATTTCATGATACTAGATGATAGTCACCAGATTATGCACTATATATCAATTGTGTATATTTCTTTAACTACACTGTGTTCAAAAGTTTGGGATCAGTAAGCTTTTTAATGTTTTTAAAGAAGTCTCTTTCACTCATCAAGGCTCTGTTTATTTTATTAAAAATGCAGACAAAACTGTAATATTGGGAAATATTATTGCAGTTTAAAATAGTGGTTTTCTATTTTAATATACTTTAAAATAGAATTTATTTCTGTGATGCAAAGCTGAATTTTTAGCACCATTACTCATTCATTGTCACATGATCCTTCATTCTAATATGCTGATTTATTATCAATGTTGGAAACAGTTGCACTGTTTATTATTTATTTATTTATTTGGAACCTGTGATACTTATTTCAGGGTTCAGGGTTACTATTAATACTTTTATTCAGCAAGGATGTGTCAAATTGATTAAAAGTGATAGTAAAGACTTATATTGTTAGAAATTTCTATTTTGATTAAATGCTGTTCTTTCAAACTTTTTATTCATCAAAAAAATCCTGAAAAAAGAATCGCAGTAAAACTGTTTCCAACACTGACTATAAATGTAATAAATCAGCATATTAGAATGATTTCTGAAGGATCATGTGATACTCAAGACTGGAGTAATGATGATGAAAATTCAGCTTTTTATATTTTAAAGTATATTAAAATGGAAAAGTTGCAATAGTATTTCAGAATATTACTATTTTTCTGCATTTTTTGATCAAATAAATGGAACTTTAATGAGAGAAAAAAAAAAACATTAAAAATCTTACTGATCCCAAACTTCTAAATAATTTCTGTTCATAAAATAAGTGGTACAAAAGGGATTTATATAGACAGATAAGTCCGTCTTTATTAACTTTCATAAATCATGTTTTTTTTACTGTGTTATGTTTTTGTTGTGTTAATTAGCTTGATTTATTTATTTATTTTTTTTTAGTTATTATTATTTAATCAAAACAACCCCACTGCAGTTTGACTGATATTACTTGGAATGCAGAATAAAAAATTTAAAAACGAGTTATATGTTTTTGCAAATTGACTCTTCATACATATATATATATATATATAATTTATTTATTTTGTCTAAAATAACCGAAGACCATCAGAAAGTGTCATTTGTAAAGTCAACTCACATTTATTTCTACAGATCATTTTAAGCAGCTTTACAGTAATAAATTGGAAAATAACAATGCTAAAATTATACATTTCATAAATTATGACACAATTACAACTCAATTTAAGCTGTAAAGCAGAAGACAGTATTTAGATTAATTCAATAGTGATTTAGTTATTATTTAATTATACACTGATTGTCTTTTAGGCACCTTTAATCCTATTATAAAAAGTTTATCAGTGAATCTTGTTCAAAAGAAAAACATGTTTGTCTTCAGAATCTTTCATCAGAATGTAATTGTTCGCTTCAGCTCTGAAATTTTATTTTCAGCTGAATTATGTACTGAATATCCTGTTTCACAAATGAATTGACAGTCATTTTAAGAGCCTTTGTTATTATTATTATTATTATTGTAAAATATATATATATATTTTTTTTAGCTTAATAATAGCTATCATAACACACTTTTATTGTTTGTTTGCAGTTGATTTGCATTAGTTTTTCGTGTTGTTTTTGACAAAGCACTGATGAATTGCAAAAATAAAAGCAGTGAATCTTTAGAAATCCTGTTTGCAGATGTGTTTGTGTCCTCGTGTGTTTTAGGTGACGTCTCGAGTGCTGTGGGTTTTGCTGCGTCAGTATCTTGGTCACGGACTGCGATGTCTGCGTCTGCGCGGCCTCCTGCTGTCTGTGCGGCGCGGCGCCTTCCTCACCGAGTCCTGGCTGCAGGCGCTGCGCTCCAAGTGCCCTCGTCTGCGCAGACTTTACCTGCAGCACACGGACCTGCGCGGTTTACACAGCTGCCGCCTGCTGCCCCCTTCACTGCAGGTGCTGGAACTGAGTTTTTGTGAAGTCCCGCCCGGATTCTTCGCTCAGGATCCCGAGACGGACGGCAAAGCATCCGCGTCGGCCGTCACGATAGAAACGCTCGTCCTTAACAAGGTGCCGTCTTTTTCCGACCAGCACTTGCGCAGTCTCTGCACGTGGCGGCAGCTGAGTCGTCTGGAGCTGCGGGATCTGAGTCGAGTGAGCGCAGGCGGGCTGAGGAGCTGCGTTCCTCCCGGCGCGCAGACGCTCGGCCGCCTCAGACACCTGGAGCTGGAGACGTGGAGCCTGACGCAGATGGTGGCGCTGGGTCTGGGCAAGGGCTGGCCGGGGCTGGAGAGACTCGGGCTGGGTGGGAACGAGGTCAGTCCGGGTCTGCTGTCTGTCAGTCGCCTGCAGGACCTGCGCTGGCTGCGTCTGCGCAAATGCAGACTCAACCAGAAGATGCTGCTCAAATGCTGCAGGTGTGTAGATGACAAATGCACATTAAATCTGTGCGTATGAGAGAGTGAGACAATCATTTCAGCATTTTATTTAGTTTGTTTCTTTCACTAGTTCGTTTGAAAGTCATGCAGTGTACAAACATTCTGTCTAGTGAGTGGAAGTTTGGAAAAATGCATGATTTTTAAAGAAGTCTCTTCTGCTCACCAAGGCTGCTTTTATTTGATTAAAAATGCAGTAAAAATTGTGAAATATTATTGTGATTTAAAACAGCTGTTTTTTTATGTGAATATCTGTTAAACTGTAATTTATTTCTGTGATGCGCAGCTGAATTTTCAGCATCATTACTGCAGTCTTCAGTGTCACGTGATCCTTCAGAAATCATTCTAATATGCTGATTTGCTGCTCAAGAAACATTTCTGGTTATTAGCAATGTTGTGGAAACGGTCAGACGTTTTATTTTTCAGGATTCACAGATGAATAGAAAGTTCTACAGAACTGCATTTATTTGAAACAGAAATGTTTTGTAACGTTAAAAATGTCTTTACTTTTGATCAGTTGAATGCAGCCTTCATAAAACAAATAATTTCTTAAGAAAAATCTTACTTACCCTGAACTTTTGAATGGGTGTATCACAGTTTCCACAAAAACAATTCAGCTTTGATCACAGAAATAAATTATATTTTGCAATATATAGACTTGGAAAACAGCTATTTTAAATAGTAATCATATTTCACAGTATTACTGTTTTTTTGTTTAATAAATCCAGCCTTGGTTGCATTTTCCTCATTGTTTATAAATTTGTATATTTTTCTGCATATGCATCATAGTAATACACTATTTTATTGTTCATTATCTTTATTTCTAATGCATTATTTTTCCTTACTGTTCACAAGCAGACATGAAACCCAAAATATAATCATTTTTTGCTTGTTAATGCTGAAAGTATTTTTTTAGAGGCATCATGCAGGACAATGTCTACATGTTACTTTCATTTTACGTTTATTTGTATAAAGTGCTTTTTCACAATGCATATCATTTCAAATGCATTTTACTTGAAATTGCTACACATTTCAAATGCCGGATGCTTCAAGTATGAAATGTGTGCAGGTCTCTGACGCAGCTGCGTGTGCTGGAGTTCAGCGAGGTGGAGTTTGTGGAGGACGAGGAGGTGAAACCGGACGAGACGGACGGACAGCAGAGCTGCGAAGACGATCCCGTGCCGAATCTCAGACGTGCCTTATGCTCCCTGCTGCCCGAATGCAGCGTGTGTTTCAGCAGCTGCACGCTCACGATTAACAGAGACTGACACTGATTCTGATGAGGACGTGTTTGTCAGGAACAGACTGAGAACAAACACCCTCACCGTCTTTACATCTGTGTCACTGAGATATGCAGGAAACATCATTTTTACTGTAAAATAAAATGATTGCATCTGTCTATAGTAAATACTTTATTGTGAAAATTACAGGTTTTGTAGCACTGCTTTTTTGACTATTTAAATGACATAAATTACAGAAATCTAATTGCAAATCTACTGGGAATTACAAAAGTTCAACTTACTGTAATTTTGTACTGTGAAACTGGTTTAAAAAAAAATGATTGGTCCTGAAAATATGCTTCATTGTTTTCATGCAAATTGCAAAACTTAATTTCTCAGTTTTTTCCTTTTGATTCAGGTGAAATGTGATGTTTTCATGACAGTTCGTACAAGGTGCTTGAAGTGCTTGCAGTACTTGAATTTGACCTTTTTGAAATTTAAGGCTTGGAAAACTCTTGAAAATAGCAATATTCCTTAAGAGGTACTTGAAAAGTGTAAGTCTAAGTAAGTTAATTTTGTCAACAAGCACATCTTTTCGCACAAAATTCAACAATTTCAAAAACATAACTTTTCATTGATCTCAGTCAATGTGAAAAGACTAGTGATCTAAGCCAGTAGTAGTTCTGACAGTGTAGTGTAAACATGACAACGCGAAAATAGGAACAGATGAACCGAATCAACTGTGTGAGTCGTTTACGCTGGAACCACTCCGATTGATTCAAACTCGTGATTTCGTTTCAAGCGATTCACAAATTTCGACATTGCTTGTAATGATTTACATGATTGGAGGAACGGAGTTTTTTGAAACTCCAAATCGGTTAAAACCATTGCACTGCAAACTGGTTCAGCGCTACAATCAGATCGCGAATTATTTGTTTCATATCGAGAATTCAAAACACGTATTGCGAATCATTTGATACACATCGGCACTTCGGAGCACATATCGCGAATCATTTGATTTGGATCTGAACGGGTTCCTGAATCGTTTCGCAAATTGAATGATTCAAATCAAGTGATTCGCGATACGCGATGTTCCGATCCGCGATTTGAGTCCTGGTCTGAAATGTTGGTTCGCGAATCATTTGATTCAGTTCGGGACTTCGGAGCGCTTATGGCGAATCATTCAGATCAGGATTTCGGAATTTTTTTTCTTAAACAGTAGAAAACATCAAACCATTAAGGCCGTACAGTTATAAAAACAAAATAAAGTATACACAACTACAAATCCTCTAAGAAAATTAACTGAGGTTTTAGTATAGTAAGTGTAGTATACTTTGTAATGCTTTAGTAGTGATACACGTGCTTCACTTTATTTTTGCCATTTTTTATTAGAATATTTTTAATTTATCTTTAGAATTTGAAAGAGAAGCCGTTGATAAGTGAGATCTCTGACTGAAGTCTTTGAAAATCAAAAAAAAGTCCTTGAAAGCCCTGGAATTTCATTTTATAATATCTGTACGAATCCTGTCATGCTGTCATGAGCGTTTCATCATTTTAATCCCCTGCAGTGTGACAAATTAATTTTTAAAAGAGTAAAGAGTAAATATTCCATCTAAGTCTCACAGAGCTGCATGCATAATGCATAACAAGAGAACTGGGGTTTTGAAATAGTTGTAGTAGCGCATTTTATTTTTCTATTTATTTCTTTATTTATTGGCATTAGGTTTTCTGTTAAAGTTAGGTTATACTATTTATAACTAGATGTTTTTTTAAAAAAAAAAAACAACTCTATGTAATATAGCTAGGCGAGTTCGTAAATTACTGCGCGTCTCCGCGCCGGCTGGTGGCGATGTGAGCGCGCCGCCGCTCGTGCTCGAGTTCAGCGAGGAAACAGTTGCCGTAGTAACGCGGACGTGCGCGTCTGAGGTTGAACATGTGAGTAAATCATCTCATTTCTTATCTATATGCTTATTAATAAAGCGATTTTAAATGACTAAACATTACTAAACGTGTCGAATCGATTTGGCGACAAACTGCGCCTGTTTGCTGCGTTTAGAATGAAATCAAGCCGTTTATCTAAAACATTCTCAAGCCTTAAGACTGTGAGCTTGTGATTTTGTTCTTCTGTGGTTTTAAATGTGATGACAAAACATGTTTTTTGGAATCCCAGCTTACAGGGAACCTTCTCACAACGTTCTGACAAGGTTCTTTCAATTATCGTTAAAAGACGTTCGTTCAAAGTGATCTAATAATGATCTTAAAACGTCGCACATGCATCGTTCATGGAACGTTTCAGTTGGACGTTTGTCTGACGCAGAACGTTCAGAGAACATTTAAAACTAACGTTCCCATAATGATTGCAACGTGATCAAATGAAATATTTCCTTAAGACACTGCAGGCAAAAACAGTTTTTTGGGCTTTTTGGTTTTTCATGAAACTAGAAATGTATGCAAATTAGCGCATATTTCATTAAATAATGCCTCATTTGCATATTTAAACCCAACATTTTAGGAAACTTATAATGCAAAAAATGTATGCAATTATCAGTGTAATCAATCAGCTGGGTAAGGTGATATCTATTAGTTAATTGTTGTACCTATTCACCTGCAGTGAAAACATTAGCACAAAAACATCTTCTGACACTTTGTAAATGTAAGGGTTTGTTTCTCTCAGAACGTTCAGAGAACATTCAAAACTAACATTCCCATAATGTTTGCAACATTGATGTATGGAATACTGGATTTATTCAGAAATAATGTTTTCATAGCTTAATGGGAACATTAGCAAACCACTCTTAGAACATTTATTGTTAGTGGGATCATAGTTTAGTTCTGAATGTAGTTGTTATTTGTATTATAATTGTTGTTAAAGTAATACTGAATGGATGAGTTGATGTGCTGCAGGACAGGAGGATATGGTGTTTAATCAGTGTTTATTTGTCATGTCTGCAGTGAATATCAGTGTCTGCGTGTGTGTTGATGTGTTTGTGAGTGATGGATCTGTGTTTGATGATGTTGATGTTGTTGTAGGTTTGCTGAGGTGAAGGTGGGATGTCTGCGTTAAAGAGTCTGGTACCTGCGCGCTTCCTCACGCTCGCCGCTCACCTGGTCATCGTCATCACCATCTTCTGGTCACGGGTGAGACGAGACCACACGCCTTTCACAGCTTTACCAGACTGTAAGAGTCTGATGACTGATGTGTGTGTGTGTGTGTGTGTGTTACAGAACAATAACATCCAGTCATGTCTGCCACTGGAATTCACTGAAGAACAATTCAAAACAGAAGATACACGGTAAAACACACACATTCAACATTTTATTTGTCACAGAATGATGTTCAATGAAGTCATTCCTGCAGTTTGGTGGGTTTTATGTCCACATGAACCACGACTGCATGTTCAGCTGATCTGATGATGCTCTTGTTTTGTAATGTCTGACTCTCTTCAGACGTGTGTTCTGACGGTTGTCTCTGTCTGTCTGTCAGGCTGCTGGTGGCTCTGTCTGTGACTCTGGGTCTGTTTGTGATTGAACTGGCTGGATTTCTCTCTGGAGTTTCCATGTTCAACAGTAACCAGGCTGTGCTGTGTATCCTTACAAACACACACACACACACACACACACACACTCACTCACTCAGTCCAGTGTAGCTGAATTTAGTTACAGTGATTGTGATGGTGGAGAATCAAGCAGAATCAGTCAAACAGCTCAAATAATAAACACCTTTTACTCAGTAATTAATTTCTGCTATTAAACCATATGAAATGTCTTCCCCTATAGACTTCAGTTATAATAAAATCTGAGCAATGATTTTAAATAGTTCTTCAGCTGTGGAATAAAAAATATATATTTTTGCAACTTTGAATGCAACTTGTTGTCTCACAATTCTGACTTCTTTTTGGCATGGGAGCTGAGCATCATAATAATAACCCATTCTGATCTTACGTGAATAAAATCCCTCTCAGTGTGTTTTTGTCAGTGTGTTTCTCTGAACGTCCCTTCAGCTCTGTTCTCTCACTCCAGCGCCTGCGTCAGTCTGTCCTGCTTTGTTTTCCAGCAGTGGCCGTGCTGGACGTACTGGATCGTGTTCAGCCTCTGCAGGTCCGTCTCCTCACTCGCTCATTAATATGAGAAGCGTTTTATAAGTGTTCTAAATCATCAGATTTAGTGAATGACCATTAAGACAGCTTTCCTGTGGCTCAGGATGAAATGGAAAAAGTGTCCAGCAAATGTGTAATAGTAAAATGTAAAGGCATTGTTTCTACATATGGCTTTGTGTACTTTTATGTTCTGGTATATGAGCTCTTACTCATTTATTGTGTGTGTGTGTGACAGTGTGATTCCAGCTCTCTTTGAGTTCATTCTGCTCGTTTCGCTCAAGTCAATGTGAGCGATTCTTCAGTCGAAGACTTGAGGATGTGAAGACTACACTGAAGAAAAGACTGATTCGTGATTTTACAGTTTGTTGCACAGATAGAGATGAGCTCAGATGTCAGAGAATCACCTGAGGAAATGTAGAGATTTGTAGATATTTCTCTTTTGTGTTTTTATAAAGGAATTAAACATGAATTTTCAATGAATTTGCAAGTGTGTGTTGTATCAGTCTAAAGTTGTCTTTGTATTTTTATGTTTTGTTTTGTTTTTTGTATCTTTATTTGAATTTCTATGGACTTTTATAAATGGAATTTTATGCAAATCCATTGCACACATATTTATGGAAGCACATTTACACCACATCAGAAAAATCATGCTTTGGTAAATCATAATTATGGCATAAATAGTTTCCATGTCTAATAACGAGGTAAAAAAAAAAAATAGGTCATAAAATGACAAAATTATAAGATTTCATTTTTATGTCAGAATTATTTATTATTCATTTATTATTTATATAATTACATGTTATTTATTTCATAACTGTATTTCATAATTCATAAACTTTTTGTCACAAGCATAATAATTTAGACTTTTTGTCATAACTATAACTTGAGATCACAATTTATGTCAAAATTTCAATTTATGTCATAATTACGATTTAAAGCATGATTTGTTCAGAAGTTTCCATTATATACAATAACAGTAATATGCATAAATGTCCTGGAAATATCTTATATTTTAATTGTTTATTATTATTATCATATGAAAACATTTTTCTCGTTGTTATTAGTGTTGTTTTCCCTTCCTTTTTTATTTAAAGTGCATGCGCGAATCTCTGGCGGGGCCAGAGTGATTGGCACGTCATTGGCCCAATGAGCGTTCGTGTCAATGAGCCAATCAGCGCGGAGTTTCTAGCGGCTGGGCCAATAGAGGGGAAGCTGGTTTTCATTTTAAATCCAGGCGGTTGAAAGGGAGAAACGGAGGAGCAGAAACACAGACACAAGAGCTCAAGAATTATCATGCAGGTACAATAAACAATTATTAATCATCTCATTTAGATATAAGCGCGTATGTAACGTCGTGTGTGTTTAGGAGCTGTTAGTATCGCGCACGGACTGATTTATATCGAATCAAAGCCTTTTGTGTCGTTGTCAAGATACGACGCGGCTGCGAGTGCTAAATATAACGTTACTCAGACGTTAAATATTCAGTGTTAAGAGATCTGTTTTAATATTTGTGTTTTGCTTACCCATCTAAGAGCTGTTTTAGTTGTTTATTTGTTCGGTGTGTGTTGAGTTTGAGGTGTGTTTGTGTTTTTAATCAGAATAAAGAGAACAGGGAACCCAGAGCCTTCCAGTCACAGGTGACGCTGCATCACGTTTTTGTTTAATAGAGAGTCTCGGTGCTGTTGACAGATCAGTGTTTCTGATGATCATATGTGTGTGTGTTTGTGTCTCAGGTTGCTAGTGTTGCTCTGTTCAGAGTCGGCATGAATCCAGGCACACACGCTGTCACAGGTGAAAACTCTAGAACAAACATTTTATAAATTAACTCATGTTTATATAACCTGTGAATGGTTGAAAGACAGTTGCAGTATGGTTGCTAATGGATTTTGAATCAGGTGTGTTAAAGAAGGCAAACTGTGCAGAGCAGTGGATCCCCAGGGCTGGAATTGTGATCTTACTGCTAATAGACATCAGCCTTAACTCCATTCATTGCATGTTTTTTAAATGCTGCTGCAAGTTGGTGATTCAGTCTTTGGTCTTCTTTCAGGTCCTGGAAGAGTTCCAGTGAAGTCAAACTCAAAGTGAGTTCACACATGCTGTGTATCTGATTTAGATCAGCCACTTTGATTTGCTTTTCATGGTGTTTTTTTTTTAACTGCCGTTCTCTTTCACCCAGGAAATTCTCCATCAAAGACTTTGACATCGGCCGTCCGCTCGGAAAGGGCAAGTTCGGTAACGTGTACCTGGCGCGTGAGCGTAAGCTGAAGGTGATCGTGGCTCTGAAGGTGCTGTTCAAGTCTCAGATGGAGAAGGAAGGTGTGGAGCATCAGCTGAGGAGAGAAATCGAGATCCAGTCTCACCTCAGGTGCGTTTCAGCTGCTTCGGACGCTCTTCATGATCTCGCAGGAGCTAAAACTCTTTCCTTTCAGGCATCCGAACATCCTGCGCTTCTACAACTACTTCCACGACGACACGCGTGTGTTTCTGGTCCTGGAGTACGCGCCGCGTGGCGAGATGTACAAAGAGCTCCAGCGCTGCGGCCGCTTCGATGATCAGCGCACCGCCACCGTGAGTGATCCAGACACGTTGAGCGCCGTCACATCGCTGTCTGTTGCTGATGTTGACGCTGGCCTTTTGTGTGTTTTTTTTTTTTTTTTTTTTTTTTTTAGTACATGGAGGAGTTGGCTGACGCTCTTCAGTACTGCCATGAGAAGAAGGTGATCCACAGAGACATTAAACCTGAGAATCTTCTGCTGGGATACAGAGGAGAACTCAAGATCGCAGACTTCGGCTGGTCCGTCCACGCGCCCTCACTCAGGTAACTCCTAATCCTGTTCTTTGTTTGTCTGCTTTTTCAGTACAGACATCTAAACGTTTATATATCATGGTTAGACATGTACATGCATGGTAAGCACTTCAAAATTAATAATTTTGGAATTGACATTAGCTTCCTTTCTGTCAACTTGTTAGATTTTACAGCGTTTTTTTTTTTTTTTTTTTTTTTTTTTTTTTTTGTGGTGTGCTTTTCAGACGCCGGACCATGTGCGGGACTCTGGATTATCTGCCGCCGGAGATGATCGAGGGTCACACTCACGACGAGAAAGTGGATCTGTGGTGCATCGGTGTGCTGTGTTACGAGTGTCTGGTGGGAAACCCTCCGTTTGAGACGGCCAGCCACACCGAGACGTACAAGCGCATCACCAAGGTCTGTCAGCTTTATATGCTCAAAACATAAATGTCATAGTAGCATTTCTTACGCTGCCGCTGATTTCTGCTGAACATGCTCTTATTATTGTCAATGAACTCTTGCTGTCTGTCGGCAGAAATGCTTCAGGCTCTGAGTGCCGGTTTCACTAAAATACACTCAAAAAAGAAATGAAGTTTCTTATGATAAATTAAGGAGTTCTTGATGTCAAGTGCAGAATCCTAAGGTTTAAAATACTTTCTTAGACCCAAAGTTATTTTAATCTTAAGAAAATTTAAACCAAGATTACATTTGACGCCCTTTTGTGGAGTTTTATAGAGCAAAAAATCACATCACGCACAGTTTTGACCAATTACCGTTTACGTTATGAATCGTTGGTGTCATGTCAGTTATGATAATAATAATAATAATAGTAATAATAATATTATTCAGCTAGAAAGAAAATTTACTCTGGAGAGGAGCATTTCGCTAAATATGCACTATTATATATTCTCATTTTTACTAAACCTGTTGTCTTTCAGGGTTCGTACAAGGTGCTTAAAGTGCTAGAATTGGACTAAAATTTAAAGCCTGAAAAACACCTGATTGCAATATAGTTACTTAAAGTGCTTGAATTATTGAAAGACAATGCATCTAAATAAGTGTTTGTCAATAAGCACATCTTTTCATGCAGTTCAAAAAACGTCATACCTGTTTTGCTCATTTCATATCAGAAAACCATTGAGCTAAGCAAGTAGTGATACTGATGGTGACATGTAAACATGGCTGAAGATGCAAAAAGATGACGAATGAGCCCAATCATTTGAGACATTTATGCTTGAACCGCTCCGATTGATTCAAAATCATGACTTCAGTCATTCATTTCAGGTGATTCACTAGCAAAAACCAGATCAAATTAAAAGAGCCATTAATTTTTGAATTTCAACATCGCTAACTACGATTGAGCTTTTTGAAACACCAAATCAGTTGAACCATTGCATCGCAAAATGATTCACCGTTTCAAAGTGCTCTAATCGGATCACGAGTCACTTGTTTCCGATTGGGACTTCAAATTGTGTATCGTGAATCGTTTGATTTGGATCAGAAGGGGTTTGTGAATCACTTCACCATCATTCACAAACTGAATGATTCAAATCTAATGCTTCACGATCCGAGTTCTGATCTGAAATGATGGTTCGCATATCGTTTGATTCAGTTCAGAACAGGTTCACGAATCACTTCTGAGATTCAGGATTTCTGATATTTTTTTTTTTTTTTATACATTACAAAACATCAAACCATGCATATCCCTGAAGGAAATTAACTGGTTTTACTATAGTAAAAGTGTAGTATACTTTGTGTTTGTTTGTATGTTTAAAAGTTTGAAATGGGAGACATAAGTGAGTTTGTAGTCCTTAAATCAAAAAAAGTAGTGCTTAAAGTCCTGGAATTTCATCTTTATGAACCCTGGTTTTCATTAGTGTCTGAATCAATCTGGAAGTGATTACAGCCGCTGTTTAAATGTTTTTCATCAACTCATTAGAGTAGAAAACAAATTCTATTCTTAAAATGTTCATATGAATTACTGTAGGTGTAATTTTTAAATGATTGTACAGTACAACTCGGTTTTTGAGTTTTGATGTCGTCTAACTATGTTGCTAATGTTCATTTTAGGAATTCAAATTAAGTTTCGTCTTAAGAACACTAAGAAACATTTCTGAGGTTTTGATGAGGGTTTTTTGTTCTGAATGTGTCGCAGGTGGATCTGCAGTTTCCCAAGGTGGTTTCTGAGGGCGCTCGTGATCTGATCTCCAAGCTGCTGCGTCACAGCCCGTCCATGCGTCTGCCGCTCGGGAGCGTGATGGCGCACCCGTGGGTCAAAGCAAACTCACGCCGGGTCCTGCCTCCCGTCTGCAACCCGCAGGCCCCCCCGCATCACTGACTCCCGCGGCTCTCCGCTCAAGGACCTGTTTGAGACACGCGGGCTGCTGATCTGAGTTGACTGGTGGTTGGTTGTGCTGTGAGAGCTGATCGTCACGCTTCACTGTGTTAGAAACACCCGATCGAGGGCCGGATTCACCCTGAGTGTGTATATATGGGCAACATTAATTGGTTATAAGCATATTTAATTGACCATTTGTTCTATTGTTTTACACTGTCTTGTGTAGATGTAGTTTTGTTCTGTTTATATTCATGTTTTAGTCTTTTATGAATGTCTCATATAAAAAGCTTTAAGTATTTCGTGTCGTGGCTTTTTGTTTTGCACAAACTCAAGTGAGTGTAAGACTCCGGATGCGTTCAGATCGTTTCAGTGGGGAACAGCTGCAACTACTCGTGTTAAATGGGTGTTTTAACTTCTGTATACTGCAAAAAAGGAATAAGTACTAAGTTTCTGGTAGCAATTATTTGACTACTATTGAAATAAACTAGTTCCTGGTTTGCTTATAACAGCTGATGAAATAACCTAAAAGGACGGTTTATTGAAAAATTAAATTTGTCACTTTTATTCTCATTGTCTTTCCAAACCTGAATATTCTGAAGACTGGTGGCCACTGGCTTCAATATATTTTTATTTTTATTTTATTTTTTCTACTACTGTCAGATGTTCAACTGCCATGTTTTATGTTGAACAGAAGGAAAAACTAATACCAGTTTGGAACAACTTTAGGGTTAGTAAGTGACAATTTTCCTGTTGGGGTGAACCATCACTTTACCTCGTATATAAATATTAGATTTAACTCTCAGACAAGGCTTAAAGCCAAGTTCTTTACTAAAATGTAAGTCTGAGCTGTTTCAACTGAAAAAAAAAAAAAAAAACTTGAACTGACTGACCTTAATGTATCGGTGCCTAAGCACGTTTATAGAAACTACTTGATGTCCTAATTGAACTATGGCCTAATCCTGGTTTAGTCTAAGTCCTGTCTGTAAAACCAGGCGTTAGTTTTACAAAGCGATTATCGTTCTTATTGTCTTAAGACTTAATTGTTACAAATGGCTAGAATTTTTACCAGTTAACGTAAAAGGATCCGTTACTAGTGAAGTCTGCAACTGCTGATTTATGTTTGAACTATAACTCCAAAACATAGCAAGCGCTAGTTACCGGTAACCCTGAAATAAAAGTATAAATGATACGATTATGTGGGTGCTACAAAGCTAATTTATGTTTTGCCGTTTTAGTGCTTTTTGGGTTGTCGGTGTCGTCGTGACGTGTCATTGTTTGACTAGTCGAGAGGTGTCATGATGAGCGGCTGATCAGCGGTAGCGTGGCCGAGCGGTCTAAGGCGCTGGATTAAGGCTCCAGTCTCTTCGGGGGCGTGGGTTCGAATCCCACCGCTGCCACATCCTTTTTCATTCGGTCTCATATGAACACTGTCGGAGCCGAAACATGCTGTCACACTACACCTAACTTAATGATAGATTCATGAACCTTAGAGAATCATTTGTTTCGAACTAGCGATTCGAAACGCGTATCGAGCTGCCAAAATCACGCAGTTTCAGTAAACGTGGCTGCGTTCCGTCTGTTTTTTTTTTTTTACCCTCTTCTCGGATCAGATTTGCATTTCACCTTTTATATCACATTTGTATAACAAAAATGATTTGCGGTTAATAGTCTTTTATTGGCCTTGTATAACCAGCCACAAGCCCTGCAAATTAATAAAAGAACACTTATTATACAGGCACATCATGTTTAATGGTATTTAATGATTTAAATGTATTAATTTTTGAATAAACTTAAACAAAAGGTTTGTGAAGGCTGTCTTATGCATGTTTCTGTTGCGTTTGCACAGTTTGACCAGCAGGCGTCACCGGAGTGTGGCGTTTCGTTTGAGCTCTTCGAAACAGTGAATCATTTTGCGAATCAATTGATTCAGAAGCTTCGCTTCTGCTACACTGTACTACTACAGAATATATGTTATTCGTTTTCATTTTTATTAATTGTTACCGTTAATTTTATTATTATAATTTTCTATTTATTTTTGGTGTGAGCTGTCACTAACATTAATAAAGCATAAAAAGCACATTTCAATTTGCAGGGTATCCTTTAGATGGCGCTGAATTTCCGCGCGTTTCTTCTTCTTCTTCACCTGCTTCCTGCGCGTGGTATAAACTTCCGGCTGGTCGTTCATTCTGTGACGCGCAGCGGCGGTTCGGCTCGTTTCGGAGGTTCAGCTGGACCGAGTTCGGCCGGTTTCGGTTTGGCGAGTGTCGCGATGTCGGCGCTTCACCCCGGTGACCCGCAGCTGGTGTCGATGATCGTTAATCACCTGAAGACGGAGGGTCTGTTCGATCAGTTCCGTAGAGACTGTCTGGCGGACGTGGATACAAAGGCAAAACACACACACATTTACCTCACAACAACACCGAAACACCTCGCTTTTACCATGACTGTAACACGGTAATAACACGGTGTTCTCTGAAGCAACGAGTACTGTGGTGTTTCCGAATAATACATCACATAACTAATAATGTGTTTATTTATAATATTTTATTATGTATGAGGGTGTCTTCATAAGCCGTTATTATTATTATTTTTAATTCGCGCTCATTTTTAAGCTAACTGTCAGTTTAGCAGCTCACAGGTTTAAGTTAATGGGTTGAGCTGTCTTAGTTAATAGCTTGTAACGGTGACCATAGTGTTTTGTTTTGCTATGAAAACAAAAAAAAAGAAAAAAAGTAAATCAATGAGATCTTTATAACAGTACAGCTGACACTGATATAAAATGATCTAAATATCAGTGGTCACTCTATATCTTCAGTAATATGTCTATATACAATCCAATGATGATTGAGAGATGAACAAATAAACGTTCCTCAAAAGATGTGAGATGTTTTGGAGGCTTGGGAAGATCATTCCTCCACTGAGTGAAAGCTTCTGGAAACAAACGTTCTTTAAAAGATCCTGATGATCACTGATTTGAGATTAAAAAATTATTCATGAAGAATCAAGTAAAGCCAAGCTGCTTCAGTCCAGCAAGTGTTCATCTGGAAATATTACTACAGTTATTCTGACATTTACTTGATAAAAATCTGTTAAGATTTGACAGCGAAAAGACATGTGAAGCACCAGCTGAAGGTGGACATTTGTACAATTACACCAAAAGAGCTTTTACTGGATAAAAAAAATGTAAACTATCAATCAGACAACAGAAGACATGGAGTAGATTAAGTGAAACACATTTAACAGCAAAGTTTTCACCGTTTAGAGGCCTGAGAAATTCACTCATCAAATATGATACAATGGCTTTATAGGGTTAATTTTGTTGTTGTTGTTTCTTTTGTCTCTCAGCCAGCGTATTTGCACTTACGACAGCGAGTCGACAACTTTGTGTCCAACCATCTGGCCAACCACACATGGAGCCCACAGCTGAACAAGAACCAGCTGAGAAACAGCATCAGACAGCTGGTCCTACAGTACGTCTGTCCGTCCGTCTATCTGTCCATATGTATGTCGGTCTCTCCGTCCATCCTTCTGTCTGTCTGTCTGTCCATCCCCCTGTCTGCCTGTCCATCTGTCTGTCAGTTTGTCTGCCTGCCTGCCCTCCTGTCTGTCTGTCCAGTTGTCTGTCTTTCTCTCTCTCTGTCTGTCTGTCTGTCCATCTGCCTTCTCTGTCCATTTGTCTGTCTTTCTCTCTGTCAGTCTGTCCATCTGCCTGTCTGTCTGTTTGTCTATCTTTCTCTGTCTCTGTCCATCCATCTGCCTGTCTTTCTGTCTGTCTCTCTGTCTATCTATCTGTCCATCCGTCTGTCCATCTGTCTGTCCATCTTTCTCTCTGTATGTCTGTCCGTCTGTCTGTCTTGTCCTTCATCATGTCTGTCTGTGTGGCTCAGGTCCGGTATGCTGGAGCAGGGAGTGGACAGGATCGTGGCTCAGGTCGTTGATCCAAAGGTCCATCACACATTTCGACCGCAGGTGGAGCGCGTCGTCCGGAAGTTTCTGTCTCCAAACGGCCACGTGGAGGAGGACGAACTTCCTCCTATAGGTCCGCCCCCTCCTGCGGAAAACCAGGAAGCTGAACTGCTGACTCCAGACAACGAAAATGATGCAGGTGAGCGTCCCACATAAGAATCAACAGTCTTCTCATTAAAAACAATCTGGAATATAAGTCACGTTTTCTGGTGTTTTCCTCTGACAGCTCCAGCTGGGAGCTCCGGCGCTGATGTTCAGATCCAGGAGACCAGCGGCACTGAACACGAGCACAGAGAGGAGGAGATGGACATCAGCCTCACCGAGGAGGAACAGCACACCGTGGAGATGAAAGAGGAGCCGGAGGAGGAGCAGCCCGGGAAAGAGGAAGAGGAGGAGAAGGACGCAGAGATGGAGGTGGAGACGGAGGAGGTGAAGGAAGAGGGAGATGCGGGGAACAGCAGTAAATCCTCAGGGAAGATCAAAGAGGAGAACCGTGACACTGACTCACAGAAACCCTCCAGCGTCAAACAGAAGACCAGAGAACGACTGAGAGAAGGTACAAAAACAAACCCGTCTGAGATCTGCCACAGATGAATCCTTAATGCCACTTAGCTTTTATGAATCGTTTCCGGTTTGTGTGTCGCAAAGATTAGGTTTTATAGTGATGCTCTGAAATTGTTTTTTTTAACGTAAACCAAGTTTTTATTTAGCAAAAAAATAGGTTTCATTGACATGTTTGTGTTATTAGAGTACTCATTGGAGGACTCTGATCTGGAGGGTCTCAGCGACATCACCGTGAGTTCGGTCCACACCAGCGATCTGTCCTCGTTTGAGGGAGACAGCGATGAGGACGAGGCGCCGTCTGAGTCTACCGAGGAGGGAGAGATCAGCTCTGAGGGTGAGAAGCGCATCACAGGATCAGTCAGTGTGTGTGTCACTGCAGCGCTCAAACACGTGTGTGTGTGTGTGTGTGTGTGTGTGTGTGTGTGTGTGTGTAGATGAAGGAGGGCGGAAGACGCCGACCGGAGACGACTCTGAGGGCGGCAAGGAGAAGAAGCCCCGCGGCGTGAGACAGGGATACGTACACAAACCCTTCCTGTACTCGCGCTACTACAGCGATTCTGATGACGAGGTGACGGTGGAGCAGCGACGGCGCTCGGTGGTAAGAACACGTCCGTGACCTTTCACACACTAGAAACCCTGACATTTAAAGCAATAAGCCCCAAGAAGCCATGATTTACACTAATTTATTTTAGTAATTTAACTAAGGGGCGTTGTTAGCACGACACGAAGCAGAGTGCCTAAAACCCCTGTTATAAATTCACTGTAAACCACCGCTTCACAGGGCTTTTTATAAAGCAGTTATTTCATATGCGTAGTAAGGTTTCACAAAATAAAGCAGGGCAAATAAAGTGTAATGATGTTAATAAAAACAGTATTCTTCCACCAAACAATGTAGTTCCTCAGAAACAGTTGTGGTTGCAACAAAGTAGTTGCCAAGCAACACGCAAATGTAAACAAAGTCGTATGTTTGTAGAGTAATTTATAACAGCTTCGAACGCAACTCAACCAATCAGAATCATGGATCGGAACTATCCGTTTTATAAATTCATTTATAAAGTGCTTTAGAAACCACAGTGTCCCATAATGATGCACAATTAAAATATAAAATGAAAATTCAGTGAAATATAATAAAAGAAAAATTGTCATAAGAAAATGAAACAAAAAGGGATACATTCAAAATACATTTAATAAATTTCATTCTATGTTACTTAATAGTAAGGAAAAAACTTACACTTGCTTATAAACACGTTAATGGAGTGTAAAACAGCTGAACATTTTGTGCTCTTGTAGGCAGATTGGAATGCTTTTGTGGTGGACACATACAAATTTTAGAATTTTTGTCTTAATTTTAAATATTTGTTATTTATTAATTAAATAGTTAACAATTTAGTTAAATGTGGCAGTATTTCTATACAAATATTTAAATTGCAAGCAAGAAAAAGAAAAGAAAAACTGAAATAACTTGATTTAAAAGTCAGTGTTTTCAGCCCAACCCTAAAATTGCTTTAATTATTGTCATGATGCACAATTTTTGTCTGGTCTTTGTTGCTGATGTTGTTGAAATCCACAGGCCAGAGACAAAGAAGAGCGTTTGTTGAAGCGGCAGCAGAACCGTGAGCGAATGGAGGAGAAACGCAGACTGAGAGCAGCTCAGAATGAAGAACAGGGTACCTGCACTCGACTCTCTGTGTGTTTGTGTGTGTGTGTGTGTTTTAATGATCTGATCTCTGACGTGATTTCCTCCTCACAGATCGCAAAAAACAGGCGACTCTTTCTGCGGATCAGAGACCTCGTGCCAAAGAGGCTCGGAAAGAGAAGAAGGTCCTGGAGAAGAAAGTGGCTCTGAGCAGACAGAGAAAGAGAGACAGGTTTGTGGGGCAAACTTTGCCAAATCCAGTAACTATTTCCCTAAAGCCAGCCAATCAGATTTTCAGAAAGCTCCATATGATGCATAAATAGACAAGATGGTAAGTCAGTTCTCACTGACTCTTTCATTTCAGAAAAGAGGATGACAGGAAGAAAAGTGACACTGAAGGCGATTCAGTCAACAAAGATGTAAGTGTCTCTAATTCTCCAGCTCTCTCTCTCTGTCTGTCTCTCTGTAGTGAACGCTTCTGTCCGTGTCTCTGCAGGTGAAGTTCGCAGGTCTGAAGTCAGTGCGACGGCCGTCTGACCTGGAGGAGCAGCGCAAGAAGAAGTCAGACAGCGAAGAGAAAGTCCCTGACAAAAACCGCGTTCACTCCTTCATCCTGGACCTGGAGCTTGGAACAGAGGAGCGCCGGAAAACCGTTCGGAAAGACTCGCTTTCCAAAGAAAAGGAGCGCAAGGACAAAGAGAAGGAGAAAGAGCGCGCCGTCCCTGACGAACGACTCAAGCACAAACTCAAGACGGAGAGCAGGAAGAGCGGAGACGTCACCGCCGACGAGAAAGACGGAGGGACTGCAAAAGCAGCTGCTGACGAGAAGAAGGGGTCAAAGGTCAAGCCAGACAGGAAGAGTTCTGTGTCTTCCCGAGAAAGCAAGACGAGTGTGTCTGAAGCTGTGGAGAAAGGAAAGACGGCTGTGAACGAGAAGGAGAAACTGAAGGTGAGCGCCAAGGGCGACTCGAAGCTGCTCCGCCATTTGGACTCCACCGGCTCTTCAGAGGAGAGGTCAGAAGTCGAGGCGGGTTCAGAGGTCAGCCGGAAGAAGGACAAGCACCCTAAAGAGATTCCCAAGAGGTCAAAGAGTCACCCAGAGGCTAAACCGGGAGAGAAGCCTAAGGTACGGGCGGACAGGAAGGATTCGTCCGCAGAAAAGAACCACCCGCAGAAATCCGGCTCGGAAACCGAGAGTGACGCCCGAAAGCCGGAGGCAGGGCCGAAGGTCAAATCCTTAACGGAGAAACACAAGTCTAAATCCCAGAATCCCAAATCGGACAAAAAACAAGAAGCCAAGACTAAACCAGGAACTGCAGAACAGAAAAAAGAGGACAAGAAAACCTCAGAGGAGAAAACGAAGGACACAAAGGTTGCGAAGAAAACAACGGAGAAGAAGGCGCAGAAAGACTCCGAGCAGAAGTCGGAAGGGAAGGAGAGTTCCAGCACTGGAGAACTAGAACACGAAGTGCCGACTGCACCGGAACCCGTCGCCGTCTCCAGCTCCACACCTCTACCAGACGACCCTTACGGCGCCCTGAGCGACGTCACTCCTGAATCCGAGGATGAGGAGGCGGAGCTCAAAGAGCCACGCCCACTGTCGGCAGAAGCCGACGCCCTCTTGAGCCTGATGGACGTCCGCACCTCCGCGCCAGACCTCGCTGTGCAGCACGAAACGGAGGCCGATATGAAGATGAAGGAAGCGGCGCTTGCGCTGCTCTCCATGGATCCGGATATGGCACGCTCCTCGGATCTCATGTCTGCAGATTCTCAGGTTGCAGCGGAGACGCTCCCTACAGGCCCTGAGGACACAGGAAGTGTGTTGGAATACTCAGAGACTGAGTCCGCCGTAATCACTACGTCTGATGCCGCAGCAGAGCCTATGGAGACGGAGGCTCTCGGGTTACAGGAAGTGACATCAGCGGTAAGCACATGGCATCATAGCTTCTACAGTCTCACAAAGCAATCACCTTGCTGGTTCGAAATCCTGTCCGACTTGCAGTGGCGTCTTGCTGGTGTGCGCTAAAATACTTTCACGACATCCTGTTGATTGCAGTTTTTAGACACCGTGCAGCTGCTTTTAATCTGCTTCTTAATCAAGTGTTTTCTGTAACGTGTTGATATTTTTCTTTTAGGCTGATGATGATCAGACAGATGAGAGAGACACGCAGACCCTCGCTGAATGTACACTGGCCACTGCAGACGCAGCTGAGACCACACCAACCCTCACTACAGACGCAGATGAGCCCACAGAGACCCTCACTGCAGACGCAGCTGAATTTACACCGATGACCACTGCAGACGCAGTTGAGAAAACGCAGACCCTCACTGCAGACGCAACTGAATTTACAGCGACGACCCCTGCAGATGCAGCTGAGACCACACCGATCCTCAATGCAGACGCAGATGAGCCCATAGAGACTCTGACTGCAGACACAGCTGCCCCCACGCAGACCCTCACTGCAGATGCAGCTGAATTTACACCTGTGACCACGCAGACCCTCATTGCAGACGCAGATAAACCCATGCAGACTCTCACTGCAGACGCAGGTGAGCCCATAGAGACTCTGACTGCAGACACAGCTGCCCCCTCACCGATCCTCAATGCAGACACAGCTAAAATTACACAGACAATCACTGCAGACGCAGCTGAATCTGTGCTGGCAGTCCCTGAAGACGTGGCTGAGCCTATGGAGATCCTAACTGCAGATGCAGTCGAGTCCAAGCAGACTCTCACTGAAGATACTACAGAGTCAACGCAGACCCTAACTACTGATTCTACAGAATCTGCGCAGGCTCTCACTGCAGACGCAGATGATTCTACGCAGAACCTTACTACAGAGTCCATGCAAACCCATAATTCAGACGCTGTCGAGTCCACAAAGACCCTCAGTGCAGAAGCTGCTGAGCCTGTGCAGGCCCTCACAGCAGATGCAGCCGAGAAAACTGAGACGTTAGCTGCAGACACAGCTGAATCCACGTTGACGGTCACCACAGATGCAGCTGAGCTGACGGACATGGCGGAGTCCATGCGAATGCACGCTGCGGATGCAGCCGAATCCGCGCAGACTGGCCTTACACCCACTGCTGAGACAGTGCAGACCCTCACTGCAGACATGGATGAGTCTCCTGCTCAGGCCCTCACTGAGGATACAGCTGAATCCATGCCAGCAGTCAATGCAGACGCAGCCGAGTCTGCACAGACCCTCACAGACAGGGAGGAGCCTGTGCAGACACTCACAGAAAACACAACGGAACCTGCACCGACAGTCACTGCAGACGCAGCTGAGCCTGCAGAGACTCTCACTGCAGACACGAAAGAGGCAGATAGAAATGAGCCTGCGCAGACACTCACCACAGAAACAGAAGAGACTGTGCAGACACTCACCACAGAAACAGAAGAGACTGCACAGATCCTTACTGCAGAAACAGAGACAGATACAGATGAGCCTGCACAGATGTTCATCACAGAAACAGAGGAGAGTGCGCAGACTCTCACTGCAGAATCAAAAGAGAAAGATACAAATGATTCTGCGCAGACACTCAGCACAGATGCAGCTGAGCCTGCTCAGACACTAAAGGAAAACACAGCAGAACCTGTGCCGACAGTCACTGCTGACGCAGCTGAGCCTGCGCAGACATTCTCCACAGAAACAGAGGAGACTGCGCAGACTCTCACTGCAGAAACAAAAGAGAAAGATGCAGATCATTTTGCGCAGACACTTAGCACAGATGCAGCTGAGCCTGCTCAGACACTAAAGGAAAACACAGCAGAACCTGTGCCAACAATCACCGCAGACACAGCTGAGTCTGCGCAGACACTCAGCGCAGATGCAGCTGAGCTTGCGCAGATGGACTCTACAGACACAGGTTAGTGATGATAAAGAGTGTATGTGTTTCTGATGGAGAGAGTGTGATTGTGTGGAGCACGTCTGAGTATAACTTGTGTGTCTGACACAGGTGCTGCTTCTGTCACAGAGGAGCAGGAACAGAAGTCATCAGACGCCTCTGAGACGGTAACACATCAGAATTGTTTCATTAATGGATTTTTAAACAGAAATCATTTGCATGTCACTAATGACGTTCTCTGATCAGGTGGAGCAGACGGAGAGCGTCACACGGAGAGGACGATCAGCCGCTCAGAGGACAGGTGTGTATGTTAACACAGTGGATTATGTCTTCAATGAACGTAAACAGCTGATAAAGAAGTGGGATGTGTGTCAATATATTGGATCCGTGCATTAGGTCTTAAAGTGACAGCAGGCTAATAAACCTGCTGCTGTTTGTGTCTAAACAACAAAAGACAGAGAGAAAATCGCTCACTGCTTTTGACTGAATATTGTTTGCAGTTTTAACAAAGATTAACTGTGTTTTAATGTAAACAGCGACATTTACAACACATTACTGACTCTAGATGTCATGTTTTCTGAATAAACAATCTGTGGATTCTGAAATTAAACCCTGTTTTTCTGATTGCAGCAAATCAAACCAGAACCGATACTGAAAAAGAACAAACAGCTACTAAAGAGGTGAGTTCTGTTCTCTCTGTCTGTCTGATATAGAATTATGCTGTGGTAATTCATGACTGTGAAAGTCATGATCAGATGAAATTTTAAAAAATTCTCTCTAAAAAGTGTAATAATAACATACCCAGTCATAAATATAAAGTAAGTCATAATCATGAAATAAAAAAATTTGAAATTATGACAAAAGTCATAATTATGAGATAAAAAGCTAAAACTGTCATACTGTTGTAATTACTCTTGCGTAAGTGACATACAACGATTAAGGCAATTTGGTTAAATTATACTAAGTCATGACTTTAAAAGTCAAAATTAGGACATAAAAAGTTGAAATTAGTTGAAAAAAAAATTTGACTTTTAACTCATTTCAGTTTGTGCCAGTTTCGACTTTTGTCATATTTTCATGGTCGGTTCTTCCACTGAAGTGTGTGATGTGTTTGACAGTGTGAGGATGAAGAAGAGGAGCGATCGAGCAGGACTCCACGCAGAGGAAGATCCTCCAAAGCATCTGATGCTCCACAGAGAGAAACTCGTGAGTCTCAGTTACACCTGCACCCCCCCCTTCCCCCCCACCCCCAAACACACACACCTGATCATGTGACCGTGTTTCTCTTCTTTCCCATAAGGCTCTGCTTCACAGCCAAAAGAGGCGGAGCCAGCCGTAGAGGAGGAGCAAAAAGAGGTGCTTTTGATTGTGTGTTTGGCTGATTCTTCTGTTAAGGCAAAATGCCTAATAATTCTACTCACTTATAAAGATTGATTATTATAGCTTTAAACTTGTATTTTTTGTATTTGTATAATTTTTAGGTGTTGAAATGTTGGAGCATTTGTTGTTCACCCAGACTACTGAACTTACACTCTATAATCATTTTATGAAGTGTTTTAAAAATCAGGGAGATTCTGTTTTTCCTAAGATCATAAAACAGATCATAGTTCCAGTTCATCATCACACCAGACATTAACAGATCAGCTGAGTCTTTACAAATGTTTTTTTATTGGTATATGATAGATATGCCATCAGATCTAGTGTAGCTTTAGTATTTGACCGTCACATTTTATGTTGATTGCAGTAGAAGGTTCATGAAGACCATGATGAGATGTTCATTCCGTGATGAGTCTTAGTTTGTGATGGGACTGAACTGTTTGTGTTCTTTTCAGCAGGGCCGCAGGAGTCGCCGCTCCGCAGCTCAGACCAGAGACACTCCGCCAGGTGACCGTCTGAATCACACACACACACACTCAAAAACACAAACACACTTGTCTGTCTGTAGATCATCAGTTCACCTGTCTGTCTTTCTCTGTAGTGAAACCTGCACTGAAAAGGAAGAGATCAGATGATCTTCCTGCTTCTGCTCCAGTAAGTCAGTCAGTGATAGTGTGTGTGTGTGTGTGTGTGTGTGTGTGTGTGTGTGTGTGTGTGTGTGTGTGTGTGTGTGTGAGAACAGCTTTATAATGAGTGTTTCTGCAGGACTCAACAGCAGAGATGAAGGAAGATCCAGAACAATCTGCCAAACAGAGAAAAGATGAAGGTCAGTAGTTTTTATCCATTGTCTGTCTGTGTTTTGTTGTGTAAAACATCAGCGTGATCATCTTCTAAATGAAAGTTGTACAGAATGATTGGATGCTCATTTGAATTTGTCTCTATTTCTCCTCAGCGAGTCCGACTGAAGATCAGGACGCGACCAAAGCGAGTGATGAAGAGGAGGAGAGGAAGGATGAGGAAGATGTGACTGTGAGCAAACAAACAATCCTGACACCCTAATTGTCTCAGAGAACTGACATATGAATAAATGACACGTGTGTGTGTGTGTGTGTGTGTGTGTTCAGGAGGACCGGCAGCGTAAACCGGCCCGCCGCGGACGACCCTCCAAAACATCCTCTGCCACAGATGACTCAGGTGTGTAAACCCAATTTACAGCCTGTTGTGAAAAAGTAATGTTGTAAAAGTAATATTGTATTGTTTAAAATACTATTTGAAAAATATTAAGTTTCTCTTAAATTACAGGTTTTGTCTTACACATATTACTTTGAAAGTAGACTCATTTATTTATTTTTCATCTTAATCCTACTTTGTGTTTATTTTTTTACTCATTTATTTATTTTTTTGAATACATTTTTTTTTTTTACTCATACTGTATTTACTCATTTGATCTGTTTTATTGTAATCTAATGCTTTTATATCTACTTTCTGATTATTTTTTCTTGCTCATAGTCCTGTTGTAGTTCTGTTTATTTTCTCATTCAAATTTTTATTTTTTACGTTTATATACGTGTATTCATTTTAATCTGATGTTTTGATTGCATTGTCTTGTTCAGAGTACTATTATAGTACTGTATTCATTTACTCATTTATGTGAAGCAAATTATTAATTGTTTCTCATTTATTTGTTTATTTATTCATATCTCGTTTATTTATTTATTTTTAAGTTTTACACTTTTTCTGTAAACATTTCCATTGAACCCCAGTTTGAAACCGCTGCTCTAGAGGATTTTCGGTCTGTTCCTCTGGTTCACAGATACAGGAGCATCAGAGAAAAGAGACGGAGAAAAGGAGGATGATGAAGAAGAGACCAAAAGCAGAGCGACGACCCGCGCCGCGTCCCGTCTGGAGGCAGAGAAGTACGACAGACGTCCGTCACGTCGACGCTCACGGCTCAGTGAATCAAGCCTCATTACTCTCGTTTGTCTTTCAGGAATAAACCCAGCAAACCGTCCACTCGAGCGCTCACTAAACTCAGCGGGAAAGAGGAAAACTCCCCAAACACACGGTACGTCTGTACATCTGAGAAATATTGTTTGGCATCACTCAGAATCAATACTAGTGTACTGCACACCGTCTGCTTATGTGGAGCCTCATTACAGCACTGCGTTCAATTATGTCATTTTAAATATGTTTTTCTTCTTTCTTATTCCTTATAATACTGTATTTAATTACTTTTTTTTTTGTTATGCACACAAAAAAGAAAAAAATATATAATATTAGATTTTTATTCATATGGTTTTTTCATTATAGTACTGCTATGGTACTGTATTTATTAGTTTATTTATTTGTTTTATTTGTTTCTCTTTTTTTTTTTATTTAATTGAAGTTCTTTAACCAGTAGTTTGCTAAACTGTCACTCATGCTTCATATTTAATTTAATTGAGTGAGTGGTGTTCAGTGGTTTTGTGAGTCTGATCCAATAACGAATGAAGAAAAACATGTTCAGAATCACTTACTGTTCATTCGTCACACTGGAAATGAAAGAGCAAGTCATGCACTTTGCATTATGGGATACAGTATCTGATGCAGTGTGTTCTTTAACAGTAGTAGATAAGCATTTATGCAGTGTGTGTGTGTGTGTGTGTGTGTGTAACTGTCTCCGTGTGTCTCTGTGTCTCAGATCGGCGAGGGGACGCAAGCGTGACTCGAGTCCTGCTCTTCCTCGCACACGCGGAGGACAGAAATCTGACGATCCGCCTTCAAAAAGAGCCAAACGATGATGTGCCTCAGTTTTATGTCATCAAGTTCGTCGTTAGTAGAAGTTTAAAGGTCAGAGAGTGTTGGAAAATGAATCTGAATCAGCAGCGGAGAATCAACATGATTCAGACGGATGATGATGATGAAGAGCTGCTGTGTGTAGAAATAACGCATTCAATTCATCAACGCCAGTGTTGACTGTGAGAAAATGCAGGTGTTACACCACTGTGTGTGTGTGTGTGTGTGTGTGTGTGTGTGTGTGTGTCAGAGATGCTCATTCTGTGAATGTCAGTATTTTTCCATTTTATATTTTTACCTTTTTATTATAAACCCCAATATTGCTCTGATCCAGTCTGTGTTTTTATATTTTGTTTTGTGCAAGTTTTTTATTGTATGGTTCAGTTATTACCTTCAGTGTTATAATAGCTATAAATCACTAGAATATGAAAGTCTTCGAGGTTTTTGGCATTTAGTTGAGCTGTTCTGGGTGCCAAAGATAGTTTGGTTTACCAGAGGAACTTTAACAGGCTGAGCCTGATAATACAGACCGATTTAACCGTTTAATGCGTGTGAGAGAGAGAATGAGAAAGGCTTTCAGAGAAGGGCTTTTATTTCTGCGGTTCAGCTAAGAATAGATTATTCCGTCGCTCGTTTATTATTGGACGTTTTAATCGAGTGCAGCAGGAAGCAGCTGTGTGTGTTTTAACAGAGACGTTCTCATTTGTTCCAGTAGGAGGCTGAATATGATCTCTTTAGATGTTCCATTCAGTTATTTCCTTCATTTGCAGCTCAGTTTTAAACTCGGCACTAACTAGTATTATCGTTCAGCCAGCTCTCCCTCGTACACCAACCGTGGTCCACGGAACTGGTCGAAATATGGCCAAAAAAACAAACAAACAAAAAAAAAATGTTTAGGGTTGGTGAAGCAAAATGACAGGATTGTTTTCTAAAAGAAAAAAAAAATTATATCAAAATGTATTGAGTTTTTGCTTAAAACAAGAACAAGTATCTATCAGTAGGTTTACAAAAATAAACTTGTTTTCCCTTTGAATTAAGTTTATTTATTTAGACTCCACTGGAAGATATTTGTTGCTGTTTTAAGCATAAACTCACTTCATTTTGATACATATGAGACCTTAAGTCATTTTGCCTCTCAAGCATATTTAGAAAAATGCATGAAAAATGCAAAAAAAAAAGTTTTGCAGTGCACTGCTGTTTTTCTTTATTGCCTAAAAAAAGTGTACTGTATACATAAAGAAAAGGATAATTAAATTATAAATAAACTACAATAACACTAACTAGAAAGTGAATTATAATGTATTTATTTAAAATTGTTACATACAATTTTTTTTATTCATGACTTTTATTTAACCAAGAAAGCCTCTCTGAGATTAAGAGATTACTTTTTTTGGCCAAGATGAAAAGGAAACATGCTTTAAACAACATCAAAAATGTGTGCACTGTGAAAATTCATTCTTCATTTGTCTAATCATACATTTACCAAAAAACGTGTATAGGGAAGTGCTTTACTGACATGGTATAATTGCCCAAAATAGAGCAAGTGAGCAAACAAAGCAGCATTTGAAGAAGAAACAACAGGGATGTACAGAGAAAACAAAGACATGTAACAAATAAATACACTTTCTCAATATATGAGCCACTACTTGTTGTTAATTGTTAATTGATTGGTTCAGATTGTGCGTGTTGACGGGACGCTGTTGCTGCACATTGAGTGTTTTCTCTCTGTTTCTGTGGAACTGCGCTCCAGCAGCTCGTTTCAGGTGGCTGGATATTTCTGTCTCGGTCGTTCCCAGGTTGCATTGGAAGCACAGTGTGTGTCTGCGGCCTGTTCTCTGCCTTCATTAGTCTGTGGGCCGCTGTGGTCGGGAGTTTGCCATACACTCTCCATTTCACAACATTCCCATCTGAGTCAAGTTTGAATGGGGTTTGTGCATTAAGGGATTTGTTTTCTCTTTCTGAGGCGATTATTTGCTTGGACTGAGTGTTTGAATGATGCGCTGAACTGCTGCTGCAGGGTTTAGCACACAATCTGTGCGTTCCAGTTGTGTCGGGAAGATCATATTTATGAGTTAAACGCACTTGAACGTCAACACAGTCCTACACTACCAGTCAAAGTTTTTATTTATTTTTTTTTTTTTCTAAGAAGTCTCTTCTGCTCACCAAGCCTACATTTATTTGATCCAAAGTACAGCAAAAACAGTACATTTCTGAATTATTTTTACTATTTTTCTATTTGAATATATTTTAAAATGTAATTTCAAAGCTGAATTTTTAGCATCATTACTCCAGTCACATGATCCTTCAGAAATCATTCTAATATTCTGATTTGCTGCTCAAAAAACATTGTTGAAAAAAGCTGAGTAGAATTTTTTCAGGTTCCTTTGATGAATAGAAAGTTCAGAAGAACAGCATTTATCTGAAAGAGAAATCTTTTGTAACTAAAAAATGTACATTTAAAGCATCCTTGCTGAATAAGAATAGTATTTTTTAAAAGAAATTATACTGACTCCAAGCTTTTGAATGGTATAGTGCATGATGTTACAAAAGCAGTATATTTCAGATAAATGCTCATCTTTGGATTTTTCTATTCATCAAAGAATCCTGATAAAACAAATGTAGGTCTACTCAACTGTTAAATATTGATGATAATAATAATAATGATAATAAATGTTTCTTGAGCAGCAAATCAACATATTAGAATGATTTCTGAAGGATCATATGACTGAAAATGTGTAGCTTTGATCACATAAATATATAACATTTTAAAATATATTAAAATAGAAAGCAGTTATTTTAAATAGTAAAAATATTTCAACATTTTTGCTGTACTTTGGATCAAATAAATGCAGGCTTGGTGAGCAGAAGAGACTTATTTAAAACTTTTGACTGGTAGTGTAATTAGAAATGCGCAATTTTCTTTAAAACCCAGTGTTTCAGAATTGTGCTCATGTCGGTGAGAAAACACGGTGGACGCATTGCATGCGGCGTCTGTGTTGAATTATATTGTATATCATTTTAACAAATTTAATACAGACGCCGCATGCAATAAAATACATAGAGTAGACTCGATTTGCAGCACCTTCATAAACGGATTAAAAAAATAAAGCAAAAATACACCTTGGGCGCTGTTTTATTACTTTGTGTTGAATTGTATGCACAAAAGGTACATCTCCATCTCTTCAGGACCACCGGACGTCATAATTAGGACTTTACAGAAGGGCTATAAATCTGCGCAGTCACATCAGTGAAATTGTCGGCGAAGTTTCTGTGGGGAAAACTCCATTGTCTGTTGGTCGTCAGCTGTGTAGCAATGCGTGATGCACAATTTACTTTCAAACCTTTTTCAACTGTCGGTCGAATTCCCATGACAAACTGAACCCACTGCGAAATCTGCGCGTGCGAATTTGTCGTTCTCACCCGAAGGCGTCTACAGATTCCTGCTGAAGTGACTGGATTTCGTCTGCTGCACCTCACGCAGTTCAGAGATTAAAGTTTCGCCATTTTTTGTTGTTTTGCAAATGAAAGCAGGTGAGATTTCCTGATGCGGGTCTGAACTTCTGCTTCCTGCAGGTTTGTCTCTCTGAATGAGGGCTTTTTCCGTTTCCATGGTAACAAACATCTCGCATCCCGTGTTTCTGGCCGTCGGTCTGCTGGAGTTCCGTGAGGAGCCGCTGTCAGAAGCAATGAGGGAGCGAGTCAAACGCATCTGGACTAGATGGGGCTTTAAATCGCCGCACATGAGTTTCATTTGGCAGGAGAATAACAGAAGGGCTTTCATACTGGCATGAAGGCGGTGTGTTTTAAAGGAGATGCTGTCATCCGTGTCACGCCATTCTTTTTCCTGTAGAGTCCTGCATTAGTGCTGCTGCTTATTCATCAGTAACCTCCTGCCCGGAGCTTTTCTCACACACATCGTCCGTCAGATGCTGTTAAAACTCATTTGACAGTCATATCGCACACATATCTCTAGCTGTGTAAATCACTTTAATTATAATGACTACAGACCAGCACGTTCATTATTCCTTTATTTATGAATCATTTTCCCAATGAGGTCATTATTTTGTCAGATTTTGCAGACACGTTTGTTCCCGAGCTGAAGCTAATAAACATTTCTGACTCTCCACGCACGCACCTTCGTAGCGTTTCCTGCGCTGGGAATGAACTGCTCTTTTGAGGTTTATTGAGTCTGACGCCTTCATTATCCTCCGCATGCACGCGCGATTTATGCTTCGCGAACGTGCCAGTTTTCCAAACACGTGCACGCTCACGCTGATCCCTCTATCGCGAGCATCTGCATTCACGCGCAGAGGCAATTATTATTTGTGTCACTTATCAGACAGATAGCAGTGCGCGTGAGTGAGGCGCGTGGCCGCTAGATGGAGAGAGAGACGCGCGCGCTGGAGTTCAGTTGTCTTACTGATATTTACTAAGAATGTAAAATCTTTTCTGTTTAACGTTTTGTTTAACGGACTAACATTTTTAAGAGCCTTGTGGGAGGAAAAATACAATCTCCGTCCGATTTCAATTTGTGTGCAGAATGTAATGATGTTCTTTACTCTCATCAGCTTCTAAATTGATAGTTTAACTGGGGAAAGTTAAACTATTAAGTGTAAAATGAGCTACTTATATTCCGTATATCACAGTAAAATATGATATGATCGTATTAAACGTCAGCCGTTATTTTGTGATTTCTGTTAATTAAATATTTAATTAAATAAATCCGCTGAATCTGTATTTTCTGTCTGTTATGATGCTTTGGTAAAACATGACAATAATAATTCTGGATTAGGTAAAACCGATAGAAAATTACTTTAAAATGGAATATTACCTTGTGAGGAAACAGAAGAGATTGCTAAATATTGTTTTGCTTTTTATTAATGTATGAATCGAATTTATACTCGAACTTCACAACACGATAAAATGCAGTATTACGCTCATAGTCCAACAACATGATTTATTAGTCGGATTCATTTAACATTGAATTAAAGTTTATTTCTAGGCTATTACATGCCATAATTTCCCATCAACTCTCAATAAACCGGATTGGTTTGTTAAATACGTTAACTTAAGCTATTAATTTACTACAATAACTTAGCAGTAATATAATAAATTAGGAGTCCACAATACTGTATATATGATCCTAAACAAGAATGAATTTCTGAGTCAGGATATCACAATAAGAAACACATTTTAGAATTATTTAATGTGATACTTCCTTATTTATGCTGTTGGTACGTTTGAGGAAAGTCTGCCGAAATCAGCTGCATCACAAATAAGAATTAAGAGAGAAGTCAAAGAAGAAAGGTTTTTTGTTTGTTTATTGCTATCCGTTTTTAATTTTTTTTACTGTTGTTAGTATTATAACTAATGCTGTTGCTGTTAAATGAAAAATTAAGACAGAGTCTTACGCATATTCATAGACAGGCTAATTCATATTTTTCTTGTATCGTTTTTAGGCCTCACTCGTTTTGAATGACAAAACTCACTCAAATACGACGCGGATAAGAGTCGAAATTAGTTTGACGAATTTATTTAGTGACTATATTTACTGAACGAAATCTGTTACAACTAATATGCGGATTTATGAATTAAATTTAAAATGACTAATCAAAAGACAATAATAATAAGCTTCACATTTTAAATGAGACAAAGCCGCCACGACCACAAACACGACTGGAGCTCCAGACAAGCAGGTTTAGTCGTGATAAATGAATTCATAAAATACGATCAGTGGCGGCTCGTTAATCTGAAAGAAGTGGCTACTTACAGGTGTGAATCCACTTGATCCGACGGCGAGTGAACTGAAAATAAAATCACACATCAAAACTAGATTTATGTGATGTAACTGGACTCGATATTATAGAGGTGCCATTATTTTTGCTCCTTACAAACGTTCAGTGAAACGATGCGTAAGTCTGTGGCAGAGATTGAGTGCTCGGTAATTGCGTTAAATCCATCGTGCTTTTTTGCGTCTGTTCGAGTTGTGGGCCTACTTTTTCATCAGCTCGTATTTAGTCGTCACTGTCACTTCAAAGGGTCACTGATATCTTCTCACTGAGGGCAGCATCTCTCCTCGGGTGTGTAAGGGTTAACGGGCTAGGCGTTTTGGGTGTTCTGACATGCTGCTGTAAATATGTGGAAGCTCCACACAGCCAATCAGAAGTTGGAACAGCTGTCTGGCTGGCCAATAGGAGTGTGTCGAGGGGTCAGTGTCAGCCGCAGGTGAAGTGGATAGTAGTGCTGTGTGTTCACTCACACTCGCGCTCTGGCGACGTGGATGCTCATCCACAAAAACTCCCTTCACGCGGGCCGCGATGCGACCGAACTGCCGCCACGGGGCTCAATCTCCATTTGATCTGGATCTGGAGCGCCTAACCCCGTCGCTTTGTAACCAACAGTGACTTTTCCTGCTTAAAATGGCTGTGCGCAGCAACTCTCTGATGCCGTTCTCCATTCAAGCCATTCTGAACCGAAAAGAGGAGTCGCGACATTTGAACGATCTGGATGTTTGTTTCTCAAAAAGCGCGTGTTGGAAAATCTTCGATGAAATGGATGCGCCGGACAGGAGCGATGAGAGAGAGCACAAGAACTACGATTCGGACTCCGGGCTGAGCGAGGACAACGACGGTAAAGCGCAAATCGACGCAAAGCCCGAAAAAGACGCAGATTTAGCGGACGAAACGGATCAGGAATCCACGGCGGCGGAGCACTGCAAAGGCCTGAGCGACTGTGTGTCCGGTGAGTAAACAAGTCCATTTGGCTCTTAAAAAGTTCTATTTGACATTGTAAATACATGAGCTCCAGATGTGGGGGATAATTCAGCGAACCTTCCAAGAAAGCGCTCTGTTCGAGCACTGAACTTGATCAAAAACTATCCAAGAAATATGTAGTGCCAAGGTACCATATCCAAATAGTTTTTCTACGTGCAGTAGCCATTTTTGTTTATCGCACAAGTACCATGGTAATACCCTGTTATTGTATTATGTATTTTGGAGACAATGGTACAAAAAGCGAATGCATTCAGAAACATCATCAGAGAAACTTAAGCGTGTAGTGCCAAGATACCATGTCCAAAAAACAAAATATGGCAGTGCAGAGCGCGTAGTGGCCTTTTTGATTTGTTAGTTATACGAAATAGCGCTTGCATTCAGCGCCAGTAAAGCGTCTCGGGTTCTTTTCCAGACTGTAACGCTGGCGAGGAGAAGAGCAGCGATCAGCCCAAGCAGCGGAAGAAGCGTTCCCGCGCCGCGTTCTCTCACGCGCAGGTGTTCGAGCTCGAGCGGCGCTTCAATCATCAGCGCTATCTGTCTGGACCGGAACGCGCGGACCTCGCGGCCTCCCTCAAACTCACCGAGACGCAGGTCAAGATCTGGTTCCAGAACCGACGGTACAAAACCAAGCGACGCCAGATGGCCGCCGATCTGCTGGCCTCGGCCCCGGCGGCGAAGAAAGTGGCCGTGAAAGTGCTGGTTCGGGACGATCGGAGGCAGTACAGCCCCGGAGAACTGCTGCGACCGCCGCTGCTCTCACTGCAGCCGTCCTATTACTACCCGTACACGTACTGCCTGCCCGCCTGGAGCCTGTCCGCCTCCTGCACGGGGAACCAGTGACACCGGGACTTACACCTATTTATTCTACTAAAGACAGTCGTTTACTGAACACACCGACCGACCGACCGAGGAGCCAAAACCGGGAGATTTATTCACAGAACTGCCTCCGAATTCGGCCTGAAACGGCCTTTGTTTTTTTTCGTCCGAGGACTGATATCAGTTTTGCTCCCATTAGGATTTCATTTCAGAATGTACGGAAAATGTGTTGGTTTTTAGCAAAATACTCTCTCTTCTGGTTGGAAAAGCACTTGATGTCGTTACTGCGCGTTTCTCGCTATCGGTAACGGTAAGACTGGCACTTTCCCCCACAGTTCCGCATATTAAAATCAGAGGAAAATAATGGTTTGCTGAAGGTTTGTTGGACTCATAAAGTGAGCAGTGAAATCTCAACGTTTACTCGACATGTATGTTTTCATATTAGTGTAACGTGTTTTGTTTAATGAAAAAGAAATCAAACATTAAAACCTATGAAGCATAATTTCACTCGTGTTCCTCGCATTTTATGACATGTCATTTCTCCTTTACCTAAAGTAAATGCATGAAATTAATGACCCGTGACATGAGCCTTTTGGACCCACTCAATTTTATTAGACACAAAACAGCAAAGAAAACTCACCAAAAATCGTTCAATCCACATTTAGTTCTGTGCTAAACCGCTGGTTTCATTTTGGTTCCTCTGAGAGGAAAACCGCCCTAGTTCTTCAGATCGAGTGTTTTCATGTATTCATGTTTTCAAGTTGTTTTAGGCAAACTGCCGCTGAATTATGCTTTAAAGATGAATACATATTTAAGCCTTGTTGATATTTATTACAGACAAAAAGTAGAAACTTCGGACTATTGAAATTACTCAAATTCGTAACAGCAATAAAGCCACTGAGATTATAAACAGTGCAAACTAACTATAATCATACCATTACCGTTCTGTTTAATAATAATGATAATCAAGATGATGATAATAATAATAAATGTATCGGATTTATGATTTAATGTTGTTTTGTCTCGCGTTTCAAACGTTTGTATTTATGCGCTCGAATGTGCGCCCCGAACAAGGCCTCGCGAGTCTCTCAACTCATTACATAATTCCCTTGGCTATAATTACAGAGCTAATTCAATTAAATATGTCTGTATATAAATGTATGACTTATATTCCAATAAAAATATTACATATATAGCATAGCTTGTATTTCGCTTGGTTATTCTGACATGGCGAATTTCGAAATTGTGTGTTATTAGTAAAGTAACCGTTGTTATGCACTGTAGACAAGCAGTACTTAAAGCGTTTGTTTAATAATAAATCAGACAGATAGAAGATCCTTCAAATGCTGCAGAACAGATGATGGTCTCTGTCATGTTTATTGCATTCAAGCTAAACTTGAAAAGACAAGCAGCTCCTAGACTCCACCAGTCTTATAATTGCAGCAGTGATTCTCTGACCAAATAAGCGTTCAGAGCAGGTGGAGATAATCAGGGTCAGCAGTGAGTGTTTCAGGACTGTCTCTGTCTTCTCTGTTAAACTCCCATGTGAATCATATGAACAGGATGAAGATGAACTCTCATCTGCGGGCGGGCCAGGATCCGTTCTGATGGCTCGATGACTGCTTCCGGTATGTATGTGTGTTTCTTTGAAGAGCTGAAATGCACGTTCACACCTGTGCTTTCTGTGCATCATGGCATTTTATTTTTATGTGGAAAAATAGGCTACTTTTGTATGACGGGATTGTAAAAGGGAACATCAGATTTACCGGAGCTACTGACATTGTGTTTTTGTTATTCAGTCATTTAGGCTTTGGGCTCAAATTAGGTTTTGTGTGGAGAAATACTAAAAACGATCAAATCAACTTATTATAAACAGGCTACTGTAAAATCATTTAAGAAATATGTAAGATCACATGAGGCCTGTATGAGCGTGCGATTGAGCCTCCGTGTGCTTTGTATCGCTTTGAAAACACCGAACATTCATCACGATTAATCCTTTTTGCCTTGACAGTTTTCAGGTGGAAAGTTCTTGGATTTTAATGACAGACTTACAATGAATGCTTGAAAATTAGAGTACTATTTGACTTTAATCACGACATTAAAGGTTTTGAATTAATTGCTGCCAACGAGAGGTTATTATGAGGCCTGTCATGAAACTCCAGCCGTTTCGTAAAAGCACAATTCCATGCTTAACACGAGCATTTTCTTTAAGCGTATATCTGTTTTGGGTTAACATGGGTCGGTGCATTGGAAGACTTTGGATTGATGGTCGATATTTTGAAGTGATTTCTCAGCGAGCGCGTGCATGTGCCGAGAGTGATGCGTCCAAAGACGAGCACGAGCCTTTACATTCTTCAGCATAAATGCAGCGAGTCCGACGGTTCAACTTTCCGGGAAAATGTGTGTAATGACCAAGAAAAAAAGAGAGAAAAAGAGAGAGCAGGGCCTTAAGCTTTAGTCTCGAGCACAAACGGGCTCGCCCGAACTGATCTGGAAATCATTCGCAGATGGAGCTTCATTTTGCCACTCCAAATGCTATTGGCATTGAAATGATCACACACACGCACCACATAAAGCTTCAGTGATTCTTTGGTTCAGAAAAGATCCTTCTTGTCTTTGGAGATCGATGTTTTCATCACAAGGTTTTTTAATGTCGATTTATTTGTTTGCAAGCAACCAGTACACCGAATTAGAAAACAAAAAGGTTTTTTTTTCTGTGACGTCATGATGTCAAAGCCTTAATGATTGGAGTTGAAACTTTAATTTTGAGGAGGGCAAAGAGTTTTGACGTTTTTGTCGTCGTGTAATGAATCACTGTGTTGTGTGACATGATGTATGTTCAGTGTTTCCCGCGTGTCATTTGTCATCTACTAGTCGCTTGTCTGTATTTTGACAGGATTTGCAACTTTAACGCAGCCTCGCAATTTCCCAGTGCATAAGTACTTTTTTACTATCCCGTGAATGCCTGTATATTTTTGGTCGAATTTTGGACGTCAAGGACAATTTCTTTATACACGCTAATAGAGCGCGCCTGTCACACATAATGGCGCGTAATCAGGGCAATCATTTTCCCGCGCAGAGACATGAGCCAGTTGTTGTTCTAGATCATGTTTCGCATTTAATGAAAGAAAATTGGCATTTCAGACACTTCGCTCTTGCTGCTCAGAACCGTCCACCTGCGGGACGTTCGTTTATCTCCTAATTGAATTATATTTTCTCTTCTTTAAGTCCGCACATGTGCTTTTGCTCCGCGGTTCTTTCTTGGTGAATCTCTCCGTACCTGTTCGACTCTCTCGGCATCGGATCATCGCTAATCCAGCAGATAAAGTGGCCGTGAAAGAGTCGCTGGATGTGTGATGTGAAGCAGATGTTTCGCGCGTGGAAATGCTTAACAGGTGCGCGCGCGTGTTTAACCTCGCGCCTCCAGTAGTTAACATGTCACAGCATCAGGTCTAATTATCATGTCTAATTATCATGTCCAATTACACTCCAGTTTGACTTGCGAGGTGTTTCTGCTTTAAATGGAGTATTAAAGAGCGGCCCAAAAGCAGAACGGAAAGATGGTTTTTGAATTTTCCTTGCTTTTAAATAAAAACTATAATTCAGATCAGATGAGTAGAGACAAGTCAGTTTGCAACAATTTATTATTATTATAATAATTATTATTATTGTCTAAAATTTCATGTCATGCAAATACAATAATTCAAAACAATACACTAGCCTATTGCTGTTGTTGTCTTAAATTTAATGCAATTTAAATTATGCTTTAAAGTAATTTAAAACAAGGGTGTTATTATTATTATTATAGGCTAAGCATTCATGTAATGTCAATCATGCCAAATAATACATTTAAATAATACACTTGGCTAATAATAATAATTCATAATTAATTTTTATAGTCGGTGTAACGATTTTTCTCTGTTTTGGTCTCTCTCTGTCTCTCCGTGTTTCTAGATTTGTGGTAATAATTCTAAGGAGTATAGTTATAACTTAGGAGCGACAAAATAAAATAATAATAATAATAATAATAATAATGCTCAGCTGCATAAATAAAAATAAAAGCAGTGGATCAGTGTAAACGTTTCTGCATCTTTTTGCGCAGTTTCGCTTAATCTAAATTTAAGATTATGTATGTTTTAACTCAAATTTCTCGTGTCTTGTGTGTTAACATTTACGCATCCAGGCCTATTAATCCTATTTATTCGTTAATGAAACTGTTATGTTCCTATATTTAGTGTAAACGTATTATTATTACTAAATATAAAAATCTTTTATTGCAGTTCATTACTTACGTTTACTACGATAGGCCCACATAAATGAGGCCTAACATGTGACGTGCAAAGTTGGCTAAAATTTTTTTTTTTTCCTTTAATATAGCGTACATTTGCAATAAGTAAAATTAATAGCGTTTATTTTGTGTCTATTGTCTCAGATAATCTCAGAATATTTATTGAATAAATTGGAACAGTGACCCGAGACTCTCGATCATTCACGTTCGCGCTGTTACGAATCTGTGAGGAAAGTTCCGTGGAGTTCCGAACGTTCCACTCAGTGCTCGTGGAAAGCCATTCGTGATCTCACAGTCTCTCTAGTGTGAGTCTGATGATTTATTTCAGTCTGGAGATCCCGGGAGCTCCATTAGGTCAAAGCTCTCCACGACTTTACGAAAACTCTCCGAAAATCCAGGAATTCCTCTTAGAGCAGATCTATTTTTGCTTTTCTGCTGTTTGTTTTTCTTGTCCTGATTGCGCACAGCAAAACTGAAATGTCGCGTTTGAAATGTTCTCAGATGATGTCGTGATGTGTTGGTGAATTAAAGCTTGAGAAACGAGACTCTGGAGTGAAATGAAACGTAGAGCTCGAGACTGTGGAGGGTCTGACACGCGCTTCCACACTCCAGTGATTTATGAAAGTAAAGCTGAGTGTGTTTTTGTCTGGTATATCAGAGCTCACATCACTACCGTACAGCCAAATTCACACTCATATAATAGGTGAAATAGAAACTCGCACCGTGATATTTGATCTCTGGGGTGGAGAAACCTATGAAAAGATGATTCTCAAACTAGGCTTGGAAACATTTACGCTCAAACAAATGTGTGCAATTTGCAGTTTATTTTTTATTTGTACTTTAACAAACTGATATTATTATTCTTATTATAGCTTATATCAGCTTATTACAGTACTAAATTAATTTTGACATTAAATCAGATCTTTACTCTATGAAGTAAATCAGTTTCAGGTGTGACATCAGTCTGTTACAGTGAGTTGTTAGTGAGTTGAGTGGGTTATTTCCCGCCGATATCTGTTGATGTGGTTTCTGAAAGAAAAACTTTGTGTGTGTGTGTGTGTGTGTGTGTGTGTTTCCCTCACCATATGACACCCGACACACCCAGCATAGTGTTTTACTGAGGCCAAGATCATACAATACAGATGCAAGGTTTTAGTCTCTTTCTTTCTTACTTTCTTTCTCTAAGTTATTACATGGTTTTACACTGTATACTAAACACTCACCCTAACAGAAAACCTTCTGCATTTTTACAATAAAAAACAAAACATTTTTTACACTAAGTATAAAATATAAAGGTACACTTACCTTTAATAATAATAATAGCAACAAAATAATAACAACAGCAGTGTTCAATGCAGATGTTTGGACATAGTATCATGGTAATGCTTTTAGCAAGAATCTACCATCATTCACAGTTCACTAGAATTAAGTTTAATTACATTTTTTATGAACAAGTTTCTTTTTTTCTTTTGTGAATGAAAAGCCCCAGCATTCTCTCATTCAGAGGTGCAGATATAATATTCTGTCTCATAATCAAAGGCAGTGTTATCAGAATCGTTCACAAATATTTGTTACAGTTTTATTCAGCACATTTATAAATTTATTGCTTGAAAGAATCAATAGATCAAATCACATGTTCATCTGCATCTGACTTCTCTTAAAAATGTACAAATTCAGCATTTTTACCATTTAAATATTTTATATTAAAATTAATTAAATATTTTATATTTAAATCAATTTAATCATTGGCATCACAATTGGAGTTCAAAATGCCAAAAGATATTATGGTCACAGAATGTTTTAGAAAAGATGAAAAAAAAAAAAAAAAAACATCAGAGAGAATCCATGGAGATGCAGAATCTCTCCAGTGAATGAGTGGTTTCAATCAGTGTGGATGTTACATATTTACTGTCATTCTTTTCATGTATGAAGGCAATTTCAGATGTGGTTTTTTGGATAGATCCTTCATTTGCTGTGCAGATCTTTCTCTCTTTCTATATCCATGCTTGGTTTTGCCTTCCAAGATCATGGTCACTTCATCTGATTTGGAGTGGATTAGTCTCTCATTAATTTGGTTAATTGGTTAAAGTGATTTAGTGGTTCTGTATAGGGCCAAATAACACTGGAGTTTTTTGTGAATTTCCTTACAGTCTTAAAAAATTAAGGGTATTTTTTGTCATCAGTGGTTTCATGAAGAACCCTAAACATCCATAGAAGATTTCCATTGCACAGAAAGTTATTTTCATAGTAGAAAAAGGTTATTTTCAAGAACTGCTAAATGAGAACCCTGCTGAAAAAAACAAAACAAAAAAAAAACAATAGACACCATCACAAAATTTGTAATGGTTTTACTGGTTGTAATGGAAACTGTAATGGACCCTGTTGGTCTCTACTGTTAATTGGTCACCTTCTATTGGTGGCTTGTTAAAACCAATAAATCTTAATGGAATATGTTCCACAACGCACTACAGAAAACCATTTTTTAATGGTTTTAATGGCTACAAGTTGATGGTTTGTAATGTTTGTAATGGTATTGGTAGTGGAAACCATTAGAATTTTCTGTGCTGGTTGTATTGTTTTTTTTTTTTTTTTTAGCAGGGAAGGTTCTTCTATTGTATCGCAATAAAAACACCCATTTGGGACTTTATTTTTAACAGTGTAGTGCCGTTTTTTTTTTTTTACAGTTTTGGAGTATTATGATCTGGTTGAAGAGCAGCGTTTAGGCTGCTGGTTGGCTTTCAGATATATGTTACCTATTTAAACGTTTCAATGCTTTTTTTTTGGTGCAAGGCTGTTTTAATTGTGCGCTTGTTCTAAACTATTTAATATAAATATAATATAATATAATATAATGCGCTCTCTCTCTCTCTCTCTCTCTCTCTCTCTCTCTCTCCATGGCAACAGGGAAGCGTCATGAAGGACGAGTCCATTCCGGTGGCGTCGGGGGCGCGTCGTCCACACTAACACAGTAAATCTTACTCGCTCCCGATTTAAACATTAGACTGATAACTATTGAGTTTAACTGGATAATTATGCGATTCTACAGTTATATGGCGGTTCTAACGCGTGTTGTAAAGCTCGTCCCGCGGTGGTGATGATGATGGTTTGTGTTGGTTTGCGCTGAGGGAAGATGGCGGCGAATGGATCCGTGATCAGATTATCCCGCTGCTCTTAAATCTCTGTCTGTCCTTTGACGGTGTGAGTTTGGGTCGTTATCGTGTGTTTGTGTCGATCTGTCTGTTCGTGCTGCTGTCGTGAGGGATGTCGGACTCGGAGGAGGAGATTCAGGAGCGGCAGCTGAAGATCGTGCTGCTGGGAGACGGAGCGTCGGGAAAGGTACAAAACACACGAGAAATCAATCAGAATCCATCGATTTCCGATCAAATATCAGCGGAGTGAACACTCACAGTCATCTGTCTGCATGTGTAAACAACCCAGATTCAATTCAACATCACAACAAACACTGTCAACATTACATCACATCTATGATGTACATATTGTTCATTAACACTCGCTCTGCAATCGCTCATATCCTCACATACATTATATTATTGAACTTGTTGAAACATACTTGTAATAAAAACACGACCAAACACAGTCTCTAAAATACCATAGTGAACGTGCTGTACTCTAAAATCATAATATAGGCTAGAAACACCGACGTTCAAAAGTTCGGGGTCAGTAAGGTTTTTATGTTTTAGCTTTTTAAGAACATTAAATACAGTACAATTGTGAAATATTTGTACAATTTAAATCAGCTGTTTTCTATGTGAATATCTGTTAAACTGTCATTTATTTCTGTGATCAAAGCTGAATTTTCAGCATCATTACTTCAGTCTTCAGTGTCACATGATCCTTCAGAAATCATTCTAATATGCTGATTGGCCTATATAAATGTATATTGTACTGCTGAAAATTTAAAACGAGATTATAGGTTTTAAACAAGCAACGTAAAAAGAAAAAAAGAAAAATATTGTTTTTTTTCTAGATTTTTTTTAAGATTGCTTGTAAAATTTTTATATATATATATATATATATATATATATATATATATATATATATATTTAAATATCTATCTATCTATCTATATAATGGCCCCATTCTCTTTTTTTTTATTTATTTATTTTTTTTTTTTTGGAAGTTTTTTAATATTTGTCCTCTCCCCATACTTGTCACTACTGAAACACATTAATATATGAAGAGTTCATTTGCAAAAACAGATAACTCTGTATTTATTGATAACTCATTTTTGAAGTTATCTGTTTTTGATAAAAGCTGTTCATATAACTTAATAAGAAGAGTGATATTGACCTATTACGATTTTGCTTACATTTCCTTTGTAAATATATATTTTTAAATATATTTTATTTTATTAAAACGTTTCAGAGTTTCAGAGGTAAATCAATAACAATTACAATTTTAACAATAAAGTGTCATTTGTATGGTTTGTTGTATTTTGAATCCAATTTTTCTTTGCAAAAGGCAAAAAGTTGATCATACTGATGTCAAACTGAAGGATTCATTAGTTTAAATATACATTGAACCAAACACTATCATAACATCTTAGCTGATAATTCAGTATTTATTTTGACAAAACATCCCATGTTTTGGTAGTGACCACATTACATTACAGAATTTTAACTCACATACTAAAATACAAAAAATGTGCATAATTGTACTAAAATGTTGTTTATTTCCCCCAAATAAAGGATTATGTGTTTCCTTTTGTCACTACCGAAACAATGATGACATGTTTCGGTGGTGACTGTTACGGTAGTGACAATTTCAGATGTTTTTGAAGCTAGCTCAAAGATGCTAATCAGCACATGGTTAGCTAGCACAGTTCTGAACAGTAGTACACACATAAAAACTAAATGTTCCAAATAAATGTGCTTAATTATAGAAAAAGATGTTCTGTAGTGACATTCTTTAAAGTTACACTCAGATTTTTCAGATCTTTGAACACATTTACCTTAAAAATGATGAGACCCGTCTACTCACCATGTAGCTATGAGAGAGAGACAGGAATATTTCCTGATCATAAAAGCTGGATTTAGTTCAAATCAGTCTCGGCCAATAGACTGAAACATACACTGTTTCGGTAATGACGTGAAAATGTGGGACATCTTTTTTAACGTGAAGTTTCATAATTTACAAAGAAAATATAAAATAAATATATATATATTTTTCTGAACTTCACTTTTTAAAAAAAATCAAAAAGATATTTAAAAACAACAATGGAATAAATGCAAAATATTATTTGAATATCATTTTCATAAGTTGAAATTTAGGGGTTAGGGTTTGGGACAGCCACCTCCCAATCGCAAGTACCCAATAAATGATGATTCACAGATGAACATGAGCAGATTACATGAATGTAAAGGTGTTGCTATTTTTACCAGCAGTTTGATTGTTTTAATCTAGCTGGTTAATCTGTACTGGGGATTTGAGCTGAGCTTCATTCATGCTCATGATTTAATGAGGATTCTAACGATCTTAACGTACACGTTTTAAGGTGCCGTCTCTGAGAGAGTCAGTGTTTGTGTTTAATTATGAGTTATTCTTTATTATATTGCTGTTTGTATTGTTTTAATGAGTGCGGCAGTGCAGTATTTGACATACACGTGTCCTTTCTGTCTCTTTACTGTCGTGATCATTCACTGACGAATACAGACAGACAGTCAGAGCTTCAAGCTGCTCATTATATGTCAGTGTGAGCAGGATGGGTTGCCAAATATTTTCACTAACTTTTATTTGTGTGCATGTTTTCCTCTCTATATTGGGTAATAAAATCTACCTAAAAACACAGAGATTGAACAGAGCAACAGGACTTTAGTTCACAGTATTTGTGTGTATTCTGTCAGTATTGATCAACGTTTCAGTGACGGATCATCTCTGTGCTTTTGTGGGCTGATTGAGAACAAGATGTGCAAATCTGTTCAGCAGGAACAGGAAGTGAGGTCAGTTTTCAGCTGTCATAGGGATGATAAAGTTCAGGGGCTTGTTGTTCAAAAGTAATCTGATCAGATTTTGGCTATCGGATTGGATCGAATGTTGAAAATAGGTTGTTCAAAAGAAAGAAAAAAAGATCAGATTAGATCACAGAATCCAATCTTGGTTTTGATCTGGATCAAAGCATCAGTTTTCAATCAGTGTTGTTCAAAACTTTTTAGAATTTCAGAAACCGAAATGTAATAACGCTTTAAAGCTGGTCCAGAATACAACATTTCTAGCGTGTAGCATAAATACACATTATATATACAGTATATAGAGGACGAAAGATCTAAGTTGTGGAATGTAAGAATAAATATCGGTGTATGAAAATGAAGGCTGGTTCTAATGGATGAGTCAGTGTTGTCAGTCCAGCTCTTCTTAGGTTTGTGTGGAAGTGAGGTGATTTTGCGATTCGCTGCGTTTCTCTGCTAAACGAGAGCGTTTCAGTCTTAGGAAAGGGCCAATTTTCCTACTAGAAATGTCTTTCAGGGTTTCAGACCACAGGAAAAATGTCTTTATCCTGGATTTCTATGTTTGGTTTGTGTGGCATCCACAGCGTTTCTGCTCTCAGCGGCGGTGACCCTCACGGCCGCAGCAGAGGGTTCTGGGTAGCAGTGCGTGTTCAGGCCCTTCTGGCTCCAGATGGGGTTGTTTAAACGTCTCTTAGAGCGGGAGGGAAAGCAGACGCGGCGCGCTGCCGTAACGCCAACACAAACGTGCGTCAGGTCCCACGCGGCATGTGGAAGGCGTTTGTGCCGCCCGGCGGCGTTTAGATCGGTCCGTCCTCTCTCACGCACACACACGAGACTCCGGCCGGATCAGTGCCGGCGAACGGCTTTAGGATTAAAGCAGCGTAATCACAAGAATCTGAGCAGCAGTCTAGCTTTATTGATCTGTTTCACAAATTGGGGTTCGTAAGAATGGCTAATTTTAAAAATGTAAAATTTAAATAAATATAACATTGTTTTGTCATGCTCATGTTTCCATATCATGACTAGTGGACAGAAAACATCCAAAATACACTTTAAAGACTTTCGTCTGTAGATTTCAATCTTTTTTTCTCATACAAACACCAAACTTTACAGTTTTATTCCTCTCTGTATTCTGAAGGTTTGTTCATATTTCATTCACACTGATTTATACAACATTAAAACATGGTGAAAATGTGTTTGTTTTCTGTCCGTCGACAGTATTTTCTGACTTATGAAGTGATAAAAAGAGAAATCCAAAATCCCCTCTGGAACAACCTTTAACTCTAATATGACGACAAAATCACAGAACATGACTTTATCCAGTGATCAGATTTATGTGCTGGAAATGAATGCAAATCTGTGCACATTTAATCAGATAACGGATCATTTGCAGATTCAAACTTAACATTATTGGAAACTTGTGAAAAAAAAAAAACCTCAATGTACTGTGATTAATCAACTAGGGGAAAACATGGTGATATTATTAGTTTGTTTTTCCCTGTTTGACTGCGTTGGGTTGCCATAAAAAAAATCTAAAAAAGAAATAATATTAAAATAACTACCCTGAGATTTTAAGTTATTTTGCTGCGGAAAATGTTTGGGAATCCCTGATCTCCTTGAATTAAAGTGGACTTAATTCATGTTTCTGGTCTCATAGTGAATGACTACTGTCAGTTTATTACTGTAAGTTTAAAGTCGCTCCATTCTGTGTTTATAAACTTAGAGCCATTAGACATCCATCATAGTGAATTAATGTTGGCCCATCAGCGCATGAACCCGACCACAGGCCTGTCTCACTGCACCGGGCGTGTGTGTGTGTGTGTGTGTGTGTGTGTGTGTGTGTGTGAGGTTCTGTGGTGTGTGTTTATGTCCTGTGAGTGTGTGTGGGTGTGTATTATGCGGTAATGGGAATCTGGGCTTTCTCTCACTGCACACAGACACTGATTGGCTGTGGCTTTTGACATGAAGCACCTGTCAATCAAAGATGTGGTCATTTTTTTAGCCACACCCTTCATAACCAGAGAGGAGGCGGAGCCTCAGGATAGGTGAGAGCAATTTAATTTACTTTAAACTGTTCTAATGTGTGTGTGTGTGTGTGTGTGTGTGTGTGTGTGTGTTTCTCAGACTTCTCTGGCCATCCGTTTTGCACAAGAGGCTTTTGGGAAACAGTATAAACAGACGATAGGACTGGACTTCTTTCTCAAGAGAATCACCCTGCCAGGTTAGATGTGCACACACACACACACACACACACACACACAAACAAGTACATGAGCATTTGACATGTGATCCTGGACCACAAAACCTTCTTAAGTGGCACGGGTATAATTATAGCCAATAGCTAAAAATACATTGTATGGGTCAAAATGATCAATTTTTCTTTTTTGCTGAAAATTGTTAGGATATTAAGTAAAGATCATGCTCTGTGAAGATATTTTGTAATTCCCTACTGTAAGTATATCAAAACTTAATTTCTGATTAGTAATATGCATTGCTAAGAACTTCATTTGAACAACTTTAAAGGTGATTTTCTCAATATTTAGATTTTTTTGCACCCTCAGATTACAGATTTTTTTAAATAGTTGTATCTCGGCCAAATATTGTCCTATCCTAACAAACCACACATTAATGAACATCTTATTTATTATATATATACAAATCTCAGTTTGACCCATATGACTGGTTTTGTGGTCTGGGGTCACAAATAATTTGGATTTGGACTTTATAGTTTATTTAAATTTTAGCATTTTTGTAGATCTTATGCTGGGACTAATTTTTAATAACATGTTGTTTCTAACATTTTTTTTAAGATTTTGAGCGAGTGTTTATTTTTATATTTTCTGTTTTTATTTTAATTTTAGTTTTCATTTTGTGTTAGTTTTATTAGTGTTTTATTTTAAATATGTTTATAGTTTTAATTTTTCTTTCAGTTGTTAAACTAAATGAAAACAATACATTTTATTTCAGTTTTTTTCAAGTAACGTTTTTAAAATGGTTTTAGTTTTAGTTAACTACAATATCTGTGAACACCACAGGACTGAATATATAAGCATGGAAGTCCTTACATATAAACGTACATACTCGATAATCAACAGGTTTTTTCATGTCATTTAGAACTGAATTGAAAAGTACTTTTAAATTCCAATTCAATTTCTAAGTTTGAGATCAGCTAACAAACAGGACGTGCAATTAAAAATTCTAATTAAAGAAAGTTTGGTTAAAAATCACCTGAAATTCAAAGAAATTCTGCTGTAAATCCTGCATTTCAAATTTGATGTCATTTTTATTATTTGTTGCTTGTGTTGACCTAATGAAATTCATCTGTTGTGTCATTATGTTGGATTTTTGAAAATTATAATTCAAATTCCTCTTCCTGTCATTTCAGATCAAAGTATAATTCAACTTACTGTGTGTTTGTGACTAATTCAGTTCACATTTACGGTCGTCAATTGGAAGAAGCAATTAAAAAAAACGGACAAGTCATGATATTTAGAAAAAAAAATATACAAAAATGATTTATTTCAGTAAAGGTTTTACAGTTCTTGATGAATAAATTCACACCGCCAGACAATTTTGACACTTGACTAAAAAAATGAAGCCATAATTTGACTAGGTAATTAGTTTGTAGGTAGAGATTTAGTTGCATCCGCTAATCAAAGCGAACCCGAGGTCTTGTGTTCCGTCAGATCTTCTCTGTTGTTGACAGAGGCAGTGATACGGAGCGCATGAATAGATCTCTGTGCCGACGCCGGAGTGTTTCTGTAGCGCCGCTGCTGGACGGCTGTGTGTTTGTGTGGGTTTGTGCCGAAGCTCTGAATGAATCGCTCCAGTGTGTGTGTGTTTGTTGTACGTCTGCCTCTTTTCAACTTTATTACCTACGAAAGCTCTTCACTCCTAAACAAACACGCAGAGCTCTCTCTCTCAAAGACAGATTGTGTACTGTAAGCACTGGCTACCAATGTAGAATGTGAGTTAGTTTGATGTTTAATTGCACACTGAGAGTCCAAAACACTCTACGACAAACACATCACAGACAGACAGATGAACGGGCGGAGGAGCATTTGGCCCTTTGGATGGCTCACGTACCTCTCGAGGGCTTATAGCTATTGTCTGTTTCAGAGAACAATGCATAATATTAGAGGAAATTTCATTTTGGGAATAATTATATTCTATTAAGTAAAGCTTGCATATAGAGAGATAGTTTGCATTCGATATTGTAATTCTGTTGTGAAATGTAGATCGTGTTATATTATTATTTAAAGTTGCTTGACATTTAATACATCTGAATAATTCTTTTGAAGAATTGCAAACTTGTTACAAACTTAGTATGAAGTGTTTTTCACGAGTCCGGCCCGTGATGTTTTCCGATTGATTTTTCGGTAAGGTGCGTTAAAATCCTGAACGAATATTGAATTAAGCGCGATGGCGAGCGTCTGCAGTAATGACACGAGTGAAATGTTTGTTTGGCGCTCTAAACAGAGGCCGTCTGTCTGTCCGTGTCTATTTATTGTAAGTGTGCCGCAGAAAGCGCTTTCTGACGTAGGAGTCGCGCTGCCCTCCTTCCCCTCCGCCGGGTTATTTTCGGGGCCGTTCTCATGCTGGGACGGTTCTGTTTTCACGCTCTCATGGACCATAACTGAGAGAGAGAGAGAGAGAGAAACGCACGGCGTCAGCACATTCAGAATGAGCCAGTCACTTACCGTAAAGATTGAATTCTAGAATAAATAAAGAAAAGAGATCTTTATAGAAGCACATGAAGAGAAGTGTGGGATGAACACGAGTGTGATTCAGACTGGTTTATATATACGTGCAACTGTATAGTCTGAATCTATTGACTGTAACGCTCTGAGCTCCATGAACAACTATGAACAAAAACCACCAGTGGAGAAATACTTGTAATATTTATCATCGGTATATTTATTTAATAATTTAATCTATTATATTATTTATTTATATTATTTTCATTTGTTGTACTGCACATTATAGCTGCAATTTAGTTTTAATTTCTTTGTAAATTTGCATAACTTTGCAGTTTATCATAATTATATTTGTTTATTTAATTTATTATATATATATATATATATATATATATATATATATATATATATATATATATATATATTATATTATATTATATTATATTATATATATAATATATTATAAATATTATTAATTTAATTCTATTTTAATTTCTGCTGTACTGCACATTATAGCAATTTAGTTTTCAGTTCTTTGTAAATTTACAAAAGTGCAGCCGTAATGTACACTATAACACAAATTAAATGCATACAATTGGAGAGAAGATAATAATCATATTGCGATTGAAGTTAGTCTGGCAAATCAGATTTTGCATGAAGATGATATTTGAACATGAAAAAAGTTCAGTTTGTTAGTAAATATATCATCAGTCAAATCTGAAATCAGTGTGATTGCAGTAATGTGAGTAACAAATGAAGGTTGTGCATGTGAAATAATTTTAGTAAGATTATTACACAATGTTAACTAATACAACATTTGATTTTAAAAATACATTAGTAAATGAACATTAAGCTTAATAAATGCTGTGAAAGTATTGTCTATTATTTCATGTGAACTGATGTAATTACATTTAAGCAAACAAATAATAATAAAAAAACAAGTAGCCCAGTAATGTTAATGAGAACATCAGTGTAAATACAGTAGGATAAACTAAAGCAAACATTCAGCACTAATTATGTTTTCTGCTGAGCTGAACTCATCTGGTCGTTCTGTACGGCTGAAATGATCTCTAATCATGTTTTTACTGGTGTTGAAGGAAACCTGAATGTGACGCTGCAGGTGTGGGACATCGGAGGACAAACTATTGGAGGAAAAATGCTCGACAAATACATCTACGGCGCACAGGTGACACACACACACACACACACACACACACACACACACACACACACACACACACTCTAATGTTTAATAATTATGGATATTTGTGTGTGTATTTGAGCAGATGAATGTTTGCAATGTAATTTGTGTGCAGAATACAGTCAGAAACCTGCTGTAAATACACACATTCAGGTTCTAGCGCCACCTGCTGCTCACACACATGATCTACATTTGCTGGTGTTGGGAAAAGATGTGTGTGTGTGTGTGTGTGTGTGTGTGTGTGTGTGTAATTCTGCTAATTGTCAAAGTGAAAATAAGTTGTGAAAGTCTGTGATGTTTTACATGTATGAAACCAGGGTAATGATGTTAATGTGTGTGTGTGTGTGTGTGTGCGTGTGTGTGCGCGCAGGGTGTGCTCCTGGTGTACGACATCACTAATTCCCAGAGTTTTGAGAATCTTGAAGATTGGCTGAACATGGTGAGAAAAGCCAATGAAGAGTCAGACACACAGCCGGCGATATCACTGATTGGAAACAAGAGTGAGTACAAACACACACACACACACACACACAGCATAATATTTCAGTGGTGACTTGTGTGTTTATTTATTTATCTTCAGGTCACAATACATAGTGTTTCAGAGAAGCTTTAAATGCTGTTTAATAATTATTTACATTACATTGAGTTATTTTTTGAGAATAGTTTTACTACATCAGAATGGTATGAAACTTAGTAAAGGTTTTGGCACTTACTATGTGGAAAAAAAAAATCATGGACATGAAACAGAAAGGTTAAATGGTCCTAAAAATAGCCACACTCAGTACCATAAAATCCCCTGATAATTCAATATATTACATGAAAAAAAACCCCATCAAACTGATAGAATACATTTATTTCATTAAAACAAATAGTGGCTATACAGTGTCAGTACCGTTGATCTCTACAGGTGTTTGGTGTGTGTAGTCTTCACTGTGTTTAACACACTCCACTGTAATGTGAGCATGTAGAGACGGACGCAGGAGCTGTGACGGGCCGTACTTCACCATACTTCACTCGTGTTCGGTTTGGCAGCTCCTCGTTTACACAAACGGAGCGGTTGAGATCTGACAGCTCGGATCTAAAGCAGGCTAACGCTCGTCTGCTAACGCCGCCGTAATTCTCTCATCTGTCCGAGAGAACGGTACAATCAAAAGCTGCTTTGAGGTGTGCTGTAGTGTGGTGTACTTCACAGTGTACTTCATTTGATAGCATGCACTAACACAAGTGTTCGACACGCTGCAAAGTTTTATCTTGGTTCTTGGTTCTTGGTTCAGTGTCTGCGCTTCTTCTCTTCAGAACTTATGACTGATGATAAATGTCTTTGTACTCATTTAACTGTTTTGATGTGCTCAGAAACTGTGGAACTTTAGTGTTGTTGTCAAATTGACTCACACTGGTTTGCCAGAAATCAGCATGATCAGAAAGATAACAGAAAACCTCTGCTGTAACTTGTCAGAAACTAAATAATATAACATATGTGAGAAATGTAATGACTCCCATCAATCTTAGTGTGTTTTTTCTATTGTTTTAGGGGTTGGTTTGCTTTGCACACACAAAACAACTTTTTATTTTTATTAGTCATAAATAATTGTAGTGACTGTTTTTACACTGAGTTGCAAATAACAGGTGAATTGGATTTCTTGGACTTTGTTTGAGTGATCCAGATCCAGAAACAGCCTTTGACTGTGAAACTTAAGAATTGGTGAATTTTCCTTGAATGATTCAGTAGATGAGTCTCAATTTTGGGTAAACTTTGAGTCTTAAAGGTCTTGTGTATTTCATATTTTAATGTTTGACAAGCTGCAATAAAGGTTTTCTGTTTTGTTTTGTTTTTTAACCTGACTCTTTGGTGTTGTTAAAAGGGTTGTTTTTCGGCACATTACATACAAACCATTGAGGGTCAACGGGGACGTCAAAATGACCGAAAATTGAAACTATGCATGTGCATGCATGACCCTAAATGAAAAATATTGACCACATTTCAGGAAGAAATAAAGAGCACATTTAGCACTTGGAAAATCAAGTGTTGGTTTACACAACAAATGCTTTCATATGCTGAGTGAGCTCAGAAAACCCTGAAACTGGATGAGTTTTCTCAACTTCTGACTTTTTACAGTAAGATGAAAATTAGTAACATTTACCGTCAGTTGAATCGCGATGAGATCATCAGTGCTCTTAAATAACATGGCATCTGTGATCATCACGGCGCTGTGTGTTTGTTATGAGTGTGTGATCGATGGAACGGTTTAATCAGTGAATGTATGATTCTGACCCGTGACCTTTGACCTCTCTGATGTACGACTGACCATCTCTGCTGACCCCTGTGTGCGTGGGAGCCGACGGTCAGCGTGTGTTTCATTTCATTTCAGCTTAGTTTATTGGCATACAACAAGCATTACTGTGTATGGCCAAACTTCTGATGTTTACAACAAATCTAGGAGACATTATGAAATGAGTAAAATTTTAGAAGTCTAGAAGTCAGATTTGGGATGTGCTGTGCTCCTAATCTGCTCACGGTTACAGTCAGTAGAACTGATAATGTGTTTGAGCTGACGGACTTTCTTCAGTATGCATTTCATGGTTTTACGTTCTTTAAAGTGATCAGCTTGATTCGCTGCATTTTTCAATGGCTAGTGCTGAATCAGTAGAGCAGAGGCACCCAGATGTCTCCCTTCGTACTTTTTCGGTCCTTTTGTTTAGGACGTTGTGTCTGTCGGTCTCTCTCTTAGTCTGTTGGGAATCGTCTGCAGAGAAAGTGAGCGCTGTTTTTCTTTCTTCTCTTTTTTGTTTTGGTTGTCAGGCTCGTGTGTGTGTGTGTGTGTGTGTGTGTGTGTGTGTGTGTGTGTGTGTGTGTGTGTGTGTGTGTGTGTGTGGGCAGACCTACATGTTCCCATGAAGATGAAGAGTGGAGGGCAGACCTCACAAATATAGATTCATTTTTACAACAGTCACACACGCACACACACACACACACACACACACACACAGAGCTCATTTCTGTCATCATTTAGTCCAGTAATGAAGTCATCATCTATCAATCAGTTTCTTCTCCACTGAAGCTCATCAGTGAGTTCTCACACAGTTCTCATGGAGTCGTCAGTTTTCCAGCTGTTCTCAGTTCTTCTGAAGAGCAGCGCTGTGTATGTGTTTATTAAACACGTGTCATTAACATACTGAAAGGAATAATACACAAGTTTTGACTGTATTTCCTTTTTATCCTAACCAAATCCTAACCAATATTAATTATATTATAATTAGTGATGTCAAACAATTAATCGCATCCAAAATAAAAGATTTTGTTTACATAATATATGTGTATGATGTGTATATTTATTATGTATATATAAATTCACACATACAGTATATATTTTGAAAATATTTACATACATTTATATGTATATATTTATATTCATATAATTGATATTTTATATAAATACTTTTAATATATACACATAAAATTTTTCTTAAATATATGCATGCATGTGTGTGTATTTATATAAGTATAATAAATATACACAGTACACACACACATATTATGTAAACAAAACCTTTATTTTGGATGCGATTAATCATTTAACAGCACTAATTATAATCAAATTGAAAACAATCAAAATAACAAATTAACATTATTGGAATTTAGTAGGTGTCTGCTGTCATACAGTGAAAATAAACACTGTATGTGTGAACACTGTGCAAAACATCTCTTTAGATTTGTAAATATATATATATATATATATATATAATTTATTTAGACATTACAGTAAAATCTGAACTGATTCGACTGTGTGTTATGTATAATCATTTTATATTCTTAAATCATCTTTCTATTTTTAAATAATTTAAGAATTTTTTTTTTTACATTCCTTGTTTTTATTGTGATTATTTTTATATTATGATTATTTTAATTCATAATAAGGCAGGATATGTGTTTAATTGTCATTAATGTTACAGTCGTCCTAAAATGAGCTTTGTGTTCATTATGCAAATTAGAATGTCTTTGTTTCTTTTGATTTTGGGGTGAATATGAGCTGCTCAGATGCATTTCATTCGATTCACTCAAACAGCTTTTAGACGGTTTCTCTCTCTGTGTCTTAATGTATGTTGTGTATCTGCGTGTATCTCTGTGTGCGCTGATGTTTGTCGTAGCGGATTGTAGCATTCAGCGGTCAGACGACCCGAGTCACACCTGGACATTGTCAGAGCACCAATCGGAGCTCAGGATCAGGGTCATGTGATGTCTTTCAGTGGCATGTGTGTGGAAAGTTCTCCGTGTGCCGCTTGAGTCGTTGGGTAAATATTGGTGCACATGGTGCTGCTGAGACCAGCCTGTGTGGTACATCACGGGCCATTACGCCTCACACACGCGTGCACGTCTCTGTGTGTGTGTGTGTGTGTGTGTGATCAGGTATGTGAGTGTCTCTACAGTTCAGAAGGAAAGTGTGTGTCTGATATTGTGTTTTGTGTGTGTGTGAGCGTCTTGTGTGGCCTCTTCAGCACTGGGGCTTTTGTTGGCTTTCAACACGCCTGAGGATCCATAAAGCTCTATGACTCTCTCTCTCTCTCTCTCTCTCACACACACACACACATTCCCGTTAGCTCTACACACAGGAGTGTGTGTGCTCCTCGTGCGACGGGCTGTAATGGCTCTGTGTGGATCTGCGCTGGATCACAGTGCACGAGTGTTGACGTGAACCGACGCTCCTGTGTTTACAGCCACTTAGCGTCGCACATCAGCGGGCGTCGACCTTTGACCTCTCGCTCGCTCGCCGTCCTGCTAATGGAGAAGAGCGGACGTTAAATTCCGCTCGTGTTCTCTAATGCGTCGAGTGCGGCCCGTCGCTGTTAAATGTCCGCCTTTGCTCAGACGCTCTCGCCGCAGGACACGTCGCTGACGTCACGTCTGACGCTGTTACGCTCGTTCACTCAGAGCGTTCACACCGCCAGCGCTTGTAACGCACAGCTGAACCGCTGCTGATTGTGTCGTTCTCTGATCACGTGCTTTAGTTTGTGATTGCTGACATGCGCTGCTGCTGATGATTGGCTGTTTCCCTCTCTTACACGTGCACAATTTAAAGGAACACTCAACTTTTTTTGAAAATAGGCTCATTTTCCAACTCCCCTAGAGTTATACAGATGTGTTTTACCGTTTTTGAATCCATTCAGCCGATCTCCGGGTCTGGCGGTAGCACTTTTAGCATAGCTTAGCATAAATCATTGACTCTGATTAGACTGATAGCATCTCGCTCAAACATGACCATATAAAATGACAATATTTTTCCTATTTAAAACTTGACTCTTCTGTAGTTGCATCGTGTACTAAGACTGGCGGAAAATGAAAAGTTGCGATTTTCTAGACCGATATGGCTAGGAACTATACTTTCATTCCGGCGTAATAATCGAGGAACCTTGCTGCCGTACCATGGACGCAGCAGGAGCAATGATATTACGCAGCGCCTGAAAGTGACCGGCACTAAGTTTGTGTAGATGCAGAGTTGACGGCTGCGTAATATCATTGCACCCATGATACGGCAGCAAAGTTCCTTGATTATTACGCCGGAATGAGAGAATACAGTAGTCAACATTTGAAGTGGATCAAATCCTTTCATCAAAGTTGTCCTAAAACCAAAACAATACCCGTTCTTGTCTTAGGAAAACTTTGATTAACTTTTTTGATCCACTTCAAATGTTGACTACTGTAGTTCCTAGCCATATCGACCTAGAAGATCGAAACTTTTCATTTTCCGTCAGTCTTAGTACACGATGCAACTACAGAAGAGTCAAGTTTTAAATAGGAAAAATATCGAAACTCTTTAGTCATTTTATAGTGAGATGCTAATGGTCTAATCGGATTCAATGATTTATGCTAAGCTATGCGAAAAGTGCTACCGCCAGACCCGGCGATCGACTGAATGGATTCAGAAACGGTAAAACACATCTGGATAACTCTAGGGGAGTTGGAAAATGAGTGTATTTTCAAAAAAAGTGGATTGTTCCTTGCTATGTAATGTAGTTTATATGTAACCTTGGGCCAAAACCAGAGTTGAATATCACGGGTATATTAGTAGCAATAGCCAACAATACATTGTATCGGTCAAAATTATCATTTTTTCTTTTATGCCAAAAATCATTAGGATATCAAGTAAAGATCATGTTCCATTAAGACATTTTGTAAATTTTCTTACTGTAAATGTATCAAAATCTAATTTTTGATTAATATGCATTGCTAAGAACTTAATTTGGACAACTTTAAACGCGATTTTCTCAATATTATTGTTGTTATTATTATTATTTTTTTTTGCACCCTCAGATTCCAGATTTTCAAATAGCTGTATCTCAGCCAAATATTGTCCTATTCCTCAGATGTTTCCGATGGTGTACAAATCTCAATTTCGAAAAAAAATTGACCCTTATGACTGGTTTTGTGGTCCAGGGTCACATATGATTAAATAAGGCTTAAATTTAAGGTCTACTTCTGGTTTAAACCAGTTAAAAATGCTTTTATGGTTTCTGTGACTCCTGCATTACAGAAAATGCTTTTCTTCCTCAGGATTTTTGTCTTGTTTTCCAGTACAAATATCTGAAAATTCTTAAATCAAGATATATTTATTGAAGATGCAAAATGACAGAAAATATTAAGTCAATTTTTGCTAAAAAAAAATAAAAAAAATAAAGTAAAATAATTGACTTACTCACAAGCTTATTAAAGTATGTGGAGATACTTTCCCTCATTTTAATCACAGACTCACTTAATTTGGGTAAATAATATATTAATATATCATGCCATTTTGCTGCTTAAATAAATGTTGTTGTTATTTTTTTTCTTTGCTTTAAAAAAGAACATATCTGTCAATGGGGTCAGAAAAATAAACTTCATTCAAATGGAAAACAAGCTTATTTTTATAGTATGTACAGATACTTCACATACTTCAGATACGCTCACAGCACACGATCGCTGCGGCGCTGCTTCTGCAGGTGACGTGACGCCGGCGTGTTGAGCGTGCGTTTGACTGATGGATGCTGTGATGCTGTGATGCGTTTGTGACAGTGAGTGTGCGCAGGGCTCCTGGACGGCGGCGCTTTAAGTAAACAAGGCGGAGGAGCAGCCATCACTCTCCACGCTATCTCGCACGCCGTGAGGAGAAGCAGACCTCCTCCAGATCCGTCCGATAGAGAGACGAGCGCGGGATCGGCGTCCGCCGCTTTAGATTAGATTAGAGGAGAAAAATGGCCCCTGATACGCAGACGGGCCCCTGGAGGTGCGGCGTGGGACACGCACACACAGGCGGTGTTGATTTTGTGAGCGTGTGCGTCTCACGGTGACGTTCAGCTTCAGAGCAGAATAACACTCCTCTGTTCTTCAGGTTGTAAGTAGAGATCTAAAATAACTCCGTTCTGGTGATCTGGGCGCTATATTTGGTAACAATAGCTTTTAGCTAAATATTTCTCTACAGACACACGGTACAGGGTTTGTGCTCGTAATGAATGAGGCCTGTCATTGAGATGCCAGAGGATCCTGTGACCTGAATGTGATGAATGTGATCCGCACACACGCTGCTGCGCCAACCTGTGTGATAATGCTGGGACCGCACGGTTTGGTGAACAAATCGAATTGTGCTTTTTCTGATAAAATGTATCTTTGTTATTTAAAAAAAAAAAACAAACTTAAGTCTCTAGTGGAATTTGGCCAAAAACGTGATCAATCATCTTCTTCTTATTATTATTACTAAAATATCTTAAAATAAGAAATATTCCTTTTGTAATATTTGACTGTAGAAGAATAACTTGCATATTTAATAATAATTTAGTTTGCAATCTTTGTAAAATTGCAATTGCAATTTAAAATGGGATTTTAAAAAAGCTCTAGATTTGCAGTGCAATGTGGCCAATAATTTTGTGACTAAATATTAAGATTGCTATAAAAATATATATTTTTTTCATATTATTATTTAGATTTTTATAATTTTTACTAAAATATTTTAAAATGAGATATATTCCTGTGGTAATATTTCACTGTAAATTAAAAAAAAATGTATTATTATTATTATTATTATTTTGTACTTTATTTTACAATTTTTGTAAAAAATTACTTTTCCAAATTAACATTGTGATTTAAAATGCTATAAAACAAGCTCAGCGTTTGCAGTGCAGTTTGGCCAGAGATTCTGTGATTTAAAGATGACTGTGACTAATAATAATCTATGTAATAATCATTTTTACAAATTTTTATTAGCAGTAAAATATCTTGAAATAACATTTTTATTTTTCTGTAAAATTAAAAAAAAAGTATTCAATAACAACAATAATAATATTTAAAATTTATTTAAAAATAGTTTCACTATTAACTGTTATAAAATAACAGCATTAGAGAGAATAAACGATGGCAGAATAATGATTTCTGGGTGAACTGGCCCTTTAATGTCTTACAGGAGCTGATTAATGTGCTTTATTTAATAGGTTCATTTAGTGTGTGTGTGTGTGTGTGTGGTCAGTTGACTGATGGCAGTGTAGACATGTGTAGGATCTGAACTATCTGTGGGATTATGAGTGTTTGGTTACAGCTGCACAGATCTGCCTCAGTCATATATGTGTGTGTGTGTGTGTGTGTGTGTGTGTGTGTGTGTGTGTGTGTGTGTGTGTGTGTGTGTGTGTGTTTATGTAGAAAAGCATAACCTCTAGTTTCAGGTTGGTTCTGGTTGTTTGGTTATTCAGAGATGGAGAAATATGACACACACACTTACACTTACACAGGTGTGTGTCTGTCAGAGTGGTGTAAATGGAGCCGGAGTGAATCTCCTGCGTGACCCCTGTGCTCTGACCTGTGCGTGACCCCGCAGTGACATCACACACACACACACACACACACACACACACTGGGTGTGTTACGAGTGTCAGAGCATCATTGTTGAGCGCTCACTAAATCACAGTCCTGCTGACGGCGATGCCGGATCACACATGACGATGAGTGGCGTGATCACATGACACGTGTGTGTGTGTGTGTGTGTGTGCCCTCAGGTCTGATATTCTGTATGTGATCCTGCGCCTACAGGTGTGTGAAAGCAGCTCAGACAGATTACAGTCAGAGTTCATGCAGAAATCATCATTCTGTCATCATTCACTCCTGCTCAAACTCTGGATGACCGTCTTTGTTCTGTGGAACACGAGGAGATGTTCAGCACAGTGTTGTTTTGCACACAGCGAGGATATTCACATGCACACCGATATGCTCATCGCTCATACAGATCAGCTTAGTGAAATAACCCGTCATTCTCATTTACATGCAGACCAACATAAACGTCAGTGATTGGGTTTTGCTGCGGTGCGTCAGCCAGAGATGCTCTTGTTTTCTGACAAATGAGCATGAAAACATGATATATCATGTCAGTGTTTCTATCAAATAATCATGTCTAGTGATTCCAGTCAAACTGATGGAATTCAGTGTTTATTCACTCAGATTGATCATCTCTTTCTCGTGTGTGTGTGTGTGTGTGTGTGTGTGTGTGTGTGTGCGCGCAGTTGATCTGGAGCACATGCGGACAGTAAAGATGGAGAAGCATCAGCGATTCTGTCAGGAAAATGGACTCATCAGTCAGTTTGTGTCTGCGAAGACAGGAGACTCTGTGAGTAACACACACACACACACACACACACACACCTTGCAGAATCTGCAAAATGTTCATTATTTTACTGAATTAAGAAGGATCATACAAAATGCATGTTATTTTTTTATTTAGTACTGACCTGAATAAGATATTTCACATAAAAGACGTTTATAGTCCACAAGAGAAAATAATAGTTGAATTTATAAAAATGACCCTTTTCAAAAGTTTACATACACTTGATTCTTAATACTGTGTTGTTTCCTGAATGATCCACAGCTGTGTTTTTGTTGTTCATGAGTTCCTTGTTTGTCCTGAATAGAAAATCCTTCAGGTCCCACAAATTCTTTGGTTTTCCAGCATTTTTGTGTTTGAACTATTTCCAACAATGACTGTGTGATTTTGAGATCCATCTTTTCACACTGAGGACAACTGAGGGACTCATATGCAACTATTACAGAAGGATCAAACACTCACTGATGCTCCAGAAGGAAACACGATGCATTAAGAGCCGGGGGTGAAAACTTTTGAACAGAATGGAGATGTGTACATTTTTCTTATTTTGCCTGAGTATCATATATTTTTCATTTAGTACTGCCCTTCAGAAACTACAGAAGATGCTTACATGTTTCCCGGAAGACAAAATAAGTTCAATTTGCCCTGATCTTCAAATTCAAAACGTTTTCACCCCCGGCTCTTAATGCATCGTGTTTTCTTCTGGAGCATCAGTGAGCGTTTGATCCTTCTGTAATAGCTGCATATGAGTCCCTCAGTTGAATCATTTAGGTAACAACACAGTATTAAGTGTATGTAAACTACTGAACAGTGTCATTTTTATACATCCAGCTGTTATTTTCTCTTGTGGACTAGATGTAAACCTGACCTGAGATTGCATGTCTGTATAAACAAGCTATTGTGACTTCTGCTTCGAAGTAGACATCACAAATAAAGTGTTACAGAATAACAACAAAAGGCAGTTGCAACTTTTTATTTCACAGTTCTGACTTTTTTTCCTAGAAATTCTAAATTCACATCTCACAATTGACTTTTCAGAATTTCTTTGCTGAATTTTTAGACACTTAAACTTGACTGCATGCACATGCTGAAATCTAAAAATCAAAATTTTAGCATGTACAAGATGCTGAAATTGTACAATATCATACAAGTTGGGGTTGTGCTTCAGGCCAAAAACATACTTAAGCAGGGTGTAAACTTCTAGTAAAGCAAAATCTCATACTTGCGTTAAGTATGTTTCTAGTTTAAACTTGGTTTATTTGTTTTTGTAGTTTCTTATGATTTTGCCGCATTGTAGAAATTATGACGACTTCTCCTGAGACCGGGCCGGACACATGTTCAGTGTTCTGGTGTGTGTTTGCGCGTGTCAGTGTTTTATTCTGTGTGTTTGCAGGTGTTTCTCTGTTTCCAGAGGCTGGCAGCTGAGATTTTAGGCATAAAGCTGAATAAGGCTGAGATGGAGCAGTCACAGGTGACGATGATCTGTGTTGATCTCAGTGTTTGCTCCTTTCTATTTATTTCACTTCTATGGTAGTTTTTCAAACACATTCATACTAACACTTAGACTGACTGTGTGTGTTCATTATGTCTGTTTGTGTTCAGATATTACACACATATTTCAAAACATTCTTTAATTTTTTCATCTGTAAATCATCTTTACAGTCATTCTGTCTTTATTTTCTTTCTTTATCTGATGCATGAAACCTCATTTTTTCCTCTTCTGTTTTTCTCCATTTTTCTGTTTCCATTGTGTGTGTGTGTGTGTGTGTGTGTGTGTGTGTGTGTGTGTGTGTGTGTGTGTGTAGCGTATTGTCAAAGCGGAGTTGGTGGACTATCCTCAGGATGAGGGACCAATGAGACAAGAAACCAACCAGAGCAAGATCTGCTCTGTCCAATAACAGTATGTGTGTGTGTGTGTGTGCTCATCCTTTTTGCTTGATCATAAACTCATACTTTATTGTTTTACGTCTATTTTGAATCCAGTAGTTGAGAGTTTAGTGTGTTTGTTGCTCTGTAGTGTGTGTGCAGCGTCAGTCGTGTGTGTGTGTATGTCATATGAACATGTTGATGCTCAATGATCATAGATTATTATTTAACAGTACTGTATGATCCATTAGCAATAAAAAAGTCTGGATACACTTCTATTGTAATTTAACCATTGTGCGACCTTACGGACATTTTTGTCTTTTTCAGTTTAGTTTTTTTTGATCATTTTGCTTGTGTAATGACAACTGCATAAATTTTGTATATTTTATTGGAATTTTTATATTTTACCCTCATTTCCTTTTAAAAAAGTCTATTTTACAGTAGGTACAAAAAATAGTTCCTCTCAGGACCTTAAGGACAAAAATGTCCTCATTGAAACCCATTAAAACTACAAATTTAATCCCATTTAACTATAAAATGATGCAGTCTTTATTAATAGGCTTTCATTCTGCAAGGCTTCAAAATTACAAATTTTAATTTTTTTTACCAGAAGGTGCAATTTTCTCAGGTTTGGCCTGTAAAGTAAATACTCACATTTTTCCTGTTTACCGTGTTTACTGTATTATAGAGTCAGTTGGATAAATGATTTGATGTACAAATGATTAATCGTGATTAATCGCATGCAAAATAAGTCAGTTTTTACATAAAATATATGTGTGTACTATGTATGTTAACTATGTATATACAAATACACACACATACATGTATGTAATGTAAAAAATATATATATATATATATATATATATATATATACACACACACACAATTTATATTATATTTACATATAAATATTTTGTATGTAAATATATTTTTCTTAAGAATATACATGCATCTTTGGGTATTTATATATACATAATAAATATACACAGTACACACACATATTTTTTGTAAAGACAAACTTTTATTTTGCATGCGATTAATTGTTTGACAGCTTTATTATGCAGCTACAATTGTGTGGGTGTGTTGGTATGGATGTTAGAGTGTGGTTTGTAAGTGTCCTAAAAAAATGTGTGTTTGTGTTTGTACACCTGTAATGTCTGAGAAGGACAAATTATATTGTACTGCAAATCACAAATCCCACCACTGTGTATGTCAGCGGAGAAAGGTTTGGTACCGCACCCAAACAAAATCTTACTAAAATCTCATTTTTTGAGATATCAGCATCAAATTTGGAACACAACTTTAGATTTATGACTTTGATTTTTTTTTTTTTTTTAGCCATTTTTGTATTCAACATGTTTTATAAAATATATATTTTATATATTTTTATAAATCATTTTTTATAAAACTTAAATCTCTATAACTTTTTTGGTTTACATTTTTTATAACAATTTTAAGTTGTAAAGCATCTTCTTTAAATTGAGACCAAACTTAAGTCTGTACTCGCAAGCTTCAAATTTTTATGACAGTTTTTGGACATGGACATTTTTGTCCTTTATGAACCAGTGTAACTTTTTTTAATTGACGCACAAGGGTTAAATCGTTAATCGCTGAGATCGCACTGTTTGACCGCTACATCATTTCCAGACTTCTTTTTGTGTTCTTCCAGCGTCTCCATCACATTACAATAGGTGTCTCTCAAACTCTTGACTGCTAGTGCACATCTAATCATTTTCACATGTGATTAATAAAGTGATGAGGTGAAATGAGAGCTGACTGAAGGTTTCTGTCTCTGTTGTGTTTCTGCAGCACGTGGTTAAAGCAGACATAGTGAACTACAGTCAGGAGTCGGTGGCTCGAACCGTCAACCCTCCGCGCAGCTCCATGTGTAACATACAGTGATCAGCACACGTCGTCTCTGTCTGTCTGTCTGTCCCGCTCTCGTCTCTCCTCTCCTGAGTGTCGCGTTTGATGCGGACGGACTCCGAACTCGGCGTAACGGACACACAGATCCTGCTTTATACTTTCCTCCCTGTGTCTTTGAAATTGATTTGCCAATTAGACGTGCTATACATGCTTTAATGTGTGAAAGTAGCAGAGCTTTACTTTATAAATCTTTGCTTTTGTAAGTCGAGACAGACGGATCATTATAGAGGATCGTTGCGTGTAAATGCCGCCGGAGTTCGTGCAGCTGAGAACGAGCCGAGATCTCACATCTGCGGGAGAATTCGCTCGCACCGACGGAGAACTGACTTCCTCCGGTCAGAGGTTAGAGCAGACGCACGTGTGCGTGTGTGTGTGTGTGTGTGTGTGTGTGTGTGTTTTAGGAGAGAAAGTACATTTATAGGAAGCCATTCTGACAGATTTCTATATAGATAACTCTTCACATTGAGCATCAAAATCATAATGACTGGTTTTACACAGTATTTTTTATACTGTTTTAATTTAATTTGGCAAATCCAGAGGGAATATCTTAAATGCACGGACATAATCGTCCCCCCTCCGTGTTCATGACTGATATTTGACGTTTATGAGCATCATATTGGACCAATAATCTGCAGTAAAGCAGGAGTCACACAGAGACGTCTTGTGTTGAGTATTTGCAGGCCGCCTGTAAACTCTATTTGAGTGATTTGTTGGTTTGTGCGAGCGCGAGTGTTTTCATTTCCACGGGATCCTCTACTTAGAGAAGTTTCATTATGTGACCTCTGAATATTTCTATTTAAAAACTGAATGTATTTGTAAACTCAAGCCTGTCCAGGTGTTGTAGAGCGTCGTACCGTTTAGGAATAAATGTCACGACACACGTCGACACGGATGTCTGTTTTTTTTTCTCTTCGCTCTCCATCTTCTTCATTCCTCTGGAAAAGTAAAATATGTCTTTTCCAAATCCCACGGTCAGAAGATGTATTAATGCGGAGGAGGATGTAGACATGTGGTCAGGAATATTGTCCAATATTAATATCATTCAAATGTCTGCCTGTAATTTACTGAAACGTGATGCCGGTGAGTAATTGCGCTTGAAATAGTCTCCTCTTGACAGCACTTACACACGAGCTGTTCAGAACGAGTCCAGCGCTCATCACTTCATCTGATGTGGAATTATAAGCTCCAAACTACGCTGTCCATGCGGTCCACATTTCATTTGTTTCACATGATCAGTCCGTTAAGACGGGAATCGTTCCTCTCTTGACCTCCACTAAGAGAGAAAGAAATATGTTAACGGCACTGTTAAGCTCTTCACTCTACAATGATGAATAATAAGTTGCTATAATAGATTATGGTAACTATCATTGGTGCATCTTTACTGCGTTTTTGCACTGGATAAAGGTGCGTTCACACTAAAAAAAAGGTAATGTTTATTGTGAGTGTGCTGCTGTTTTATCATCTGCCGCTTTATATGTTGCATTCTGATTGGCTGTCAAAGTTTTTATCATTAATCAGCTGAAAATGCAACATTTTAAATGAATCGTTCCTCTATGTTGTTATGGTTATTCTTTTAAATCTAGAACGTTTTTTAAAATATTATAATTATCGTTTACACCAAGAACGATAACCATTACCCATATAGCCAGGGTTGCCAGGTTTTCACAATAAAACCCGCTCAATTACGACTCAAAACTAGTCCAGTAGCGTTTTTTGGTGGGGGTTCCCTGTTAAATTTCGCATTCCAGTGAGCAGTATCACCCCAGTTGAAAAAACATCAAATTGACATAAAAATTGACATCAAAAAATAGGTCAAATATTGAAAGTCAAACTGACGTCAGAAATTTGACATAATGTTGATTTGATGAAAATACTGGCCTACATATACATTAAACCGATTTCTGGGTGGGATTACCTTCCGATTTTCACCCAGTTTCTTGGAAGTGCCACCCAAACTGAATTTAAAATGATGTTACAGCATCTTGATCAAGTCCTGACTAATATTTGACGTGAAATTGATATTAAGGTGCCTGCTGGGACATTATTAGGGTCGCTTCAACCCGCGTACATGAAAAACGACCTGCAGCAACAGCGTTAAAAGAGCCCAACTTGGCAACGCTAACGTTCTGTTTATTGTAAGCAAATGTTGCAGCTTTGTCTTCTGTCGCTTTAAATGTTCGCGCTCGTGATTGGCTGTTTTTTTTTTTTTTTTTTTTTTTTTTTTTTGTCGTTCATAATCTGGGGCAAAAACGTTGAATTAGAATTTTTTTTTTAATTTTTTTAATTTTATAGTTATTATCCTTGCTGTGAACGGTGTTTTAAGGTGTTCGAGCTACAAGTAAAAAATCAGTAATGTATATTTAATCTATAGATCTATATACGTTGTAATCTTTTAATCTAATTTATTTATTTACATGACCGTTGTTGTTCAGTGGTGACAATAAATGAGAGGCAAAGCGGTTGCTAATAGGGTATATGTCGAACGTCACCTGAGCAAACCCGGAAAACGGGTATCATCGCTTCCGCTTGTTGCAGAACGTGTTCATAGCTGTATTCAGTAATGGCGATATCAATTAAACTGGCTAGCTGTTTTCATTGTTGACGTTTTATTCCATTTTATATATAAGTGTTAGTAAAAACAACAAAAATAAAAAAAAACTTTTATATATCAATCCACATATGTGATGGACATTTGTTACGATCATCTTTAGTGTCTACTTTGAAGGCATCTTTAACAAAACAGCTTTATATTTAACGAGGCATATGCAAAACGTGTGAACCGGAAGCAACGAGGCCTGTTTAACAGAATACAGAAGTGTGTTGCGCAGGACTCCTGTTGACTAAATTGAGATGTCACTGCATTTCAGCTATGGCGCGCACGCGAGCGTCCCGTGCGCAGGGTCCCGCGCTTCCCGCTGTCAGGGCGCGAGCTGTCACTTGGCGCGGCCGCTGTTTGTACAGGTGTTTTAGTAAAGAAAACAACGGCAAGACGCTTCCAGTTCAAACACCCACCGCACTCCCGGCCTACTCGAAAAAGACGCGAGGAAAGAATAATATATGGTGGAAAATAATGCGAAGAAAAGGGCTGAAGGTTTGACAGATGAGCGGCGGGTCGTCGGGGAGTTCGAGGCTGTTTCCCGCGCGCGGGCTTTGAGTGATGGCGTGACTAATTTGTCGAGTGTCCGTTAATGCTGAAGAGAGATTTGAAGTGAACATCTCAAACTAACATTTAACACATGTAAGAAGCATCCCAACGCAAAGTATGATTTAACACAGGTAAGAACCCATTTAACAGCTTCATGTTATAAAAACGTTTGGTTGTCATTTTTTTTTCTTAACACGAACAGGGCGTTGTTTGAAGGTTAGCATAACATCTAGTTTAAAAGATGTTGCCCGAAGGATGTTTTTTCTAATATTACGAGAACTGGAAGGTATAGTTCACTCAGAAATGAAAGTTCTGTCATTTATTCACCCTAAAGTGTAAGACAAGAATGGATTCATTGTATGAACAAAAAACGCTGAGACGTTCTTCAAAATAAATGATGGCAGAACGATCAGTTTTGGATGAACTGTATGTTTAATTGTCAAATTAACGTTCATAACATAAGCCATAGTTTTTCAAACGTTCCCAGTTTGGTGGAAAACATTGCAGCTCAAACTATAATTTAACGAAGGTTAAAAAACGTTTTGTTGTCCATGGTTTCCTGAAACATAAATAGCATATTATTGAAAGGTTAGCATAACATTCTTCAAAGAAGGAAATGTAGTTTAAAATATTGTAATATTGTAAGATGATTACACCCTAAATGTTTTACTTCCATGGAACACAAAAAGCACCCATTGACCTCCATTGTACAGACATTCAGTCTATACTACAGCCATAGTTATCCAAACTTCAAACTTTAAACAGGTTAAAAATGTTTTGGTTGTCCATGTTTTCTTAAAACAAAAATAGCTTGTTATTGAAAGGCATAACATTCCCTAAAGAAATAAATCTACTTTAAATGTGTTCAAAAAATGTTTTATTCTCATATTGTGAGATAGTTATCCCAACAGTTGCTTTCTTCAGTGGAATGCAAAAATGGACCCATTGTACTGAGATGTTCTTCAAAACAACATCTTTTGTGTTCCACAGAGAACAAGAAAGTCCTACAGGTTTTGAGCGAGTGAGTAAATGATGGCAGAATGATCAATTTCTCTTTATTATCATCAGTTCCCAGTTGGGTGCACACATCTCAAGTTCACACTATGACCTCACCCAGGTAAGAAATATCTCAAGTTGTGATTTCACACAGAAACTGTCGGTACGAAACACATCAAGCTGAAAGATTGGAGATCAAGTTTAGTCTGTGTAAAACTGTGCAGGAACTTTTACAGCTTTAACTGCAGGTTAGCGATGAGCCAGAGGCTTCTGAATGCGCTGAAGCGGTAAAACCCCACAATTAGTCAGTAATGAGCTTCAATTACACTTTATTGGAGATGTTAAACTGGAGCGCCGTGAATGGGGCCGTTGAACGTGCGGGACCCGAAGGGGAGAATAAGTGATTATTGTGGATGAGGGACATTGGCTGCATCCCGTGTGTGTGTGTGTGTGTGTGTCTGTTTTATGAGTGTTTTCGGAGTGATGTCAGACGGTAACGGTGACATTAACCGCGTGTGTGCGCGAGTCTCGTGCGAGCATGTGTTCGCCTCTTCCACGCTGACCTGTAACTGGAGCCGCGCGACCTTTATACTGCGGAACGTTTTAGGACTCTTCCCGTGAACCCTCGCGCACAAAGCACAGAGGAGACGTTGTGGCCCCTGGACTCATCATTCCAACTCGAGCCTGAAACGGGGGGCGTACGCCGCCGGGCCGAGGAAGCGGGAAGATTGTTAAAGCAGTGAAAATAAATGCCAAGTGCATTAAAGTGCATTTGGGTGGTCAGTTTCGGCGAACGGGCAGCGAAATAGATTTAGGGTGAGCTGGAAGACCGCTTAAGATGCTCGAAAAGTGCTGGGCTGTTTGCGCTGAAACCCATATATCCTCAAAGCCATCTGCTCGTGCACGCCTCTCCACGCCATGTGCTTATTTTATTCCGCGCTCAAACGGGGTGATGACAGTAAGAGCCCCACACAGGCCGAGTCGGGAAGAGGGCGTGGAGACGCCGCCAAGGTCAGCAGGGTTGAGAACGAGAGCCGTCCCGTATCCCTCTGTTCTTGTCTTTCCACCTGCCAGAGCCACAAAACTGAAGGAAAGTGTGGCTTGCCCGTCGCATTAGGTGTGTGTTTATCAGCTTCCTGTTTCTGTGGCTACACTGTATTTATAGCATGTTAGAGTATAGAGGAACTGCACTTTCTCTCAGTGACTGCACACTGAATATTCTAAACTGAATAGTCTGTTTAATTCAGTGCATCAGTTGCCATTCCTTTTAGTTATTTGTGAAATTTACTATCAATTTATGAGGGAAAATTGTTTCTATACATTGTTTTTCATTATAACATGAATAAAGCACCTATTTAATGTGCCTTTTTTGTTAGAATAAAATAGTCCTGCAGTAAAAATTAATGTAAAATGCTGTGGATTTACAAATATTTCAGTAAAATAATAATTACAAAGAACTGGCAAGCAACACATTGAATTAAATGTAACATTTTGAAGTGGAAAGTCAAGTCACAGTTATTTCTATAGTGCTTTGTCTATATAATACAGATAGTTTCAAAGCATCTTTACAGAAATAAATAGGAATATAACAATATGTGACCCTGGACCACAAAAGCAGTCGTAAGTCACATTGTTGAAATCGAGACTTAATAAATAAGTGGTTAATAAATGTGTGGTTTGTTAGGATAGGACAGTATTTGGTCGAGATACAACTATTTGAAATGTGGAATCTGAGAAAATCACCTTTAAAGCTGTTCAAATTAAGTTCATATTGCATAATGCATATTACTAATCAAAAATGAAGTTTTGATATATTTATGGTAGGAAATTTACAAAACGTCTTCATGGAACATGATCTTTACTTAATACCGAAAAATTGATAATTTTGACACAATGTATTTTTGGCTACTTACGACTGGTTTTGTGGTCCAGGGTACATATACACATAATGGTGTTGCAGAATTCATCAATTATGAAACAAATTCAATTTCAGCTGTAAAGCAGCTCTACAGAAGACAACAGAGTTGTTATTCAGATCAGTTCAGTGTTGATTAAATTTAGTTAAATAACAGAATGTTCATTAATTATTGAAGCAAACTCTATAAAGCAGCTCGAATTCTATGTGACTATATCTGATAGTGTCAGAGTCATCAAATCGATTATAATATTGCATATTGTCTTTTCAACCCTAAACATTATAAGACTGAAATAGTATTTTCTTTTAAAGTTTCTCTAATAATCTGTTTTATTTACAATTTAGACATGATTATTTTACAGTGAGGCGATCAGAGCTGAGCTCTACGGCTCGATTCCGCTGTAAGTCAGAGATTTAAATAGACTTGCGGTAAATTGGAGTCGGAGACGAGCGCAGAGTGAAAGAAAGATCTGTCTGAAATGAGACTGGGATGAATCAAGCTGATTTATAATATTTCTGTATAAAGCATTACTCCAGTATACACTTACATTCGTCTGGCCTCCAGACATTCCTCAATAATGTGCTGCTATATTAAACCATATAGTGTCTGTGTGTGTCTGTGCGACAAAATTAGGTGTGAGCGAACTGTGTGTGTGTGTGTGCTGTAAAGACTGATTCATTTGAGTGAATTGAATCATTCACAGGGTTTGTTAAAATGAACTGGTTCAAATAAGATTCACAGATTTCTGAGTCTTCACACAGCTGTATCATACAGGATTTTACGTTTCATTTTGTAGTAAAATTGCTATTTTCCTCTGTGTTCTCAGTTAGGATGTATCAGTTGTGTTAAATTGTTAAAGTCAACATGAAATCTCTTTAGTATCTTCTGACTTCATTCTGGTGCGTAACACACACTGTTCACAACCTGGTCAGTTTGTGACTTTTTGTTGTTGAATGTCCAGTTTCACTCACAAATGTGCCACAGTATAGCTGTCAAATGGGTTATGAACGGTGTTTCATTGTTGACTTCAACAACATAACTATCAATATTGTTCCAAATATTAATATTATTATTGTTGTTTTTTTTAGTGTAGAAAAATTTCACTCAGAAATTGCTAGTAAGAAATGGCAAGTAAACATTGAATTAAACATGAAATTTAAAAAAAACTGAAATTGTATTTTCTTGTAAAACCTGCTCCAATAATCAGTTTTATTTATAACTTATATATATATATATATATATATATATATATATATATAGTCAGTTTTTTTTTTTTTTTTTTTTACAGTGTATTAATATAGTGAAAAGTGAAATGTGACCCTGGACCACAAAACCAGTGTTAGGATAGGACGAGATACAACTATTTGAAAATCTGGAATCTGAGGGTGCAAAAAAAATCAGAATATTGAGAAAATCGCCTTTAAAGTTGTCCAAATGAAGTTCTTAGCAATGCATATTACTAATCAAAAATTAAGTTTTGATATATTTACAGAATGAAATTTACAAAATATCTTCATGGAACATGATCTTTACTTTAATATCCTAATTTTGACCCATACAATCTATTGTTGGCTATTGCTACAAATATACCGTCATGCTTGAGACTGGTTTTGTGCTCCAGGGTCTAAATGGTTAGTGAGCAGTGTTTGTTAATTTTACAACAAAATAATTAGCAATATTGTTCCAAATAGTACTATTAGTAATGTTGTTTTTGTTACTGTAATATCAAAAGGATTACGAACAATTTCATAGTTGACTTTAATATTGTTCCAAATGTTAATATTCGAAATGTTATATTTGCTAATAATAATAATATAATATCAGATGAGTTGCAAACAGTGCTTCATTGATGACTTTAATAACGTAATTATTGATATTGTTGCAAATATTAATATTAGTAATAGTATTTTTTGTTGCAGTGCTGTGCAAACGGCTGGTGAATTGGTGGTCATTTCCACTGTTCATGTAATGGTTTAGTGTAGTTCTGCTTGGTCTAATTCAGGTGGCTGCGTTGAGGTTAGTGTGACAGATGAGCGTTGAGCGTTCAGATGAGGGCGCGTCTTCATTCATTAGAGAACTATGTGTGTGTCATTAATAACACACACTCACTCAGCTCGGGTGTAATACAGACGGGTGGATTACAGCACATTAATCTCTCTCTCTCTCTCTCTGTGTGTGTCTTTGTCTCTCTGTCTTGCGTGCTCTCATAATGGAGCAGGTTTCAGGATCATCACTCATGAGTCTTTGTGTCTGTCTTTGTCTCTCCGTCTCTCATTGTTTTGTCTGTTATTGATATAGAGACGCTTTTTCACGCTGCTCAAGTGGCTCTCAGTGCTAATGCTGCCGCTGGACGCCGGCCAATCAGAGCGACACTTTAAACACCCGCCCAATAAAAACACCTTTTGTTCAGAGTCGTTTGGGAGAGTTTTTACGAAAACTTTACTTGAACCCTGGTAGCTTTATCACCATTTCAACATGTCAGCTGCTGATACACATTAAAACCAGTATCAGTAACAGTTTATTTTCTTTATTTGTAAATCTGTACATTCTTTCCGTGAATGTTTTTGTCTTTTTATATGGCGGTTTGTTGTTTTAACAGTAATGTTTGATTAATATTTAAGTGATAGTTCACTTAAAAATGAAAATATGCACTTATGCAGAAGTCTTACGATATAAATCTAACAGACATGTTGTGTTTACACTGGAACCTAATACACAGATCATATATTTTGACACAAACCTTGTCTATTTTTTCAAATAATTTTCATAATAGTTTTATTTGTGTCATTTGTTTACATTCACTTAAGACAAACAGAATGTGTTTACACAGAAAAAATGATGTTCTTTGTCAGTATTTTTGTCTTGTTTTCCAGTAAAAACATCTAAACATTTATAAATCAAGATACATTTACTAAAGAACCAAAATGAATGGCGATACTGAGTCTTGTTTTCTAAAAAAAACTGATCAAAGTTAGGTGAGAAACATACTTAATTTAGATATGTTTTTTAAGAAAACTGGGGCCAGTTGCATAAACTTAGCCTCTGTGTTAAGACAGTGTCTTAAGAACTAGTTTGACCAACTAGCAGTTAACCAAGAGTAATCAGTCTTATATTTTGGATTCAACTGAGATTAAGACACTTGAATGTATCTTAATTTAAGAATGTTTCGAAAAACAAGACAAAAATACTGTCTTGAAAATCATTTTTACACTGTTCGTTAATGCGTGTGCACATGTGAGCGCCACTATCAGACACACAAGCTTCATGTAAAGTGTTAGCCGCATTTTAACCATGTATTATGTTTGGCTAGTCTGGTCTGGTTAGTATGGCCCCTGCTGGTAGATCCCGTAATTACAGCCTTCTGAGAGCAAAAACGTTCTCCATTTTTCCTCAATCAACAATTAAATCACTGCACTTTCCTGCTCTTCTAACAGGTGTTTCCTCTGTGTTTTCTCTGTTTTTCTCGATGTGTGCTGCTCTTATATTTGTCTGTGACGTCACTGGTGAGCCGCGTGTGTTCTTGTGTCATCAGATGATCACGTCATGTTACTCCAGTTATGGATTCGTTAGTCAGAGAGTGATTAAAGTGGCTGTCAGGGTCCTGAGACATTGAGATGAATGCGAGTGTCAGCAGATAGAGGAATCCAGCTGTTTATAGTTTAATTTGACTGTTTGTCATAAGTAATCTTCTACTTTATTTACTTCTGAATTCTGTTTTTTTACGTCATCACGTCATGTTCTGTGGTCAGTCATCAGATCAGCATCGCTGGGGTTGTGTTTTGTCTCGTTTTCCAGTACAACTATCTAAAGGCTCTTAAATCAAGATAAATTTATTGGAAAAGCAAAATTACTATTGAGTCTTATTTCCTGAAAAAATGTAGTGAGTGAATGAAGTGAGTTTCTCACTAAATCAGTAAAAAGCATTATTGTCATTGGGGTCAGAAAAATAACTGTAATTCAAAGGGGAAAACAGATTTTTTTATTTTTATTTTTCTGACTCCATTGATTGACACCTTGACTTGACTTGAGATATTAAATCTTATTTTCTGAAAAATGTATGAAAAATTAAAGGTTTTTAAAAGTTTTCCATTTCCATTGAAGTATGGTTTGTTAGGATAGGACAATATTTGGCTGAGATACAACTATTTGAAAATCATGGAATCTGAGGGTCCACAAAAAACTAAATATTGAGAAAATCACATTTAAAATATCCTAATGATTTTTGGCATAAAAGAAAAATCGATAATTTTGACCCATACAATGTATTGTTGGCTATTGCTACAAATACACCCGTGATACTTAAGACTGGTCTTGTGGACCAGGGTCACATATATATATATATATATAAAGTAATTTACCTTCTAAATGTATCTTGAATACAAATAAGACATAACTACTAGGAAAAGGATTACTGCAGTGAAAATGAAACCGTAATTTCCGTCATGTTGAGGTATTTCTGAGTGAAACAGTGGAATCAATCTTAAAAAGTGACTTCAGTCAGAATGAAAGTTGTTTCATGTTTTTCTTGAGAATAACGTCACTGACGAATCGCACACAATAACAGCAGGAACATGCATTAAGAATGTAAATACGGTGGATTTTGATTTCATGTTGACTTTAAACTCAGCTGAGAACTGCATTGAGTCTAATGAGCTTTGACAGAGCGAGTTTGGAGCAATAAAACGCTCCTCCGGGTGCAGTCAGACAAACCGCCTATTGTAACGCCGGCCGGGCTGGTAGAGCTTCAGGAACACGCTGAAATCACAATAAAACCGACGGTGTGTTTGGGCAATGTGGCCTGTGTCACTGCGCCCGCTGGAAAAACACAAATCTCTTAACAAACACTCAGACGTGAAGCGTCGCAGCTCCAGCAAACGCCGTCGTAGACTTGCTCCTCCGCTCGGCCGGAGCTCTCTGGCTCCCATCAGAGGGAAAAACAACTCTTAAATCAAACTCGGCCCATCAACATGGCTGTTCACACGCGCTTTCCACTTACTGAGGGCTTCGGGGCAGACGTCGCTGCAGAATTCACACAGACAGACGGACTCAGATGGGGGCCGAACGTACAACTAGGACTCATTCGGGCCCCTGGGAGCCACAGCGTTGGGGGCTGAGAAAAGCATTTATCCAGAACTCATGTTTGTCATTCCTGTCCAACGTCTCATTAAACAAACTGTCACTGAAAAAAACGTAAAAGTGCAAAAAAAAAAAAGATGTTTTGACACGTTTTCCAGTACAAATATCTAAACATTCTTAAATCAAGATATAAAGATATTAAGATACTATTATTAATTAAAATTAAGAGAGTTTATGCAGGGTTCATACAAGGTGCTTACTAGAATTCGACTTTTTGAAATTTAAGGCCTGGAAAACCCTTGAAAATAGCAATATTCCTGAAGAGGTACTTGAAAAGTGCTTGAATTATTGAAAGACAATGTATCTAAGTAAGTGTTTAATTTTGTCAATAAGTACATATCTTTTCACGCAATTTAAAAAAACATCATACTTTTTTGCTTATGTCAGAAAACAATCGAGCTAAGGAAGTAGTGGTACTGACCGTGTCGTGTAAACATGGCTGAAGATGCAAAAAGAGGAACAGATGAACCAAATCCATTGAGTCATTTACGCTGGAACCGCTCTGATTCAAACTCATGGCTCTGATCATTCATTTCAAGCGTTTCACTGGCGAAAACATTCATTTTTGAATTGCAGCATCGCTTGTAACAATTTTTAAAAGGACGAAGTGGTTGGTGAAACAGAGCTTATCGAAACTCAGAATCAGTGAAACCATTGTGTCACCAAATGATTGACTGTTTCAGAGCGCTCCAGTCGGATCACGTATCACGAATCATTTGTTTCAGATCGGGACTTAAAATTGCGTATCGCGAATCATTTTTAGATTTTAAAATTTTAGATTTGATTTTTAGATCGGAATGGATTTGTGAATCATTTTGCAAGTTGAATGATTCAAATCAAATGATTACGCAATTTGAAGTTCTGATCTAAATCAGATGATTCATGATCCGTGCTCCGAATCCTGATCTGGAGTGTGTTTCCCGTACAACGATGTAACTCGCTGATTAACCTCCATAGTACGACACATTGTGGAAATGAAGCTAGTCACGACTGTTTCCTGAACACGGTCTCCGTCGTTTGAACCACATTAGTTCAGTAGTGTAGGCCTGTTGTTAATGACGTCACCGAGTAATAAATTCTGCTATTTAACTGATTAGATATCTCTAAAATGCAGCTATATTGAACATAACACCTAATGACTAATTTACTATTTTTTGTTCCCTGTCATTTCGCTTTTATGTCATTCTTTTATGTCATTTATATGCATTTATATTTAGATAGAATGGAAGATATAGATTGCACTGCATGCTAGCTTGCTTACTAATTACTAATTTATTAAACCAATATGTCTTACTAACAGGGAAGTATTCTTCTAACCACAGGTCGAGAGCTGTAGTTCCAACCACGTAAGTTTGTGACGCTGTTTGTGAATGTTCGTTTGAACTGTGGTTTCAGGAAACACCAAATCGTCGAATGTTGGTAACGACAGAACTTGTGACCATAGTTGGCTAACGATGCTTTTGGGAAACGGAACTTTATAGCGTGGATCGCAAATCATTTGATTCAGGTCAGGACTGAGGAATAACTTTGCAAATCTTTTTTTTTTTTTTTTTTCCTTAAACAGTAGTAAACATCAAACCATAAAGGCAGCACAGTTGTAAAAACAAAACAAAGAAAAAAAGAATGAAAGTATACACAAATACAAATCCCTTAAGAAAATTAACCTTGATTTTACTATAGTAAAAGTGTCGTATACTTTGTAATGCTTTAGTAGTAATACTTTGTATGTGCTTCACTTTATTTTTGCCATTTTTTATTAGTATATTTTTATTTATCTATTTCTCTTTTTTAGAATTTGAAATACAAGACATAAGTGAGATCTCTGATTGAAGTTCTTGAAAAGTAGTGCTTGAAAAGTCCTTAAGTCCTGGAATTACAGCATCTGTACAAACCCTGGTCTTGATTAAAACAGGAACAACTATCTGCAAATGGGCTCAGAAAATAAACTTAATTCAAATAGAAAACAGGATTTCTGACTTTTTTGAGTATAAACTTAATTCTTTTCTCCACAAAACAGACTTAATCATTTTTGCCTCTGAAGTAAAGGCATCTTGATTTAAGGATGTTTAGATATTTGTACTGGAAAACAAAACAAAAATACTTTGGTGCTTGACGAGATCTCTAGTGGAGACACGTAGAATATCTGAGATGCTGATTTACCTTCCATTAAATCTCATTTCTGTCTGGGAGAAGCAGTTGAGATATTAACGCATCTCCTGTGGGACATTAATGTGTGTGCAGCGGCGTGAGCTCTGAGTCTACGGGACACGAGGAGCGTGTTTAAGGGAAAGAGGAGGTGAAGGAGGTTAATTACTCAATGATCAGGGCTTGTGTCTTACACCCAACTTTGGTCTAGAGTTTCCACCTGTAAGAGCCTCACCTGTGTGTGTGTGTGTGTGTGTGTGTGCGGTCAGGTCATGTCAGTACTTGGAGCAGCAGCCCATCCATCATGTGCAACAGAGCAAAGCTGTCATTTCACACACACACACACACACACACACACAAATACTCACACAAACCCAAACTATACAGACAACTGCACCATTACTGCTGTGTTAATGCCAAGCAGCTTTACTTGTACTATTTATCATTTTAAGTGAAATCCTGTCACTTTCCATATACTGACTTGTACTTGACAACTTGAAATTATATTATCACCAACTATCACCAATGGATCCTCTGCAGTGAATGGGTGCCGTCAGATTCCAAACAGCTGATAAAAACATCACAATAATCCACAAGTAATCCACAAGTAATCCACACCACTCCAGTCCATCAGTTCACATCTTGAGAAGACAAAAGCTGAAAAGAATCCATCAAGACAAGATATGAGTCCATAATGAGTCCATCTCCTGTTGTCTTGCATCAAAATCCAGCTACATATATTTTTAGAGCTGTTTTGGTCTGTTTTGGCTTGTAAACGGTGCTTGATCAGTGCAGATTTCTCTTCTGATTCAGACCAGACCATTTCTTCACTGGAGGAAGAGTTATTATGGATTATGGACTCAATGTATTTTAGTTACAGGAGAAGTCCACTTCCAGAACAGCAATTTAGAAATAATTTACTCACACCCTTGTCATCCAAGATGTTTGTGTCTTTCTGTCTTCAGTCATTAAAAAAATATGTTTTTTGAGGAAAGCATTTCAGGATCTCTCTCCATATAATGGACTTCATTGGTGTTCAAGCACAAAAGCTGGTGTAGCTCAGGCTCTGGGATGCGCATCCACGACACTACGAATCACATCTGAGTTCATCGTCTGTGTACTCCGGCTCAAAAAGGTGGAGTATGTTGAAAAACTTATTTTGACAGATGGTTTCACTAGATAAGACCCTTCTTCCCTTTGAAGCTGCATTTAAACTACATTTTGGAAGTTCAAAATCGAGGCACCAATGAAGTCCATTATATGGAGAATTAGATGCTTTCCTCAAAAACCATAATTTCTTCACGACTGAAGACAGAAAGACATGAACATCTTGGATGACAAGGGGGTGAGTAAATTATTTGAATTGTTGTTCTGAAAGTGGACTTCTTTAAAAATGTCTTAATGATGGATTTGTTTCAGCTTTTGTCTTCTCAAGATGTGAACTGATGGACTGGAGTGGTGTGGATTACTTGTGGATTATTGTGATGTTTTAATCAGCTGTTTGGACTCTCATTCTGACGGCACCCATTCACTGCAAAGGATCCATTCGTGAGAAGGTGATGGAATGATACATTTCTACAAATCTGATGAAGAAACAAACTCATCTAAATCATGCATAGAACGAGGGTGAGGACATTTTCAGCATTTAAATTCTGGGTGACTATTCCCACATGTGGTGTGTATGTGAAAACCCTATGCTCACAGTGTTTCAGGTGTGTGTTGAGAACATTTTGTTCTGCGTATCTGAGAGAGAAGGATTTTCATTCCTGTGCCATTGAGCTTCTACTAGTGGTTTGTTTTCAGACTGGTGTTTGCAGACGGAGTATGCGCTCGCTTTAGTGCTCGACGGGCCTGCGAGGCGTTTTGACTTCATTAAGAGGCTGAACAGGTGTTTCCCACACACACACACACAGCTAATGAGCTGCTTTAAGAGCGTGCACATTATTTGGCCATTAGGCAAGAGAAACGCACACAAAGACAGTTTAGTATGTGTACACATTCAGCACTTGAGCTCATGTTGTATTTGGGCTTTTTGCGAAGCGCCCCGAACTAAAATTCAACAGTTTGCTTCTTTATGCTGAATTACGTGTGTGTTCTTTACACTAATCACACCAAAAGTGATTAAGAGTGCAAACTAACAATGTTGTTTTAACTTAACTCCGCCTGACCCGCGTCGGCTAATTAGGCGCTTTATTAATGCGCTTAATGAATATGAACAGCACGTCGCCTTGGTCATTTAGAGGGCAGCAGTCTGAGAAAAATAAATACGATTGCGGTCGCGTTCGTTTAGTTTTATGAATGAGTTCTACTGGGAAATTGTTCTGTGAAGTGGCCTTTTCTTCCCGTGTATTTGTTTAAAGAGGAACGTGTCGTGTGGGAATGAACGGCACCGTGTTAAACAGCCTTAGGAAGCGTCTGAAGCTGCGTTAGACGTTCACCATCATATAAATCACCTGTGCAATTACTATCACCAAAACATTGCACTTCATGTAGATTGTTTGTATTCACCAGTATTTAACAGAATCTAGCTTCAGGAGAGAACAAAGTGCTTTAGTGAAATGTCATGATGCTTGAGGCTAATTTAAAAAATATGAATTCATGTATTTTTAAAAATACAATGAGATTTGAGAGCTTTTCTTTTTTGGACGAGCTGTTCTCTTATAATCAGTCAGTCAAACTATAATGTAATTGAGATGTACAGAAACTATAACAATTCATCTGCCGACTTTCCTCTCTAGTGTTATGGCTTGGGCGTTTTTACGCGTCTGTCTCTCTGAGCCACTTGGCATGATCTTAAGACCACCGCGCCTCACCGTAGGTGTTTTTGGGTCATTTTTGCATCTTGACACACTGAGCTCTACAGCTCCTTCACGCTGACTCTCATAAGACTCATTCATGCTGAGAGTTTGCTAGGCAGCAACATCCTTTATTCATCTGCGTTAGTTTTTATTAAGCCCGTGAGAGAGATTGTGTAGCTGCTGTCAGCGTCTGGAATGGTTTGATGTAACTTCCTCTTCCTGGTCACTAAAAACAGCAGCACCTGCAGCTCTTCATTCAGGATGTTCACTGGTGTTATTCATCCATTTACTCCTTTAGTCTAGTCTTTTAACTGAAAGGATTATTGCTGCTATCCACATACACTAGTGCATTAACAAACTCACAAACATCAGTGTGTATTTAACACATTTATTTTTTTATTTAAATGTCTGAAACATTATTTTTATGTGGCTGAAAACACTGAATGGTTGTGATATAGGCTAAAAGCACTGAGTGTGTCTATTTGGTTCAGCGGCGCAGAAGCACGTTGGAATTTAACAGTTGAAATAGGCTACACCTGTGACTGTCTGCATCGAAGGGTTAAAATCGTATTCCAGAGGTGAAGGGGTCGGTCCTTCAGATCGTTGCTGGGGGGCTTCAGGACGTCACCAGGCCTGTAGAGAAGTATTATAATGCATTATAACTGTGGTAATAATTATTAATGAGATGTGCATTATAAATTGCATTACACGGCAGAATTAATACATTAAAACTACTGTCATAATGCATTATATAAAACGGCTTTTTAAGTGTTACCAGTTTCTTATCTGTCCATACAGTTTTTAGCTTTTTTATTTATTAGTTTTTAATTTTAGTTTAAGTGAAAGTGACAAATGTCACTCTCTCAACTAGCTAAAATAAAATAAGTTTTATTTTATTTAAAGTGATGAAAGTACATTTTATGGTTTTAGTTAACTATAATAAACCTGTTCTCAAAACTATCTCCTCTATTATGAGCCACTTTTTCAGTTGTTTTTAATAGTTGAGATAATATGTGACCCTGGACCACAAAACCAGTTATAAGTAGCACAGGTATATTTGTATGGGTCAAAATTATTGCTTTTTCTTTTATGCCAAAAATCATTAGGATTTTAAGTAAAGATCATGTTCCATGAAGATATTTTGTAAATATCCTGCCGTAAATATATCAAAACTTAATTTTTGATCAGTAATATGCATTGCTAAGAACTTCATTTGAACAACTTTAAACATGATTTTCTCAATATTTAGATTTTTTTTTTTTGGCCCAGATATTGAAATCTCGGCCAAATACTCAGTTTCAAAAAACTGACCCTTATGACTGGTTTTGTGGTCCAGGGTCACATATTGTATTTGTATTAACATATGAACATGTTCTACAAAGTTTGACAACCGTTTGAACACTATATCTATTGCTTTGTGTTTTGAAACCCAACAAACTTGATTTTGTGAAACAGTTTGCTACAGGTTTTCAGTGCCGTTATGTTATGCAAACACATTTATGCACGAGTTGCAGCAGATGAAGTGCTTAAATATAAGAGTAGTTTCATCTGTGTTGAGATTTTCATTTTTCAGAGTTTCCATTACATCAGTGTTACTATTTTCCACATTTCAGCATAATGACAAAGAATGAGTCAGTCCAAACTCTGGACTGTGTGTGTGTGTGTGTGTATGGATGTGAATTTTGAGTGTCGTCTGTATTGTCTGATCATATGCGTTAATAATTGAGCAGACAGACAGAGAAGGGCCGCTTTGGCAGATCTGTGAGGGTTTTCTCACCCAGCGAGAGAACCTGATCCCTGCCAGAGAGAAAGAGAACAGACACGGCTCACCTGACACCTGCACACAAACCCCATCTGTCATCATCAGTAAGTGGCCAGAGACACACACTTACCGCCGCGCTCGCATTTTCATACACGCACGCTCACACTTTAATGCCTCGCAACCAATTAACCCGCGGCAATTACGTGCTGAAATATTCAGGCCGTGTATCGGACACACGCGCGGCTCCGTTACGGCGAGATGGGCTCTTCCCGAGGGCCGTTTGTTTATTTATTTATTCATTCATCCTTTCATGCGACGCTTCCCCCCTCACCCGTTGCGGACAATAGCGGCGCGGATCAGACTCGCCTGCAAAAGTCAGCGGTCTCAGATGTGTGCGGGGAGAATGTCAGGTGAAACCGGAGCGGTCCGCGCAAATATTTCCTCCTCCCCGTCTTTATGCGGCTGTCAGGCTTTAACGCCTCCTGCGCTTTCAATGCGAGCGCCAGAATAAGTTTACCTGCATTGTGTGGCGACGCAAAGAGACCGACCGGAGCGACGACGTGCAAATTAAATCCCTCGGACGGGTGAAAGGTGCAACACTCGTGATGAAAGACAAAGACGTTTGTCACATTTATAAATTAAACACTGTAAAACTGAAAATGTGCAGCGCTGAACTTAAATGGAAATCGTGACCTTGTTTTGCAATGCGGAAGTAACCTATTTTCTGTGAACGTGCCAGACTTAAGATTCTTTACAGGGTTAAACTCATAAAGTTATGGCATCAAACTGCAAAAAATGAATTTTTGTTTTTTTTTCCGATTTAAATATCTTAACATTTTTAAAATCAAGACACATTTGCTTGTGAATGAAAATGAAGAGGTGAATTCTTGTTTTCAGAGAAAATGAACAAAATGAAGTGAGTTTATGATTAAAACATGATCTGGGGCCGGTTGCATAAAAGGTTTAGACTAGTCTTAAAAGTTAGTCATCTCATTTTTTTCTCTAAGACTAGTCAACATTTTTAAAAGTCGGTTACATAAAAAGTCAAATCCAAAATCTGCTAATTGGTCAAACTAGTTCTTAAGGCACTGTCTTATGCAGCTGGCCCCAGATCTGTCAGTCGAGTTTAGTTAAAGCCCATTGGCAGATATTTGTTCTTGTTTTAATCATAAACTCACTTCGTTTTATTCACTTTCTCATAAAACAAGACTTCTTGTGTCATTTTGCGTCTCGACAACAAGACAAAAACATTGAGGAAGAGTTTTTTACATATTTCAGTTAAAAGTAGTAAAAGTAATTTGCGTATTATAGAATATATGTTCAGAGCTATTCAAGTCATAAGCTTTTGTTTTTGTAAAATGAATTAAAAAGTAATGGAGATTGTATTTAAAACTCTAAAGTGTTGTGCTCCCTAGCTGTTTGCCTTTGGAGAACATGTTGGTATATTATTTTCCCTTCAGTTTATTCCTGAAATTTTCTTTTTTTGGTCTTAAAAAGTCTTCAGTTGACCTTCAGAAACCCTGCATTAGCCATTATAGATGAATAACTAAATGAATAACAACTTAAACTGTAAAATTATTTGTGGTACAAACCAGTTTGTTTATTGCTAGTAAATTTCACAAACAGAAACTGCAAGTTATACAAGTGGAAACTGTCATGGATTAAAAAATAACAACGTTAATTGTGAATTTTTATCACAATTTAGACTCGAGAAACAAACAGAACTGCAAGATGTAAATTCAAGAATTCAGACTTTTTTTCTAATAATTGCATCTCACAGTGAGAATAGTGCATAAGTGTGTGAATTGGGACACACTTTTGGTGTCTGTGTTGTGGCTGGTTGCTAGGTTGTTGTGATGTGGTTGCTATGGTGTTCTGGGATGTTTTAGAATGTTTGTGTGTGGTTGCATGGCGTTTTCTTTGGTGTGATGTGTCTGGTGTGAATTGAGTTTAATACTAATGTTTGTTATTGGTTTGTTCAGTCATTATCAAATCAGAATTTTTGGCCTTTCAGTGAAACCAGTTAATTCGTATGTTAGTGTATGAATGACTTCATTATGGATAAACACAGTGTGTGAGTGTGTGTGTGTGTGTGTATGAAATGTTTGATGTCGACAGGGCCGCGTGTGTCCCGCGGCGGTTCAGAGGCAGACTCTGCTCTATTGCCGTGTTCTGTGAGCGAGACGCTGCAGGATTGGGTTATGAAACACCTCTGTGTGACCCTGCAGCCCACAATGGCCCGTTCAGCCTCTTTATCTCAGTAGGTCACTCTGGTCTGTGTTATCCTGCCAATGGCTGTGATGCTACGAGACACGATGAGACACGTTCATGTCACGCAGTGAGAGTCACTGTACAGTGAACTGTTGCGTCGGTCTCATGTGTCTCATGCACAGATGTTTATTTTACCGTCACTCTAGTGATGTTTCCAGAAAAAACTTCAGAAGAAGAAGTGTCAGAAATAAATGTCTTTTTATTAGGAGTTGATATTTGCTCTGGAATTCATTTTCTGGAATATTTAAATATTTCACCTTGGATCTTTTCTTTTTAAGTTGTTTGCAAAGATCGGTCCATTTACAATTTTCTGGAATTGTTTTTACATTTTAACTTCTATCCTTTTTATTTTTAATTTATTTAAAACTTTTTGCAACATTTTACATTTTTACTTTTATTTTTATCCTTTAAGTTTTAATTGATCGAAAACTCACTACAGTGTCTAAACTAGTCTAAAGATAGGCCTAGAGTAAAATATATAATGAATGATAGAATAATCAATGATGAGAAATGTATCCATTTTTTTTTTTGGATTTTAAAAATGTGAATTTTGAAATTTGAATTTTTAAGACAGAGGTTGTGAGGTATGAGTTTTGGTTTTGAGCAGGTTTGTACTCAGAAGTGATCATTCTGTCATCATGATATTTGAACCCGTGTGTCTTTCTTTCTTCAGTGCAAAAAAAAAAGAAGATATTCTGAAAAATGACAGGGGCCAAATAACATTGAACCCCACTGACTTTTATCTTATATGGACACAAAACCCCTGAGACATTCTACAAAATATCTTCTTCCATGTTCCACAGGAGAAAGGAGGTTATGCAGGTTTGAAACGAGTAAATAATGACAGGATTTTCTCTCTGTGCCTTTAACGTCAGTCATTGCTTCATTAATGCATATCAGGAGGGAATTTTATCTATTAGGATTTGAAAAGTATGAAAAAAAATGTTCATTTCTTCTAAATAATTCAGAATCATTCACGGTAAGAGCAGGAACATGAATTAAAATACTAAGTGGAGTCTGTTTTGAAGGTTTCTGTGGGGACAGACAGAACTCGGGATTGTTTGAACTCCAGCGATGATGATGATGATGATGATGATGAAGCCATCCTAAAAATGCACCTCACGTCCGACTCTGAAACACAGAAGCGTGTCTTTCAGAGCGTTTGATTGACAGTTCCTGCGGCCCCTAAATGTTTCCGAGCACTCGATGACTTTGAACTTGAGAGGCTGCGTGAACACCTGTAACACACACACACACACACACACACACACACACACACTCATTACTGCCAGCGATTGTCCCGTCACACTCTCTCCTCATCTCTGTCAGGGTCAGGTCAGAGGTCAGAGGTCGACGTGGCGGAGGTGTGTGTTGTGTTAAGTGTGGCAGACAGCTCTCACCTGCAGCCAGGTGCTCTCACACACACACACACACAGTGTTTGTTTAGTGTGTGTGTGTGATGCTGGTAACGGGACACCTGTAGTGATCTTCTGTCCTCCATTTAAACACTCACTGCCGTCACACTCTTCCACTATTGATTCATATAATTTCTCTGTCGTTCACTCTCCTAACGGCTCTCAGATCTCGTCAGAGTTATTGTCACAACAAATCAAATGTGATTATTCAGTTTGGAATTTTGGAAAGAACTTTCAGCTTCACTTTCTGTTTATTCCTGCTGAATTACTTCAGAAGATGCAGAATCCAGAGAGAGAGAGAGAGAGAGAGAGAGAGAGAGAGAGAGAGAGAGAGAGAGAGAGAGAGAGAGAGAGAGAGAGAGAGAGAGAGAGAGAGCATGTATGTGTGAGATTGTGTGTGTGTGCATGTGAGTGCTGTTGTTGGTGTGTATTCTGTGTTTGTGTGATAGAAAGTGTGTAGCATTTGTCTCTGTGTGTGTGTGTGTGTGTGTGTGTTTTTTTTTTTCTAATTCTCCAGATTGACAGATTGATTGTGTGTGTGTGTGTGTGTGTGTGTGGTGTCATTCTGAGGAGGTTTTCAATAGTAGTCTGTTTTCTGCAGATTTGTGTGTGTGAATATAAGCAGTGATTTCTGCCCGAATGTAGCGTGTGTGTGTGTGTGTGTGTGACGGCTGCTCTTTAAGTTCTTCTGAACAGGAAGTGGTTAAACATTGTTAATTATGTAGAATTAGTGTCTGTGAGTAACCGTGTGTCTGTCTGGTAATATGACAGGTGTCATGACCTCAGGGCGACGGGTCAGCATTACACAATCACACACATTCACATACATCACACACACACACACACACACACACACACACGTGCTGAAGAGTGACTACCTTCACTTAACTGCATGTTTTAGTTTTTTAATGTTGTTTTTAAGCTAATGTGTTTGTTTCAGTGACAATCTTCATTTTACTAGTACTGTTTACTAGTAGCGGTGTAGCGTTACAGAACAATAATCACTTTCTGTAAACTGTGTGTCACTTTGGAATTCAGATTACTTTTAGTGTTTCAGTTTGCTCAGACAATGTAATGAAGTGTGCCAATGCACCAAGGAATTGAGAACTTTTTACGGTGTTATATTGTATGTAATTAGTTGTATATAAATACAATAAAAACCAATGGAATGTGTGTGTGTGTATGTGTGTTTGTGTGTCATTGTTACACACACGTTTGTTTTTGTGAATTGTGGGGACTTTTCATAGACTTCTGTTGTTTTTATGCTGTACAAACCATATTTTCTATTGCCTTACACCAACCCTACACTTAAACACAGCCCTCACAGGATTGACACAGAACAGGACAGTGCGCATTTTTACTTTCTCAAAAAGCTCTTTCTGTATGAATTATAAGCCTTTTGATTTATGGGGACACTCAGAATGTCCTCATAATTCACCTTGTAATGCCTATGACATACCAATGTCATCATACAAATTTGTGTCCTGATATGTCACAAACACACACACACACACAC